>CM035152.1:27928575-28447459 GCA_020205615.1 Panax quinquefolius
GTGTGGATATTATCTAGATGACAATATTCTTATTAAAACTCTCAGATTATGTTTTGTCGTATTTTACACGACTGTTGTATATTTAAGTTGTATTTGAATTTTGTCCATGTATTTGGCGACTCAAGATGGGTGATGTATACCTATTTTGGGGGCATCACAGTTGGTATCAAAGCTTAGGGATATGATCCCTGACTGAGATGTGAGACAAGAACTAAGAGGGGAGAGACGGGGAATTCCTTCGCTAGTATAACCTACCTAAGTTTATTTGGTATTTAATTGGTCGGTCAGAGTATAGGGATAATATGTGATATGTTAATTAACCCATGTTTGTGGTAGTATTTGAAAATGGCATCCGAAAATGTTGAGATAAACAATGAAGCACACGATACCGTTGAGTCACCACAGATTAATGCCCGGGATAATGTGCAACAGGAAGACAATAATCCTCATGTAAATAATAACACCGATGAAATGGTGAGCGATGGGATGTTCGGAGGCTTTATGCAATTCATGCAACATCGGTAGAAAGTGGTTCTGTCAAAATGCGGTGGAAACACCGATAACTCTTGGATGATCACCGCATTAGCGATTCAAGGAGCTGGGACAACCGAGTTTTTTGGAAGCGAAACCACTTAAAGGCGGAGGCGTGGATAAAGCGGATCAACAAGATATTTGATGTCTTGGGATGCTCAGGAGGAGCAAAGGTTCCCTTTTCCACCTTCATGTTGCGGCGAGGCGATTCTTGGTGGGAATCGTAAAAGCGTACTCAACACCGCCACACTAAAAATGTCTTGGGAGAAGTTCAAGAGTCATTCAATGACAAGCACTTTCACGAAAGTATTCGTCACATGAAGGAGGTAGAGTTCATCAAGTTGGAGCAAAACAATATGGATTGTGGCACAATCTGAAGCTAAGTTTATCGAGTTGTCTCGGTTTTGCGTCCCCACTTGGTTGATAATGAGGAGAGAATGACGCGGATGTTTCTAAGAGGTTTGAAACACGAGATACGTCAATACCTTATCTCTCATAAAGCGTGTTTGTATTCGGATGTTGTGATTAGGGCTCGATTATTAGAGTGCGATAATGGTCAACCCAACGAGAGAAAGCAGCAACCGACAAGTCGATAATACCGATGGTAGCGATCATCGAAGCGGTGACAACAAAGCGTGGATGGAATCAACATGCGAAATGATAATCACTTCGGTGGTAATCATGGCCATGACAATAAGAGTGGACATTTCAAGAAGAGGAGATTCAACAAGGATGGAAAGGCGTCAAGACTAGCTTTTGTTGTTAAGGAAGGAGAGCGACCACCGTTACATATGTTATAAATGTGGAGGGGAAGGACACATAAGTTCAAACTGCACGATGCAGTCCAAAGCGTGTTATAATTGTGGAAAAGAAGGTCACCTAGCTTGATTTTGTCGTGCACCAAAGTCAAGTCCGGTTTGGGATGGAGGCATCAAAGGTGTCCCAGACAAGAAAAAGCCGTAGTTCAAGGGAGGCGTTTGTCGTAACCTCCCAAAAAGAGAGAATCGAGCGAGGTGATCACGGGTAAGCTAATCATAAACTTTAGCGAAGTTTATAATTTATTTGAATCTAAGGTTCTACCCATTCCTTTATTTCTCCTACTTGCGTTCAACATTTAAATTTGACTCAGGAGAAATTAGACTTTGACTTTATCTGTTGAAACTCCGTTGGGAGAAACCTTCATTACATCCACGGTTTATAAGTTGTTTGATTTAAATCTCCAATATCGCATGCGTTACTATCGATCTTATTTCTTTGAAAATACTTGCATTTGATGTGATTTTAGGGGTTGATTAGTTAACTACTCATCATGTTAAAATCGATTGTTTTCGTAAGGTTGTTAGCTTTCATATTCCTAACCAACCTATTATGCGAATTCAAGAAACCAAACCACTAAAATCAATCACTGTCATATCAAGTCATAAAGCTATTCGTTTATTGAAAAACAAATGTCAAGCTTTCTTAGCCCATGTCACAGATTTAAATAAAGATACGTCAGATTTAAAAGATATTTCTATTGTTAATAAATGTCCTGACGTATTCCCTGAAGAACTTCCTGGCCTACCCCCAGAGCGTGAAATTGAATTTTGTATCGACCTTGAATAAAAGATAAAGCCCATTTCAAAGCCCCATATCGAATGCTTCTATTGAACTTCGGGGAGTTAAAACCCAACTCTGAGGAATTGTTAGACATCGGTTTCATTTGGTCCTAAATCACGTATCCTTGGGGTGCTCTCATTCTATTCGTAAGAAGAAGAAAGATGGAAGTATGCGACTTTGTATTGATTATTGGGAGTTGAATCATATCACCATCAAAAATAGGTACCTGTTGCCTCGCATTGATGACCTGTTTGACCAGTTGCAAGGAGCCAAATTCTTTTCAAAGATTGATCTTCGTTTCGGATATCATCAGTTGAAGATTAAAACTGATGACATTCCAAAGACTACTTTCAGAACTCGGTATGGGCATTATGAATTCCTAGTCATATCTTTTGGATTGACTAATGCTTCTGCTGCCTTCATGGATATGACGAACCGAGTATTCAAGGAATATTTGGATCACTTTGTGGTCATCTTTATTGATGACATCCTCATATACTCCAAAACCCGCGAAGACCATGAGCAACACTTGAGGCTGATACTCCAAAAGATTCGTGAAAACAAGCTTTATGTCAAGTTGAAGAAATGTGAGTTCTGGCTTGAGGAAGCTGCATTCCTTAGGCACGTGATATCAAATCATGGAATATCTGTTGACCCAGCAAAGATTGAAGTAATTCAAAGCTGGGAGCAACCTAAGTCAGTGATCGAAGTACGTAGCTTTCTCGGCTTAGCTGGTTATTATCAGAGATTCGTAGAAGGGTTTTCTCGAATCGCTACTCCATTAACTCAGCTGACTCGAAAAGATACAAAATTCGGTTAGAGCGAGGAATGTGAAAAGAGTTTTCAAGAACTCAAGAGGAGACTCATTTCAGCACCTGTTCTGACAATACCATCTGGCTCGGAGGAATTTGTCATCTACAGTGATGCTTCAGACAAAGGGTTAGGATGTGTTCTCATAAAACATGGGAAAGTCATAGCCTATGCCTCTCGACAACTCAAAGAATATGAGAGGAATTATCCTACTCATGATCTAGAGTTAGGCTGCGATTATTTTTTTTGCTTAATATTTGGAGGCATTACCTATATGGAGAGAAGGTGGAGATCTATACGGATCATAAAAGCCTCAAATATTTCTTCACTCAAAAGGAACTCAACATGCGGCAACGATGATGGCTTGAGTTGTTGAAAGATTATGATCATACATTCCAATACCATCCTGGAAAAGCGAACGTAGTAGCTGACATATTGAGCAGAAGATCATATGCGGGTACGAGTGCAATATTGTCAACGCAAAAACCCATTTTGTATGACTTGGAAAGGATGGAAATAGAGTTAAAGACTCCAGGGACCCATGTGATACTGGCGAATATACGAGTGGAACCGACTTTAATCGATAAAGTTAAAGCTGCTCAAACTACAGACCTGGAGCTGATGCGTATGAAGAAGAAAGTGCAAGAAGGTGCTATTCCGGAAGCAAGAATCGATGAAGAAGGAATACTTCGAGTCAACTCCAGAATTTGTGTTCCTAACAATTCTAACTTGAAGTATAAAATCATGATGGAGGCACACAACACACCGTTTGCAATCCATCCTGGGAGTACCAAAATGTATTATGATCTTCGACATACATTTTGGTGGACCAATATGAAGAGAGAGATAGCGGGGTTTATCTCAAGGTGTCTAACTTGTCAACGAGTCAAAGTGGAGCATCAAGTGCCAAAAGGTCCATTACATCCACTTGAAATTCCAAAATGGAAGTGGGAGCACATTACCATGGATTTCTTTACTGGTCTTCCGAAGGTTTCTCAAGGCATAGATGCAATTTGGGTCATTGTTGATAGATTGACCAAGTTTGCTCATTTCTTACCGATACGAGAAACTTTTACACTTGAACGTCTTGTAAGTATGTACATAAACGAGATCGTAAGATTGCATGGTATGCCAGTATCCATAGTTTCTGATTGAGACCCAAGATTCACTTCAAGATTTTGGGTTAGTTTGCAAAAAGCTATGGGCACAAATTTACGATTTAGTTTGGCATATCATCCTCAAACGGATGGACATTCGAAAAGGACTATTCAAACTCTTGAAGATTTATTAAGACTCTGTGTCCTTGACTTTAAGGGAATTTGGGACAAGTTCTTACCATTGGTGGAGTTTTCCTACAACAATAGTTATCAAGCAAGTATTGGCATGGCTTCATTTGAGGCGTTCTATGGAAGAAAGTGTCGTTCTCCAGTATGCTGGGATGAGGTGGGTGAAGCAACGTTGTTGGGACCGGATTTGATACGTATAACTATGGAAAAGATTCAAACGATCCGACAACGTATAAAAACCTCACAAGATCGACAAAAGAGTTATGCTGATCTTCATCGAAAAGACATGGAATTCAATATTGGAGATCATGTGTTGTTACGTGTTGCTCCATGGAAAGGAGTTACAATATTTGGAAAGAGAGGAAAGCTCAATCCTCGATTCATTGGCCCATTTTTAATCCTCGAACGAGTAGGAACTGTGGCCTATAAACTCGCCTTACCGCCAAGTATGTCTCATGTTCATAACGTTTTTCACATATCTATGTTACGTAAATATGTGAAAGACACAAACCATATTATTGAATTAGAACCAGCCGAGATAGAGGAAGATTTAACGTATGAAGAGTTACCTTTAAAATCTTGGATAAAAAGGATCATATTCTACGCTCCAAGGCTATACCTCAAGTCAAAGTTTTGTGGAGAAACCATGATGTGGAAGAAATGACCTGGGAGTTAGAATCTGAGATGATGTCAAGATATCCTCACCTCTTCGATATACCAGGTACATACCCTAATTTCGAGGACGAAATTTCATAAGAAGGGGAGGTTGTAAGACCCCAACTTTTATGAATAAAGATTATTTCTCTCAAAATATATTTTTGAATATTATGGTGTGGATATAATATAATGTTATAGTTGTGGGTAATATTTACAAATTTTTCAAAGTAAGCAAGTGGTTATATAATATTTGATTGGTCGAGGAATATTCATTTTAACGGGGAATATTCGTACGACGACACAATCATTGGTGGACCCCACAATGGAAGTATTATCGTAATAAGATAATGACAGAATTATCTTTTTATAAAAATAACGGCGAAAGTGTTACCATTAAAACTATTGAACTACCGGTAGTAAAAAAGCGATGTCTGGCGTGGTGCACGTAGTAGACACGGTATTGGTTATTGATGCTACGTGAGAAGTCACTCGGTTATACTTAATTATTGCTACGATAATTAACGCATCATATCTCTCATATTATTGATTCAATTATTGTCACAGTATCATCTGCATAATATGTTATATTATTAAATCAATAATTGAGACGACAAAGTTATTTATATTATAAAATTTCAATATTTACAATGTCTAGAAGTTCTGTCAAGGAGAGGTTTGGTCATCTAATTGCATGCCAATAAGGAGAAATCCTTATCGGAAAGCCCCTTCTTTCCTGGGAACGACCTGGTTGTTAAATATTGTGAGTTATAATATTAATGATGAATAAGTTCGTGATGATTAAAGATGAATTTGATAGTTCCATTGTGTTGGGATTATTAGTGTTAGTGGAAATCGACATCTATTTCGATGATAATTGATATCTGGGGTTTTATTGATAAATCGGGTAATTAATCAAATAAATGAGCAATTAATTACTACTAATTCACATGCTTATATAACTATTTGTTCACATGTGTGTACTATTGAATCACATTCATGTACTATTAGGGGAGTTGGTGCAAGATTGATAATACTTGCATGACTAAGTTAAAAATGGAGATATAGATGGAGGCACTATACTGTAATTCGTATTTTCACATGATTATAACTATTGATTCACATGATTGAACTATTGATTCACATTATTTACTATTAGGGGAGGTGGTGCAAGTTTGATAATACTTGCAGGACTAAATTAAAAATGAAAGAAAAGTTAGAGGTATTGTATTGTAATATTTTGAGCCCCAAAACGTGCAATTATCGAAACTATATTTTCCTATAAATAGAATCTCATTCTTCCTTCATTTCTCACCAATTCACTAAAGCTATAGAGCAATTATTATAGAGAGAAATTATAGAGGGAAAGAAGAAGAGAAGTCTGCTACCTCTCTACTCCAGTATCCAGTTTCTTTCTAAGGTAAGGGGTATTATTTCTTTCCTATTCATAAAGAGAGCTTCTGTTATTCCATTCTTTATTATAATGTTGGAATAACCTGTCTATACGAAATACCGCATACATGGTGAAATTCTTCTGTTATTCCATTCTTTATTATTATGTTGGAATAACTTTGTACATGTGAAGTACCGCATCGTGGTGAAATTCTTACATTATTCCATTCTTTATTATTCTATTGGAATATCACATGCTCGTGCGGATTATGCTAGACTTGGTTCCATTCTTTATTATTCTGTTAGAATAACCTGTCTGTGCGGTCTATCGCATGCATGGTGAATTCTTTGTTATTCCGTTCTTTATTATTCTGTTGGAATATCATGTCTGTGCGGATTACGCTAGACCTGGTTCCATTCTTTATTACTCTATTAGAATAACCTGTCTGTGCGGTATATCGCATACATGGTGAATTCTTCTGTTATTCCATTCTTTATTATTCTGTTGGAATATCCTATTTGTGCGGATTACGCATTACCTGGTTCCATTCTTTATTATTCTGTTGGAATAACTTGTCTATGTGGATTATCACATGCATGGTGAATGATCCTTTGTATTCATTCTTTATTAAATTGTGGAAATGATCTGTCTACATGGATTACCACATGGCGAGTGAAAATCCATTTGCAGTTTCATATATTCTATGATACTCATTTGGTTAAAGTTTTGGCTTCTATACTCCATGAAATTAGTAGAATATCCAAGATATTTGCGCTTCATCCGGTATCTTTTCATAGAAATATTCTTCTGAGCATTCTTGAATTTTACTCCACAAAGCAGTATCATGTTGACAATTTGGACGTAATTGATTTCAAGATAAATTAACTTATAAATCTTTAAAATTTATTCTTGAACTTGTTTTATTGAATTATTATGTCACTGTCATCATCCTCATGCTTATATTGTGATGAAAGTCATCTTTGGCTTACGTGCATAGATGGACTTGGTATGATTATGACTAGGGATTATTCGGTATAATCATGACCTATAATGTTATAAATGATGTAGTTAAAAGTCCTCAGTAGCCAGTAGTGCATTGATGGACAGTTTTTGGTATGATTATAACCAGGGATTATTTGGTATAGTCATGACCATTGATGATTTAATGAATATCATTGGCCCGTAGTGCAGGGATGACTCGATGATGTGGTTTATTTATTAAAAGTGAGTCTCAAATGATAAAAATTGATGAAAACATTTTAAATCATAAAAGATAGTAGATATCATGCTCTACTTGACTCTTCTAATGGATTGCTTATTCTGTTGTAGTTAAACTTGATGTCTATTGTATTTTATCAGTTTAACATTGTTGAAGACTAATGATAATTTATTCTGCATTATCTTAGTCGTAATATTTCTTACTGGGCTAGTTGAGCTCACCCTTTCTTTCATTGTTCTCTTCAGGAAATGAGAACGTAGCCGGGACTAGTCGGGGAACAGAGTGACGGTCCAGATAATAGCATTAGTAGTCCTCACTATTCTATTAAATAGTGTGACAATAAATGTAATGAGGACTCCATTGAGTGTGGATATTGTCTAGATGACAATATTCTTATTAAAACTCTTAGAATAATAAAGAATGGAATAACAGAAGAATTTCACCATGTATGCGGTACTTCGTATAGACAGGATATTCCAATATAATAATAAAGAATGGAATAACAGAAGAATTTCACCGAGTATAGGGTAGCCGCGTATCTGATTTATTCCAATGTAATAATAAAGAATGGAATAATGAAGTTCTCTTCATGAATACAAAAGAAATAATACCCCTTACCTTAGAAGAAAGCTGGATATAGGAGTAGTGAAGTAGCATAATACTTTTTTTCTTTTTCTCTATAGTTTCTCTCTCTAGAGTTTCGATTGAATTCGTCGGAAATAATGAAGGAATGAGCTTCTATTTATAGGAGAATGGGGTGAATAGTAACTAATTCATGAGCAGTCTAGATTGATTTACTTTTAAGCAGACGGTCCATATTGATTTACTATGCATTATTAATAAAATATTCTAATAAAACAAAATCTTTTAAATAAAATATAATATATTCTATTTATAATATAATAAAACGAATAACTTTATAAAAGTATACATTTTATATAAAAAATTTTACTATGCAAAATACTATGTAGGTACTATATAACACTATGCATAATAAAATATAATATATTCTAATTATTGTCTAATAAAACAAATAACTTTATAAAAGTATTTTGTTTTATATAAAAAAGATTGTACTATCTGAAAACACTACGCTGAGGCACTATATGCAATACTATGCATAATAAAATATAATATATTCTAATTATTGTCTAATAAAACAAATAACTTTATAAAAGTATACATTTTTATATAAAAAGATTTTACTATGCAAAACACTATGCATAATAGAATATAATATATTCTAATTATTGTCTAATAAAACAAATAACGTTATAAAAGTATTATGTTTTATATAAAAAGCTTTTCTATTTTATTACATTAATAATACTAATAAAACATAATTTATATATATATATATATATATATACAAACTTCCATGACTTCATAAAAAGACATCTCAATATATTTAATAACATTTATCATCATTATTATAATTCACAATATTAATCGACTGTGTCGTTTCAGAAAGAAGGGGCTTTCAATAAGGATTTCTCCTATTATTGGCGCATGATTAGGTGACCAAACCTCTCTCTTGGTAGAACTTCGAGACATCGTTAATATTACAAATAATAATATTAATAACTCTGTCATCTCAATTATTTATTTAATAATATATAAAATATCGACAATAATTGAATCAAATAACGTGAGATACTATGCAACAATTACTGTAGCAATAATTGAACAAAACTGAGTGACTTTGTAATAACCCAATATTTTCAATAAGAAATTTTTTGCGAATAATTTTATATATATATATATAATAGTGGGATTATGTGCAAGTAAAGTATATGTATATATCTCGATAAATAAAATTATTTATTAGATGTAAATAATTTCTTATTAGAATTATTGATCATTATAGCTTATATTCATATAATAAAATTATGTTGTAATAAAAATATTTATTATTTATTTTTCATGAAAATATGATTATTGTATATATGATATAGATTTTATGATATGTATTTATTATATTAATTGAGTAATTATTTTAACCTAATTAATAATGGTATCTATGAAGGGTTATGTCAGATATGAATTCAAAACCCTAAGTCCGGATTTTGAATAAGGGATGAGAAAATAATATTATATTAGTTATATTTCAATGATATAAGCATGTCTTATATGTGTGTAATGTTAATGTGTGGAGCAGGTTATAGTAAAAAAAGACAAAATCCTAGCATTATTCGATAAACTATAGTATAAAGTCAAATATGATTTGTAATGATTTGTTAAGTTATGTGTTATGTAATTAATGATTATTACTATGATTAATGTTAATTAGGTAAACCCTAATTAGTATTTAGAAACCCTAATTACTAGAATAAAACCCTAATTGCTAAATTATAAACCCTAGTTGTTAATTTAGCAAGCTTAATAGTAATTAGTAGATTATAAAGCCTAATTTATAAGTCCTGAGTGATTAGGAAACTTAATTTCATTAAGGAACCCTAATCAACATTTTTAGAAACTAAGATTTCCTATTTTGCCCTTAATACACAAATCTAGATTTAGAGCTTATGGAACCCTGGGGTTAAACCCTAAGGGTCAAACCCTAAGGGTTAAAACCTAATGGGTGTGAGAAGTTACCAAGTTGCCATGCACTTTATAAGTCAAATGACCAAATTGCCCTTCTTGCATTATTTAATAGATAACTTGTAAACTTGCCAAAACTTTAGTTGGTAACCTACCTTACCAAACCCATGTGACTTAGAATTGACAGCAATCAGCTCATATCTCAGCCATACATGCATCCAAGACTAGTATATATAGATAGGGAGAGAGAAAGTAACATTTGTTAGGCCATTTTTTTGCAAACACTCAACCATTTCCTCTCTACTCTCTAACCCACGAAATTATAAGACAACCCAGTCCCAATACCAGCCCCACGAACAACAACATCAAACTCAGAATCATTAAATCAGAAATTTTTCAAAGAAGCTATAAACCCTAGCCTTGATTTCTGTCCATAAATTTTGTATTAGATGTTATGTTTGATTGTTAAAATATATAAGTTATAGTCTATTTTGATGATCTGGGTTGGTAGTATACAGATCCATAACATCTATGTCTTCAAATTGATGATTTTCAAAAATTTGGAAAAACTTGGTTCTGTGGTCTGACAACGAATGTCAGTGGCCACAGATCCTTGCTCGTTTATGATTTTTGTTGTTTTTAAGTTGTTATTAGTAGCTTGTAATGTGGTCTTTAATCTTCAAAAAGAACCAGGGTCATTTGATGTCTAGAATGGAAGTTATTAACGGTCAAATCTAGTTGACCAAGATTGATCGGGTTGCTTCGGGCAACCCGTAATTGCCCGTAAACGCCGATGTTGTTTTTGCAAAGCTTGGATCTTGCTCTGTATACGTTGTTTTGATATATTGTTGTTATGGTTGTATAAAATGACATGAGTGCTATAGATCCACGTCTTTATAATACTTAAATCATGAACAGAATGAAAGAAATGTGTGGTCAAAGCAAGCAAGACGGAACTGCCGGATGAAGATTCTGGGTAACCCAAAAATCTTCAAAGGCAGTCCCTGACCTCTACTTTGACCGGATAGATCTCTCTCATGTTTTGATGTTATGATTCTCTGATGTTATATAATGGTACCTTGATATCTCTTCTACATGATAGAACTTTATATCTCATTAAGTAAGCATGTAGCAGAGTATAATTCCAGCCTCAAAGTGACACCATGACACTGTCTGGGTTTCTAGGTTACCCAGAAAACCCAGATCAGCTCTGACATGAACTTTGCTTGCTTAGATCTTGTTAGATTTATGTTGTTTGATCGTATTATTTGTTGAAGCTTGTAGTATTACACTATGTCTACAAGATCGATCTTTTTATTGTGTGCTAGAAACACTGATACACTCGAGATTTAATCTTGGTCAAAGTTACTCCTCTTGGACACTGACATAAATTTCTGGCCAGCTCAAGAACAGAACAAGAACACCTATAGCGACAGTTTCGTCGCTATAGGGCCCTTTAGTGACAAATATTTTTGAAATTTAATTTTTTTATTTAAATAAATAGAAAAAAATAGTTTTTAATTATTAAAATACAAAATAAATTATTAAAATTGTTTTAAAGTCTGAAAATTATATTTTAATTATTTTGGATGTATTTCATAAATATTTAATATTTTTGGAATATTAAAGGTATTTAATTTATTTAATTATTATATAAAATAAATTATTTAAAAATAATTTTAATACTTGAAAAATCATTTAAAATTATATTATGGGATAAGAAAATATTTTGAGTTATTCTTTATGACTTTTAATATTTTATGGTGAATTTTATTAATTAATTATTATTAATGATATTAAGGTTATTTAATAATTATATTAAATAAATAGTTTAAAATAGTTTTATTAATTAATTTAAAAGGATATAAATGAATTAAAAATATTTTAAGTTATACTTAATGACTTTTAATATTTTGAGGAATAGTAAATTAATATTTTAATATTAGTGGTAATTATTTAATAATGATTTTAAATGTTCTAAAAATCATTTAAGGGTATTATTAATACTTTAAAAGTATTTTAAGTTGTTATAAATGACTTTAATATTTTGGCGATGATTTCATTAATAGTTTAATAGTAATTAAATATTAATGATAATAGAATTGTTTGATGTTTAAATCATTTGATAATGATTCCGATGTTTGAAAATTCATGATAGATTATAATAATTGTTTTAAAATTATTATTAAGTCATTTAAAATAATATGACTGATACTTACGGATATTGAGATAGAGATTAGAGTCTTAGACTCGATTATTACCCGATAAAATTGTCAAATTTTGCAAGCATGTTTTGAGAAATTGATCTGGACTTAGATATTTTGATTGTGATAAGTGTTTATTTGTGAGTTAATGGTTGTTGAACATGTGTGATAATGTGATTAGCTTATGTGCTGACTAAGAAATGCAGTACGATGTGTTATAGTATATTGTTCTAATCGAACGAATGATTTGATTAATGATAGGTCGTGATATAAAAAGTAGAACTAAGTTGCATTTTGTAAGTAGCAGATCAGGCAAGTATCCTACCTTTGCATTTCCTTTATGCAATGGATATAAGTAAGAAGGTTTCAGAAATATATTATTATTATGCTATATTAATAACCCAATTGTGATATATTCTATATCCTATCATTGTTTATCAACATGTTAGTATATGGTAATTCAGATATATATTCTGTTCGTTAATTTCTAAACATGGTTATACAAGTGTCCACACTTGGATAATCATTGTATTTAATCACATGTTGATATATATATATATATATATATATATATGTATATATATATATATATATGTATATATATCTAAGCTACTTGATCAGCTAGATACAGATTTAGAAATATCGTTGAATATGATAAAACCTTTTAATATCCAATCAAATTGTTTTGGTTCGGATTCCAGACTAAGTATGAACATCCCGAATATGGGAAAACTTTTATGCGCCTAAGGCGGACAGAGTGAACGATAATATCGTTCTGGCATGTAGTATTGATCAATACAGGGTACAACGGGCCGATCACCCTCCGTGCCCGTAAGTTATGACGGTTTGCGGATGAAGTTCTGCTAAACCTTTTCGAAAATGAAAACAATGTTCATAGTATATCCCCTTAACCCTATTTATAGTCAATACGTAGTTTCAAAAAATTGAAAGAGGGTTGTTATGTTATTATTATCGGTTCAGATTACTTCACAACTATTGATTTGTTGTAAAAGGGTAGTATAATGAAAACATTTAAATTCTTTCAGCTTATATATATATATATATAATTGTTATTACTTGTTGGGCACTCAAATGCTCATCCTTGCTTAAATTAAATGTTTTTAGTTAAGTATGATCAACCAGAAGGCTCTGCCAGGAACAAAGGGAAAGGAAAGCTGTCAGAATAAGTTTGTGTTACCTTATGTAATAGCTACGCTTAAATGAGATGATGTTATTTATTATCTATCATGTAATGAATGTTTAAAGGTCGCGTACCTGGGATTTAGAAAACTCTGATATGAAAATTAAGTTTGATATTTATGACATTATTATTATTATTCCGCTCATAGAAATGGTATCGTGAAGCACTGAATTCGGGTTTCAAGTACCTGAATTTGGGGGCATCACAGACTTCTCACGTAAGCATCAATAATCAATATCGTGTGCTACTATGCAACCACGCATATTACTGTACTTTTAACATCGGGTGTTTCAATAGTTTTAACAGTAAAACTTTCACCGTTATTTTTATAAAAATATTTTTGTCATTTTCTCAGTCCGACAATAATTCCATTACAGGGTCCACCAATGATTGTGCCGTTGTACGAATATTCCCTGTTAAAATGAAAATTCCCCGACCAATCGAATATTATATAACAACTTGCGTACTTTGAAAAATTTATAAATATTACCTACAACTATAACCTTATATCAAATCCACTCCATAATATAATTATTCATAAAATTTGGGGTCTCATAATCTCCCCTCCTTATGGAATTTCGCCCTCAAAATTAATGTAGGTACCTGGTATGCTGAAGAGATGAGGATACCTTGACTTCATTTCAGATTCTAACTCTTGAGGTATAACCCTTGAGTGTTGAATACGATCCTTCTTATCCAAGATTTTAACACATATCTCCTCATACGTTAAATCTTCTGCTATCACGTCTAGTTTTAATTCAATAATGTGGTTCGAGTTGTCCACATATTTATGTAACATCGATATGTGAAAAATGTTATGAACACGCAACATACTTGGCGGTAAAACGAGTTTATAAGCCACAGTTCCTACTAAATCGAGGATTTCAAATGGACCAATTAAATCGAGGGTTGAGATTTTCTCTCTTCATCGATTCTTGTTTCTAGAATAACGCCCTCTTGAACCTTCTTTTTCACATTCATCATCTCTGAGTATGTAGCTTGAGCGACTTTAACTTTATCAATTAAAGTCGATTCTACTCGTATATTCGTTATCTTCACATTGGTCCCTAGAGTCTTTAACTCTATCTTCATCATTTATAAGTTATACGAAATGGGTTTTGTGTTAACAACATCGCACTCGTAAACGCATACGATCTTCTACTCAACGCGTCAGCTACCACGTTCTCTCTTCCATAATGATATTGAATGGTATGATCATAATCTTCAACAGCTCGAGCCAACGTCTTTGGTGCATTATACGTTCATTTTGGTTGAAGAAATATTTAAGGGTTGAAGAAATAGGTTTTGTACTGGGGTCAATACAAAATTCGATTTCACGCTCTAGAGTAGGCTAAAAAGTCTTCAAGAATACGTCAGGAAAATTATTAATAATAGAAATATCATTTAAAACTGTGACCCTCATCCAAGACTTGAATAGCACGTCACATTGATACCTATCAACTTGCCACCGTTATTCACGATGTCTCCTACGGAAAGTCTGGCTTCGGTGCATTCCACACAAGGAAGTCACCAGATAAAGGCTCGGGGCTCTTTACTTATGGCTTGATATAACATTGATTGACTTTAGTGGTTTGGTTGCTTGAATTCGTATAACAGGTTGGTTAGGAATATAAAAGATAACAACCTTACGAAAATAATCAATTTTAGCACGATGAGTAGTTAACCAGTCGATTTCTAAAATCACGTCAAAGGCAAGTATTCTCAAAGAGATAAGATCGACAAGTAACGTGAAAGTGTCGATTTGAATTAACAAGATTTATAAACAGTGGAGGTAACGAAGGTTTCTACTAACGAAGTTTAAACTAATAAGTCAAAGTCTAACTTCTCTGGAGTCAAATTTAAACATTAAACACAACTAGGTGAAATACAAGAGTGGGTAGAACCGGTATCGAATAAGGTATAGACTTCGCAAGAGTTTATGATTAACTTACCCGCGATAACTTCATTCGGGTTCCTCGATAAACGCTCTCACTTAAACTACCAGTTTTGTCTTGTCTGGGATAGCCTTAGATGCCTTCATCCCAGCTTGACTTAACTTTGGTGCACGACAAAATCGGGCTAGGTGACCTTCTCTTCCATAATTGTAGCATGCTTTGGATGGCATCGGGCAGTTTGGACTGATGTGTCCCTCCCCTCCACATTTGAAGCATATGATAGGTGGTCGTTCTCCTTCCTTAACAACGGGTACTGATGCTGATGTCTTTCTAACATTATTGAATCTCCCCTTCTTGAAATGTCCATTCTTATTGTTTTGGCCATGATTCTCACTGAAGTGGTTACCATTTCTGGCATGTTGATTCCCTCCACGTTTATTGTCTTTGCTTCGATGACTGCTATCACTGGTATTATCATTTTGCCGGCTGCTCTCTTTTGGTTGGGTTGACTGATTATCGCGCTCCAATAACTGAGCCCTATTAACAACATTTGAATACAAACACAGTTTATGAGAGATAAAATATTGACGTATCTCGGGTTTCAAACCTCTTAGAAACATTCGCGTCATTCTTTTCTCATTATCAACCAAGTGGGACGTAAACCGAGACAACTCGGCAAACTTAGCTTCGTACTGCGCCACGGTCATATTGCTTTGCTCAAGCTTGATGAACTCCACCTCCTTCATGTGACGAAAACTTTCAGGAAAGTACTTGTCGTTGAACAATTCTTGAAACTTCTCCTAAGACATCTTGAGTGCGTCAAGCTGGGTACGTTTTACAGATTCGCACCAGTAATCTGCCTCTTCACGCAACATAAAGGTGGCAAAGGGAACCTTTTGCTCCTCGGAGCATCGCAAGACATCAAATATCTTGGTGATCTTCTTTAACCATGTCTCCGCCTTAAGTGGTTCTGGCTATCCCAAAAACTTCGGTGGTCCAAGCTCCTTGAACTGCTTAGCGATGACCGACCGTGGGTTGCCATTATTTCCACCTAAATTTTGAATAGGAGTCTCTCTTACCTGATGTTGCATGAATTGCATAAAGACTTTGAACATCCCATCATTCATCATCTGATCGGTGTTGTTATTTACCTGAGGATTGTCGCCTTCCTGATGCACATTATCCTGATAATTGATCTGTGGAGACTCAACGGTCTCATGTGCTCCATTGATGTTCTCAACATCCTCGGATGTCATTTTCAAATACTGCCACAAAACAAGGGTTAATTAACATATCACATATTATCCCTATACTCTGACCGACCAATTAAATACCAAATAAACTTAGGTAGGTCATACTAGCGAAAGAATTCCCCGTCTCTCCCCTCCTAGTTCTTATCTCACATCTTAGCCAGGGATCATATCCCTAAGCTTTGATACCAACTGTGATGCCCCCAAAATAGGTATACATCACCCATCTTGGGTCGCCAGATACATGGTATAAAAATACAAATACAACTTAATAATACAATTGTGTCGTGTAAAATACGACAAAACAAAAACTGAGAGTTTTAATAACAATATTGTCATCTAGACAATATCCACACTCAATGGAGTCCTCATTACATTTATTGTCACACTATTTAACAGAATAGTGAGGACTAATAATGCTATCATCTGGACCGTCACACCGTTCCCTGACTCGTCCCAGCTATATTCTCATTTCCTGAAGAGAATAGTGAAAGAAAGGGTGAGCTCAACTAGCCCAGTAAGAAATATTATGACTAAGATAATGTATAATAAATTATCAATAGTCTTCAACAATGTTAAACTGACAAAATATAAAAAACATCAAGTTTAACTGCAGCGGAACAAGCAATCCATTAAAAGAGTCAAGTAGAGAATAAAATCTACTATCTTCTATGTTTTAAAAGGTTTTTCATCATTTTTTATCGTTGGGACTCAGCTTAATAAATAATTCACATCATCCCTGCACTTCGGCCAAGGATATTCATTAGTATCACAACCATAAATTATCCATGCACTACGGCCAAGGATATTCGTCTATTCATCAATGGTCATGATCATGCCAACAACTGTCCATCAATGCACTATGGGCCAATTAGGACTTTTACCACATCATTGTAACATTACGGTCATGATTATACCGATTATTCCCTGGTCATAATCATACCAAGTCCATCTATGCACCTCTGCCATGTACAGATGACTTTCAACATAATATAAACATGAAGATGATGACAATGATATAAGAATTCAATAAAACAAGTTCAAGAATTAATTTATTCAAGAACCAATAACGTCCAAATTGTCAACATTATACTTCTTTGTAGAGTAAAATTCAAGAATGCTCAGAAGAATATTTCCATGAAAAGATACTGGATAAAGCGCAAATATCAAGGATATTCCACTAATTTCATGGAGTATAGAAGTCAAAGCTTTAACTAACTAAGTATAACAGAATATATGAAACTGCAAATGGATTTTTGTCCGCCATGCGGTAATCCACGTCGATAGATCATTTCCACAATTTAATAAGCAATGAATATAAAGGGTCATTCACCATGCATGTGGTAATCCACATAGACAGGTTATTCCAACAGAATAATAAAGAATGGAATAACAGAAGAATTCACCATGCGTGCGATAGACCGCACAAACAGGTTATTCCAATAGAATAATAAATAATGGAACCAGGTCATGCGTAAACGCACAGACAGGATATTCCAACAGAATAATAAAGAATGAAATAACAAAAGACTTCACCAGGTATGCGATAGACTGCACAGATAGGTTATTCTAACAAAATAATAAAGAATGAAATAACAAAAGACTTCACCAGGCATGCGATAGATCGATCGCATGCATGAGTTATTCCAACGAGAATAATAAATAATAGAACTGTGTAAATGCATAAATACATACATGACGAGGATATTCCAAATGAATAATAAAGAATGGAATAATGAAGAATTTCACCGTGTATGCGGATTACTTTGCATGTACATGTTATTCAATATAATAATAAAGAATGGAATAACAGAAGAATTTCACCAAGTATAGGGTAGCCCCCGTAGACAGTTTATTCCAACAAAATAATAAAGAATGGAATAACAGAAGTTCTCCTCATGAATACAAAAGAAATAATACCCCTTGCCTTAGAAGAAACTGGATATAGGAGTAGTGAAGTAGCATAATACTTTTCTTCTTTCTCTATAGTTTCTCTCTACAGAGTTTCAATGAATTAAGTCGGAAATAATGAAGGAATGAGCTTCTATTTATAGGAGAATGGACCTGAATAGTAACAAATTCATGAATGGTCCAGATTGATTTACTTTTAAACGGACGGTCCATATTGATTTACTATGCAGTATTAATAAAATATTCTAATAAAATAAAATCTTTTAAATAAAATATAATATATTCTATTTATAATCTAATAAAATGAATAACTTTATAAAAGTATTTTATTTTATATAAAAAGATTTTACTATGAAAACACTATGTAGTAATATTTATGCAATACTATGCATAATAAAATATAATATATTCTAATTATTGTCTAATAAAACAAATAACTTTATAAAAGTATTCTATTTTATATAAAAAGATTTTACTATGCAAAATACTATACACACTACTACTATGCAACACTATGCATAATAAAATATAATATATTCTAATTATTGTCTAATAAAACAAATAACTTTATAAAAGTATTCTACATTTTATATAAAAAAATTTTACTATGCAAAACACTATGCATAATAGAATATAGTATATTCTAATTATTGTTTAATAAAACAAATAACTTTATAAAAGTATTACATTTTTTATATAAAAAGTTTTTACATTTTATTACATTAATAATACTAATAAAACAAAATTTATATATATAATTTATATATATATATACAAACTTCGTGACTTCATAAAAAGACATCTCAATATATTTAACAACATTTATCATCATTATTATAATTCACTATATTAATCGACTGTGTCGTTCCCGTGAAAGAGGGGCTTTCAATAAGGATTTCTCTCCTATTGGCGTTAATTAGGTGATCAAACCTCTCCTTGGTAGAACATCTAGACATCGTTAATATTGCAAATAACAATATTAATAACTCTGTCATCTCAATTATTGATTTAATAATATATAAAATATTGACAATAATTAAATCAAATAACGTGAGATACTATGCAACAATTACTGTAGCAATAATTGAACAAAACTGAGTGACTTCTCACGTAAGCATCAATAATCAATATCGTGTGCTACTATGCAACCTCGCGTATTACTGTACTTTTAACACCGGGTGTTTCAACGGTTTTAACGGTAAAACTTCCGCCGTTATTTTCATAAAAATATTTTTGTCGTTTTCTCAGTCTGACAATAATTCCATTGCGGGGTCCACCAATGATTCTGTCGTTGTACGAATATTTCCCGACCAATCAAATATTATATAACAACTTGCGTACTTTGCAAAATTTATTAATATTACCTACAACTATAACATTATATCAAATCCACACCATAATATAAAAAAAAATTCGAGAAATTTAAATCTTTATTCATAAAATTTGGGGTCTGACAAGATCTACACAGACCATAAGAGTCTGAAGTATATTTTTACAAAGAAGGACCTGAACATGCGTCAAAGGAGATGGATGCAATTGATAAAGGATTACGATTGTGAGATCTTTTATTATCTAGGCAAAGCAAATGTTGTTGCAGATTCCTTGAGTAGGAAAAGCCGAGAGAAGTTGATGTTGTTAACTGATAAGGAGGAGCTTATTTCAGCAATGGCAAGGCTAGAGTTGGAAATCAAATTTCCAAAAGAATCCGATGAAAAATTGTACCAGATGGAAGCCAGTCCAACTTTTGTGGACAAAGTGAAGAACGCACAACTGTAGGATGAGGAATGCAGAAAAATAAGAGAAAGTGTGGTCGAGGGAAAAGAAGTGAAGTACAAGGTTGATACTGAGGAAATGCTGAGATTTGAGGGACGAATTTGGGTTCCAGCAATACAAGATATTAAAGAAGACATCTTGACAGAAGCTTTTAGCTCAAGATATTTGATTCATCCGGGAAGTACGAAGATGTATCAAGATTTGTGGCGACATTTTTGGTGGCCAAATATGAAAAGAGACATTGCAGAATGCATTGCAAAGTGTTTGACATATCAGAAAGTGAAGGCAGAACATCAAAGGCCAAGCGGATTACTCCAACCGTTGGAAATACCAGAATAGAAATGGGAGCATATCACAATAGATTTTATGGTAGGCCTTCCAACAACTCAGAAAGGATACGATGCGATATGGGTGATAGTGGAAAGACTAACAAAATCTGCACACTTTTTGCCCATAAAGATTAGATTTAACCTTGATCAGCTGGTGAAACTATATGTTAACGAGATCGTGTCGAGACATGGAGTTCCAGTATCTATAGTGTCAAATCGAGACCCGAGGTTCACATTAAATTTTTGGAAGAGACCACAAGAATGCATTGGAACGCAATTGAAGATGAGTACAACATATCATCCGCAAACCGATGGGCAAAGCGAACGAACGATCCAGACACTAGAAGATATGCTTAGAGCATACATCATGGATTTCAAAGGAAACTGGGATGATCATCTACCGTTGGTGGAATTTTCATACAACAACAGTTACCACGCAAGCATTGGTATGCCACCATACGAGGCATTATACGACAGAAAATGTAGAACACCAATATGTTGGGATGAAGTTGGTGAACGTCAACTGCTAGGACCAAAACTGGTACAGCAGACCGCTAAAATTTTCAAACTCATCAGAGTAAGATTAGTAGCTGCTCAAGATCGACAGAAAAAGTATGCTGATCAACACAGGCAGAATCGTGAATTTGAAGCAGGAAATTTCGTGTTCCTGAAAGTTTCTCCTTGGAAGGGGAAAATTTGTTTCGGCAAGAAGAGAAAGCTAAGCCCAAGGTTTATTGGACCTTTCGAGATTCTACGAAAAGTGGGAGAAGTAGCTTACGAGGTAGCTTTACCTCCAGAATTAGAACATGTGCACAACGTTTTTCATGTGACGGTGTTGCGACCGTATAAACCAGATTACAAATATGTGATCGAGTGTGAACCGTTGTAGATCAGTAAAGATTTATCCTATGAAGAGATTCCTATCCAGATAGTGGACAGGAAAGAACAAGTGCTCAGGAATAAAGTGATACCTTGTTGTCGCATACTTAAAACAATGAAAGTTGTCGCTCTACAATTAGTAAACTCTATGTTGTCCGATTTAGATATTGACAAATACGTGCAACTATACACGATTAAAAAGTAATATAGAGTAAATAACAAGTGTTAAACCCACATGAAATCTACGTCTAATAAATTCCAACTACTAATTTTGTATCAATTCAATTTTATTTAAAAAATCTCAATTGTAAATAATGATTAAAATTAACTTTAAAAACTAAGAGTAAAAGCTAACACAAATGTTGAAAATCAGATATTTAAATGCTTAAGACTACAATATCCCTAATTATGTAACACGAATCAGTGATCCAAATCATTCAATTATTAAATTCATTAGAGTTGTTAACAGGAATTCAAGATTATTTATAAGCCCTTTCCCAATTATCAAATAAAAATATTCAATTAAATTAATATTGTTAAATTCCTATGCAAGACTAAAGAGTCAAATTCATTAACAATCAATTTTTAAAAGTTACATGCAGTGAAAAGAGATATTCCTATTCAATTCACAACCCTAATTATTCAACTCATGCAAATAACTAAGAATACATGTTATCATATTCAGTTTTAACCCTATATTTCATCTCTCAAATTCATCTAAAGTATTCCACTAATTGTTGGCCAGACAATTAATCAATAAGCACAAAATACGATAGGTAACTGAATATGAATAAATAATTTGAATTAAATAGATAATTAATCCATAAACATAAAAATTTCAATTGTAACCTTAATTAATAATTTAGTTCATACTGGAATTAAAAGCTAGAAATCTCAAATAAGTCATCATCTTAGAATTACAAAACTAAGAAAAGAAGAAGTAAAGAAGAACTCTGCAGAATTTTCTTCAATCTTCAAGTCTTCGTCTTGATCTCCTTGTGTGCTTCTTTGAATCTTCGATATTCAAACTCTAAGTCCTCCTTCAATTTCTGTGTACTCCCTCTTGGCTAGAAGCTTTTTTTCTTCTTTTATATTTGAAGTCCTTTTTCAATCTTTGTGTACTCCTTCTTGGCTAAAAGCTTTTTTTCCTTTTATACTTGAAGTTGCCCCATCACCATTAGTCTTAGAGTATCCAAATCCTAGTAGAAATCATCAATCCTTGACCCAGCTGAAAAAGAATCTCGCCCACTTTCTGGTCTCATATGCCCTATCATATAAATCCTCCACAAAACCTATGCCCCAACATAAAACTTCCAGTTATTTAAGAAATTGCCACTTCTTTCTCAAAAATTTCAAATTTATCTTTTATTTTCATATTCCTACAAAATAACATAAAAATAAAATAAAATGCACTAAATTTACTTAAAGAAAGCATATCACTTAGTCCAAAAGTATCCGATTCGTGGGTATATTTTCCACTCATCACTCTACGATCCTTTGTAGACTTTACAATCTTCAACAGACTATGCGATCTTCAATATTTTTACGATCTCTAGTAGACTTTGCGATCTTCAATATGCTTTATGATCTTTGAGTAGAGTGTTCTTCGATCTTTGACAGACTCGTAGAACTTGATCAGTATGTTGAACGATCATCCAATAAGCTTTATGATCATCTAATTTCCTAATGTCTATAAATTTGATTTATTTAACTAAATAGATCAATCTAACAAGTATGATCTTCTATTTTAAGTTATTTTACAACATTAAATCAAAAGCTACTAGTTACAAATATACATTATATCATCATCAAATCAAATATATGCCTTTGTACTAACAATCTCCCCCTATTTGATCATGACAAAACTAATAGTTTCAAGAAATCATCAATTCTAAAATTCAGATAATTTGATACTTTGAATTTAAATATGTCTTATATACAGTTAACAACTGTATTTTTAGAGAGAGATAATGAATTTACTAATGACCAAAATAATTTACAAAGTGAAATAAAAAAATTAAAGTGAAAAATTTATAACATAAGTATCTATTTACCTTCTCCCTCTTCTGCTCCTTGGAAGATCTTTTCTTTTAGCTTCACTCCTTTCCTTTGCTCTTCTTTGAATTTATTCAGCCGAGTCTCTAAGTCCAAGATATGGTATGTCAAATCATTCTTCCCCATCTATGTCCCCTTGAATATTTTTATTCATGAATGTTGGGTCACTAAACGGAAGTTGTAAGCCAGTAGGTGTTATTATACTCGACGATCCTGGCCTAGAAAAAAAAAATTAACTTTCCATTTGATTGTCCTTAGCCCAAAGGTATGGCTTGAGGTGCAAAAGAAAATTTAGAAGGAGGATGCGTAGGAGCAATTGATGATTGTTTAGGTTGTCTCCTCTCCTAATTTTTGTCAGCATTTATTTCATTTTGTAGACCATTTACTTCTTCTATGAGTTGCTTGATAAATGTTAACCAATTCTTTCATTTGGCTTCTGGAAAAGGAGATGTCATCTCTAGACTTTTGATACCTGGCTTCAGCTTGATCCCTCTAATGGTGAACGAGTGTCATAACATTGTCCGTCTTTTCCAATAACTATTTTATAAGGCTCCTAAAGTCAAGCAGATATGAGCTCATAGCGAAAACTTTATCTGAAAGGAGCTTGATGGATTCGACATTTGTATTCTGAAGAGAAGAACCACTACTTCATGCTCAGCGATCTTCTAAAAGTAGAGCTCGTCAAACTTGAAGAGGGTCTCAATATAGGCAATTTTGCTATAATCTAAATGATGTAAGCTAGATTTCGTTGGATACCGGTGGTAGTGTCCTAGATACCAACATTATATTATTCGGATATTGCTTCGAGCATATGTTCTAACTGGATCTTGAATGGTACCACTGAGACTTTTTTGAGTATCTGCTAACCAATAGCTTAAACTCCGCTTATAGTACCCCAATTCATAGAATTGGATAAAGAATATTGAGAAATAGCTAAATAAAGGTTTAGATTATTTGAGGAAGAATGTATATTTGTATGAGCATAAGAAATAGATGGTATGTTAGTATAATCAATGGTTTGAGTATATATGTACATGAAGATTAGGTGAATCGACGATCAAAGAGGTAAGAAATGTATGATTCTGGAGTGCGAGAACGTCCTCTTTTTAGCCCCAAAGCAAATAATGAAGAGAAAACCCTAACTAATGAGAAGAAATTTACTGAAGAAAATACGCTCAATATACTGCCACCCCCAAACTTATTGTTTTGACAATCTCTTACAAACCCTAGCTTTATCTCTGGAATTGAATGGATGTGTATAAGAATTTGAACGTGAAAAGGAAATTGAACACGTAGAAGTTGGTAGGATGAGGAGTTAATAATTTGAAAAGAAAATCGTTTAGAGAATAGGAAGAGATAGGCTTCGATTTTGAAAAAAAAGTGGGTAGGCACACGTTTGAAGAATGGTAACTGAAATAAAAAGTGGGGTGGGACACAGTTTTAAGTCTTTAAAATTTTTCACGAGGCCTCGACCTCGTGCACGGCCACGCCGATTTTTATGCTCATCGATGATGGCAGGCGGCCTTTGCTACTACTGGCAAGTAGCGCTTATGATTAAATGTGGAAATAGCGCAGGCGCGCTGTGATCCAGATTGCAAAGAAGTCAAAAGTGAGCGTCAGATTTGAACTACTTTCATGGCGTGGCATTTGCCTATACCCTAAATAAAACTGAACTATACTGGAAGTAGGAACCAGTAGCTAAGGACATTATGCACTAAACCTGCAAATAAAGCATTTATAAATATGAGATATAATAACTTCTCAAATCAAAATATGTACTAATAACATGTGAGAATGAATATATCCAAAAGAATGCTCTATATGCTACTCCTAACCAAAATTAAATGCACATTCAACTCCAACAAAACTTATATCAGAAATTATATGCTATTAAGAATTAAACATGCAGATGAGAAATATACATAATTCAAAAGAATTAAACAAGAGGTAAGGAAGAGAAATAATGGGGTGCCTCCCATTGAGTACTAGTTTATAGTCAGTTAGCTTGACTATCTCTGATTCAATCATGTAGTAGAAAGAATTGAGGTGACCTTCTGCCTATCAACCTCACCACCATAATAGTGCTTGAGCCACTGTCCATTAACTTTGAAAGGCTTGTCTGGGAACTTATCAAATATCTCGATCGCACAATGTGGATAGACTGTCTTCACAGTAAATGGCCCTGACCACCTTGACTTGAGTTTCCCTGGGAAGAGTTTAAGTCTAGAATTAAACAATAGAAATCGTTGCCCCTGTTCAAACACCCGTTCCATAATCTTGCGGTCATGCCATCTCTTCACCTTTTCCTTGTACATTTTGGAGTTCTCGTAGGCTTGCAATCTAAATTCATCCAATTCATTGAGTTGGAGTAGATGTTTTTCTCCTATAGCCTTCAAGTCGAAGTTTAACTTTCTTATTTCCCAATATGCCTTGTGTTCGAGCTCCATGGGAAAGTGATAAGCCTTTCCATATACAAGCTGAAATGGTGACATTACCAATGGTGTCTTATAAGCGGTCTTGTAGGCCCATACAGCATCATCTAGCTTCAACTACTAATCCTTCCTTGTGGGATTCACTATTTTTTCAAGAATTCTCTTCACTTCATGATTCGACACCTCTACTTGACCATTAGTCTGGGGATGGTAAGCTGTAGCAATACGATGACTCACCCCATACTTAGCCAACAGAGCTGTGAACTGATGATTACAGAAATGGATGCCCTCATCACTAATAATGGTCCTTGGAGTCCCAAACCTTATGAAAATGCTCCTTTCTAAAATCTTAGGATTACCTTGGCATCATTAGTTGGAAGAGTTACCGCTTCCACCCACTTAGAAATATAGTCGATTGCAATAAGATATACAGGTTCCCACATGAAGAAATGAAAGGACCCATGAAGTCTATCCCCCACACATAAAAAATTTTACCTCAAGAATTATGTTCAAAGGCATCTCATTTTTCTTTGATATATTCCCGACTCTCTGACATCTATCACACTTCTGCACAAAATTGTAAGCATCTTTAAAAATTGTCGGCCAGTAGAATCCTGCTTGTAAAACTCTAGTCGGTGTCTTTTCACCACCGTAATGACCTCCATACAATGACTCATGGCAATCCTGCAAAATACCCTGTGTCTCGCTATATGGGATACATCTTCTTATCATCTGATCGGCACATTGCTTGAATAAGTATGTTTCATCCCATATAAACCACTTCACATCATGCAAAAACTTCTTCTTTTGATGCCCCGTCAAGTTAGAAGGGATTATCTTGCTCACTAAATAGTTAGCATAGTCCGCGAACCATGGCACTTCACCTTTCACCATAAATAACTGCTCATCTGGGAAGGATTCATTAATAATAACCTTATCATTTACATCTCTTCCCGAATTTTCCAATCTAGATAATTGGTCCGCCACTTAGTTCTCAGTTCCTTTCCTGTCCTTGATTTCCAAATCAAATTTTTGCAACAAAAGTATCCACCTGATTAGTCGAGGCTTTGCATCTTTCTTTGCCACTAAGTACTGAATTGTTGCATAATCTGTGTACACTATCACCCTAGTCCCAACTACTTCTCATGTTATCACAACTGACCCTGTAGAAGTAGTTGTCAAAAGCATACACAACTGCCAAAAGTTCCTTCTCTATGGTGGTGTAGTTCAACTGAGCATCAGTAAGGGTCTTGCTTGCATAGTATATCACATGAAAGATATTGTCCCTTCGTTGGCCCAAAACAGCCCCCACAGCAAAGTCACTTGCATCACACATCAATTCAAACGGTAGGTCCCAGTCTGGTGCTGTGATCACTGGTGTTGTAGTTAACTTTCTCTTTAAATGCTCAAATGCAGACATGAATTCTTCATCAAACTTGAACTATGCATCCTTCTCCAATAAACTGCAAAGTGGCTTTGTGATCTTGGAGAAGTCTTTAATAAACCTCCTGTATAAGCCTGCATGCCCTAAAAAACTGTGAACACCTTTAACAGAAGTTAGTGGAGGAAAATTTTCAATAGTCTCTAACTTAGCTCGATCCACCTCTAATCCTTTCTTTGAAACTTTGTGTCCCAATATGATACCCTCTTGTACCATAAAATGGCACTTTTCCCAATTCAAAACCAAATTTATTTCAACACATATCCTTAGCACCATCACCAAATTTTCTAAACACAAATCAAACGAATCTCCAAATACTGAGAAGTCATCCATAAACACTTCCACATTGTGCTCCAACATATCCGAAAAGATTGCCATTATACACCTCTGAAATGTGGTCGGGGCATTGCACAAACCCGAAAGACATCCTTCTAAAAGCAAATGTTTCGTATGGACATGTGAAAGTTGTCTTTTCCTGGTCTTTTGGAGCTATCACAATCTAATTATACCCTGAATACCCATCCAGAAGGCAATAGTACTCGTGACCCGCTAACCTATCCAACATCTGATCAATAAACGGCAACGGAAAATGGTCTTTCCTTGTAGCTTTATTAAGTCTGAGGTAGTCCATGCAGACTCTCCACCCCATCACTATCCTAGTCGATATCAGTTTATTTTTTTCGTTGGAGACTACAGTCATTCCCCCTTTCTTCAGCACACACTGTACCAGGCTCACCCACGAGCTGCTGAGATCAGATATATTATTCCTGCATCTAGCCACTTCAGAACTTCCTTCTTGACCACTTCCTTCATAATCGGATTTAATCTTCGTTGTTGCTCCACTGAAGGTTTACTATCATCTTCCAGCAGGATCTTGTGTATACAAAATGATGGGTTGATCCCTTTGATATCTGATATGGTCCATCCAATGGCTAATTTAAACTCTCTTAGAACTCTTAGCAGCTTTTCTTCCTGGCAATATGTTAGTGAAGAAGAAATAATAACAGGTAATTTTGAATAATCATTTAAAAATGTATACCTCAAGTGGTCTAGAAGAGGTTTCAACTCAAGTTCTGGAGGCATCTCAAGAGATGGCTTAAGTTTCACTGATGTCTCCCCAAAAATCATAAGTGGCTCGATCGGAGTCTTGAATCTTCTAAAATGTGGTGATGTGTCAAGAATTTGAACAAACTCAGCAATCTCATCACCTTCTATCTCAGAATTTCCCAAAATAGCACTCTTCAAAGGCTCATTTTCTACCAAATTCTCTACTCCATCATTCAATATCTTATCCATTATATCAATCCTAAAACATTCCTCTTCGTCTATAGGAAACTTTATAGCCTTGAACACGTTGAAGGTGACTTCTTGATCATGAACCCTCATTGTCAACTCACCTTTCTGAACATCTATTAAAGTTCGTCCTATGGCTAGAAATGGTCTCCCAAGGATGATAGGTATACTTCTGTCTTCTTCATAATCCAATATGATGAAATTAGTTGGGAAGATGAATTTATCCACCTTTACCAACACATCTTCCACAATACCCCGTAGATAAGTAATGGACCTATCAGCAAGCTGTAATGAAATGTTTGTTGGCCTTGGTGTCGGCAATCCCAACTGATTAAACACTGATAGAGGCATCAAGTTGATGCTCGCCCCTAAATCACACAAGCATTTGCTAAAACACATCTTCCCAATTGAACAAGGTATCGTGAAGCTGCCTGGATCCTTTAGCTTCGGAGGTAACTTGAGTTGAAGCACTGCACTACATTCTTCAGTCAAGGCTATTGTTTCAAAGTCTTCTAGCCTTTTCTTCCTTGACAAGATTCCCTTCACAAACTTTGCATAACTTGGAATCTGTTCCAATGCCTCAGCGAAGGGTATATTTATTTGTAGCTTCTTGAACACCTCTACAAACTTGCTAAACTTCTTATCTTCCCTTTGCTTTTGTAGTCTTTGTGGATATGGAACAGGGGGATGAACAAGTGGTGGCTTGGTCCCTGGTTTCTCATATAATTCTTCACTCTTCTTCTCCACTTCCCTCTACTCAGAACCTTCTTTACACAAACCCTTATCAGAACCATTCTCTTCACCGCGCAGCCGCACATCTTCCCTTTGTAAAAATGGCGTAGGCGTACCATGCTGTAAATCTACAATCTGCTTCCCTGATATGAGAGTTATGGCCTAACACTGTTCTTTACCCTCCCTTCTTGGATTTGTTTCTGTTGTACTTGGCAAGGTCCCTTGTGGTCTGTTGTTGAGCATATATACTAGCCATTTGACCAATCTGCATCTCCAAATTTTTGATAGCCACTACTTGGCTTTTGATCATTACCTCGGTATTCACCATGTACTTAAGCATCATCTCCACCATTTCTGACTTCTTTTTTTGCTGAGGAGCAGGTGGTGGATGATGTTGTGGTTGCTGTTGAAATCCTAGAGTGTAGGGTGGTTTTGGTGCATACTGTTGGTGAGATGGTTGTGACTATAACTGAGACTGAAATTATTGATTTTGTTGATGTTGTTGATTGTTTTGATTGTTACTCCAGCTGAAATTTGGATGGCTGCGGTTGTTGGGGTTATAGGAATTCTGGAACTAATTCTAATTTTTCTGATAGTTGCTCACATACTGTACAGATTCTGAAATGATAGCACACTGATCGGTTGAATGTGACCCCGCACATATCTCACATACAAAAGCAATTGTCTTCACTTTATTCTCTACCAATGAATCAATCTTCTTTGCCATGGATGCCATCTGAGCTGACAACTATGTGATAACATCCACCTCTAACAATCCCACAACTTTGGGTTGTGGCATCTTGGCCATAGGATTCTGAAAGTCATTTGCTGCCATTGTCTCTATAAGATCATAAGCTTCTTCATAGCTTTTATCCCATAAAGCTCCTCCTGCAGCTGTATCTACAATCGACCTTGACTGCCATCCCAATTCATTGTAAAAAGTATTTATCACCATCCAATCTGGCATTCCATGATGGGGACATTTCCTTAGTATCTCTTTATACCGTTCCCAAGCTTCATATAGTGATTCACCCTGCTGTTGTTCAAACTGAGAAATTGTTGTCCTCATTTTTGCTGTCTTAGCCATTGGGAAAAATTTGGCTAAGAACTTTTGTGCTAAGTCCTCCCATGTAGTAATAGAACCCGATGGTAAAGAGTGGAGCCAACGTCTTTCCTTATCCCATAAAGAAAATGGGAACAGTCTGAGTCTAATTGCATCTTTTGACACCCCATTGTACTTGAAAGTGTCACATATCTCTATAAAGCTCAACAAATGCTCGTTCGGGTCATCTGTAGCAGCACCCCTAAACTGGACTGAATTCTGCACCATCTGTATAGTGCCTGACTTTATCTGAAATGTATTGGCTGCTATAGCTAGCCTCACGATGCTCAACTCCAACTCATTTATGTTGGGCATTGAATAATCTTTTAAGGTCCTGTGTTCCTCTCTTTGCTCTTCTGCTGCCATGTTGGATGTTGAAGTATCAAAATCTACTTGTATATTCCGATGTGCTCTCGACTTCCAACCTCTGTCGTTGATATTATCCTCTGCAGGCACCAATTCAGAGTTTGTCGATCGTGTGTGCATAAAATATACACAAGTACCTGAAATACAAACAAAACAAAAAAATAAAATAGAAATAAGATAAGAATAAAATTGTCTAAGTCATACAAATCTAGCTTTAGTTGATGACGACAATATTAAAAATAAATGCCTTTCCCCGGCAACGGTGCCAAAAACTTATTGCCTCCTTTTTGGTTTAACAAAATGGACTCTAACTCATGCAAGTATACATGGGTCAACAAGTAGTACAGAGTAAGAAAGTATTGATCCCATGAAGAAAGGTGATAAATCTAAATTATCATGCAACAACTTAATCACTATTTTTATATGCTCAAACGATCAGTCAACAATTGAATTTATATTTAAATTAATTGTCAACACAAAAAAAATAATTACTAAAAGTTGGTAATCAAATTGGAAAGATATGGGATTCTAATATCATCTAATGCTTCATCTAAAATGTATACCTCATGTTATGTTTACTTATTAAATACGGAAAGCTAGTCGAGAGCACATAAGTGAAACACAACCATTTTTCAATGAACTATGCTCAATTTACACAAAATCCACAATTGATAGAATTCATACAAGCATCACAAATACTAAACTCACTATATGTCTATGTGAATCTACAGCAAATATGATTTAAGCTCAAACTCTCTTAATGACTACAAATGGTGAAACGGTATATGCCTATCCGGGTCACGAATCCCAAAGCCTAACACAAATAAGCCTTATGAACATATGCCATTATGGTCTAATCTATACTTATATTTCATTTTCCAAATCCATACAAGCAATTAGTGTGAATAGTGATCAAGCATTCATACATTTAGCATAACCATAATGGGAAATCCAATATTAAATATGCAACATCACAATCAGTCATACATGTTTAAACTAAGCATTAAAATCCATTAGAATTCCATAATGGAATTTAGTTCATTTCTGAACCAAAAGCCATTATGGGATTGAAGCAAACCATTAAAATAAGAAATGCAAACAAGAGTTATGAAAGAAATGAGAGATCAAATATGTAAATTCCTGCTGCAAGTTCTGTTTCCAGGCTTGTTCCGATCCATAAAAATCTCCAGAATTTAAAACTATAATTATTAAGCAATCTAGATAAAGAGAGGAGCTAAAATGTAGTAATCAAATGCTCTAATCCTCTCTAGAGTAGTTTAAACCTAAGAACAATAATGAAAATTGAAAACCACGTCTTGGTAACCAACCATATCGTCTCAGATGAGCAAAACTCAAATTCAAATTACAAAAAGTAAGCATTTTTAAACTAATTATGACCGGCATGCGCCACTGTGAGAGATCGGCCTTGAGCGCCATTGTAGAGTCTCGGCAAATGCATGGCGTTGGCGCGGTTGTATTCCTTTATTCTTTGAGGGCCTGGCCTAGCTGATTACGATCCGCCTCTATCTTTTCATGTGGCATCGCACGCCATGTTTAGCTGCTACTGCACTTTGCATTCTGTTAGCTTCTTGTTGTTACTGTTGTCTGCTACTTCCTTCTTCTTCATCTCTTTCCTTCTTCACTCTACTACTTCCTTGATCCTCCTCCTCATCTAATCACGTCCAGTTGCTATCTTCACTCTTGCTCAAGTCCACCATGCCTTGTTAATGTTATTTCCATGCCATCTATGTCATTCCATTCCTTATGTTGCTATAGGAGTTCCAGCAATGCATACTACAAAATAAACACAAAAAGCAAATAAAACATAATAAAACTACTTGAGATGAGAATAATTCCAGTGAGTTGGCAACCAATAAGTAGGTATAAAACCTACTTATCAAAAAAATACTGGATGAAACATAAATTTTAAGGATATTTTACTAATTTCATGGAGTATAGAAGCCAAAACTTAACAAAATGAGTGTAGAATTTGGAATCTGAAATGAAATAATATTACTTACATACTACAGAGTGTGGAAGAAAATATTATTTCTTACGAATATTGAAAAAAAATAATATCCCTTACCTTAAAAAGGAGAGTATTCCAACTGGTATAGCGGGAATATTCTTGAAGAAAACTTTCACTGTTTTCTACACTCAAAGTTTCCTTAAACTCTAAAGAAATATGATCAATATTATAGAAGAAGAATTCTCTGATTCTGGTGTGATTTTCAATTCTAAACTAAGCATCATATATATAGGAGAATGGAAAGATATTATTTGAATTTAGAAAATCATGGGTGAACAGTAAACTATCACTTACGCTCGTCCGAATTTTTAAAAAATTTGATTTTACTATGCAAACACTATGCAGACACTATGCAAACACTATGCATAATAAAATATAATATATTCTATTTTTCATATAAAATAAAACTTATAATATATATATATATATATATATATATATATACTTCACCCGTGACTTCAAATCCTTCCTTGACAATTCAATTTTCATCACACATGGGCCCCACCCATGTGTCATCATCACATATGGGCCCCACCTTTTATAATATATATATATATATATATATATATATGTGTGTGTGTGTGTGTGTGTGTGTGTAAAGCCCCCAAAATAGGTATACATTGTTTGGTTTGTAATATTCAAGAACGCAATCAAATTGAAAAAATAATGCGGAAACGTGGAAAATCAGAGTTTAAAATTTTTACAAACCATATACCCGGATCACCCTTTATGCATAATTATTAATTAAACGAAAAAGATGAATAAAAACATACCCTTGAAGATCCGAGCTTCCTCAAGTACAAGTTCACCTCCAATCCTTTTCGCGTTCAACTTGAATCCACCGGGTTTGGTTCCTTCCTTTGATCAACGTTAGCCACCCAAATGTTTGGCCTTTAGAGGTGATCCACCAAGGAATAATAATGATTCAAGAAATTGGGTGGTTGGCTAAACCCTAGTTTTTTTTCTATCTCTATAGAAAAAGGCTTACTCTCCCAACTATTGGAATTATTACGTATGTTGTAAAAGTCAACAACCACCCCACCCATAATAAGACTCCTCTTATTTATAGATGTGGGCAACCCACCTTAACAATTAAGGAATTGGGATTTATTTAATTAATTAAATTCTTTTAATTAATTAAGCTCCCTAATCTTATTAGGGATAATTAATTAAACTCCTTTAACTAATTTTCCTTCCTAATCCAATTAGGAATAAATGAGAGTACTTATATTAAATTAATTCCTAAACTCTTTTAGAAATTAAAATAATAATAATTGTAATAATATTAATAAGACTCCTCTTATTAATTTATATTTAATATTTCTAAAATATTAAATAATAAATATTAAGCTATTTAATTTATTCTATCACCATAGATTAAATTAAATATACATAACTTTATATTATTACGATTATGACATTAACTTCTTAAATAATTATTCTTCCTTTTATGGTGTGACCCTTTAGGTTCTCCATATTAAACCGATTGTGAATAAATCAATTAGAACAATTCTAATCTTATTTAAATAAATAAATTAAATAATTAATTTATTTAAATAAATAATATTTATTCTACAATAGGATAAGCCTCCTCATAGCGATCAACGACTTTCCAGATAATATAGATTTCAACATTAATCATTAAAGAACCTTTGAGTAAATAGTTACCGTACAATTCAATCCTTCCACCATACAATGTCCCAATTAAATATAAGACATGGAATTACTGTCAAGTCTTATTTTATTTAATTATATGTATTTCGACTCTTAAATGCACAACTCCAAATAATGCAAATTAGAAACTCCTTTCTAATTTCATTCTGCCTTGGCCAAGGACTACTGGGTTGTCATTTATCGAATCACATAGGATATTTCTCTTCTTTTATTAGAAGTGGTAGATTCTTTATTGATCATATATTATCTCCATGTACAACTTGTTATACCCAAGCATACCCTTTGATATACCCTAAGGGTCTTAAGGAATAAGTCAAAGTATAACTCATCATACACAAGATACTATGATGATCTCAAGTCCAAGGATTACTTGTACTACTATCACTACAGGAATTCCTATTGACAAGCAAGTAAAACTCCATTAGGTATTCCTTAGCGAGCCACGTTCAGTGAACTTATTCTCTAATAAGCACCTACATACTTGCTTTAGTGTCTCCACACAAATGATCATGAGATCAATCATCCTCATCCAATGAGCAAGCAACGTATGTACCAATCTATCCGGATTCACTAATCCCCAATTTAGTAATCCAATGATTGGGAACTATTTTAGTTTTAAGCTTTCTAAGAATTTAGATCTCATTAGAATGATCATCATCATTATTCTAAAAGCATTGTTTAAAACTATGGGTTTATCACATATTATAAAACAGCATCATGTAGATAATTAAAAGCCTTTAATAAATTAATACTTTTATTAATAAATGAATAAGATTGTTATAAAGTATATGCTTTATCATCAAACATGATTGGCTTGTGTGCATACTACTTTCAATCTCCCACTTGCACTAAAGCCAATCGTCATGGTATCTCATACTCTTCTTCTCTAAGTGACGATTATCCTGCTGTTGGATAAGCTTTAGTTAATGGATATGTAATGTTGTTCATGAGAGTCCACTATCTCTATAGTGATATCCCATCTTTCAATGATTCTAATAATCAAATGAAAGTGCCACAACACATGTTTAGATCCAAGATGAGACTTAGGAACTATTCCTAGTTCTGTAATGAACTTTTAATCCAAACAATCAACTTGAAGCTTCATTTATAGCTATATACTTTGTCTTTATCACTAAAACTGAAAGAACTCTTTTTCATTGTTTGGAACCTTTCAATTCATCGCACCACTTTGCTCAAGGTAACCCTTTACCTTAAAGTGGATTTTTCTATCATCTTGGTGCATCGAAAAACTTGAGTCTGTTAAGCCCTCTAGTTTTAATTAAGACCCACCATGAATATGATCACATCTTTTTAGTCTTGGGTTAAGCACTTTAAGATGTTTTTCACCGACTCATAGTGAACTTCTCCATAATATGGTGATCAACATCGGTCCGGTACATTTCATTGCATACATGATTGTCACTCATGCGACCTCTCTTTTTAGGAGTCGTGGGGACTATTAAGAGAGATACACTCCATAGCTCATCGACATGAGACATCTCTTGAGTTTGCCATGCTAAACGACTTTAGCATCAAATGAATATCGTTCCTTGGGTTAAGTCGAGCATCCTCTTGAATCTATCTATATAGATTTATATTCCCAATTAAGATACTCTTCCAAATCATTCATGGAGGAATGTTTAGACAACTTTATCTATCTTGATTGTAGCATTGGTATGTCATTCCTTATCCAAGTAGTATATCAACATATAATACTAGAAATTTCAAGACGCTCTAATGACCCTTTTGTACACACTAGAACTCTTACCTCATCGCATGTAACTTTGGATCATCATCTTCATGATCGTACCTCATCATCATCATCCATGATGAATCCATACCTCCTAGGTATCTTGAAGACTATTTCAAATTTACGATTAGGTTGTGGTACAATAGAGTTACATCTACTGAGTTCCTCTTATTTGACTTATAGTATTTTGTGGTTCTTGAACTCTTCAAGATCTATTATCCTCCCACTAGCCCCTTCAATGATAAACACATTTATCTTAGAAAAGCGTGTTTCACAATAAACACCTTTTGCTAAACAGGATTATAGAACATATACCCTAAACTTACTTTAGGATGTCCCACAAATCGACACTTGTCAAATCTTGTCCCAAGCTTATCCTTCGAAACCTTTTCACATAAGTTGGACAACCCCTTATCTTAACATGCTTAAGATTAGGAATCCTCCCTGTCCATAACTTTTATGGAGTCTTGGGGCCGAATTTTGAGGTTACCATTTTCGTAGATATGCAGCCATTTCTAGGACATTATCCCAGAAAAAGATACTAGAATGTCGGTAAAATCATTATGGACCGTACCATGTCCAACAAGGTACAATTTTTCCTTTTAGATACATCAATCAATTATTGTGTATCAAGAGGCGTCCATTGTGAGAAAACCATTTGAGATGATCTAAAAACTTATTGCACAAGTATTTATTCATTGATCTAATCAAAGAATCTTAATACTTTGCCAATTTGTTTCACTTTTGAATTCTTTGAACCTTTCAAATAATTCACACTTGTATTTCAGCAAATACACACATTCAACTCTTTGAATGATCATCTCCTTTTCTTATACTAATTTGTTCAATATGCAAAATTATTTTCATGTAAGTCAAGTATACAAAATTTATTAAGTAATATTCCAGTTCTATACAAAACATTATTATTATAAATAGAACAACAATTGTTCTTAATTATAATACCAAAGATTTCATTATCCAACAATAAAATGGAAATAATATTTTAACAAGAACTGGAATACAATAACAACTTATTGACTTAATAGATTTGCTCAGTAGGCATTGCTAAACTATAAGTTTCTATGGCTAATCAAAGCAACCTTTGCTTCATTTTCCACACATAGGATTACTTATATTTGTTTAGCTTTCTACTACTGCTTGGTCCTTCATAAATCTATATTTATGATAACCAAAGTCGGTATCCAATACCCAAGTAGAACCTTGACTTAAAGAAAAATTTATTTCAATCATAAACAAATTTGTATTTATAGCCTAGAAACTTCACTAAGCTTCTTTGGTTAGCCTCTCGCAAGATGCTTCTCTGATTTCTTTCCGGTGTCGGTGCTTATTGCGGTGGAAGCAAGCTCCTTTGCTATCCGTATCGCTTTTGTTCTTATTATCCTTTGTTTATGCCTTTCTATTTACCTTCTTTGAATCGTTCTTCTTTTCGGAAGATCCTTTGGCCCCTACCAAGAAGACTTGATCTTTCTTGGTTGAAAATGACTCTCAACATTTTTCAATATGTTAAGCAAATCAAATGACGACGATATCTAGCTTGTTCATATGAAAAATTCACAACAATTGTGAAAGGAGTCCGGGAGTGAGTGCAAGATCAAATCTTGGCTCAACTCTCCATCCATGACAAAACCAGTTGTCCTAATTGATCAATCAAATTGATTATGTTAAGAACTTTTTGTCTGTACTATAGTGCCATTGGCCATTCTAGATCGGAAGAGCTCCTTAGATATCTGATATCTATCAGTCCTACTTTCCTCACCATCAACTACTTGATGTGCAGGAATATAGTAGGAGCATCCATAGTTTCATCGCCGATCTTTGAAGCTCGTTACTCATGGATGCGAGCATGATGCATTGAGCCAACTGTGCATCATCTTGCCACTTTCTAAAAGTAGCAATGTCTTCCTCAGTGGCATTGTCTGCAACCATTGCAGGGATAGACGTATTAAGGACATAAGATAACTTTTCAGCCATGAGAACTATTCTCAAATTCCTTAACCAATCCGTTTAATACGGTTTGGTTAATTTAGCATCTAATATGCTTCGCAGTGATAGTAATTTTAGACATTGTAAAATTCTGTAAATGAATTTATAATTAACAACATTTTAACATACATTCTTTTATTAATTACCAAAATAAATTAGGTCTTGTTTTAAATTGGTATCTCCCACTATTTTCTTCAAACTATATTACCCTCACTTATATAGTTCGGCAAAATCTAATTAAAGATTTGCTAGTGAGAATAAGGATCCCATTTCAAATGTATATAGCCTTGTGGTGACACAACAAACTATATATAAATAAATAGGTAGACAACTTTTGTCAATTACATCAACTATGCAACTCCTTTTCTTTTGCCTCTTAGATTATTTTGATCAAGTGGTGGCACATCCGAATCAAAATTATCCAAGTTAAGTCCGACCTAGCACTCCATATATTCAAAAAAGAAAAATATCATCCTTGTGGTGACACAACAAAACAATATTGTTCAATTTTCTTTATAAGCATCAAATGTGATAAATTAACATCTTAAATACTTAATATTTGCCTTGTGGTGACACAACAAACTCATATTAAATATTTAATACTCTATTAATTTTATCATGCTAGAAGGCGACGTTCGATATTCCAAATATCTTTGAACGCTTAGGACTTATTATAAAAATTTGAGGGGTTTGTTATTAATTTGTCTCATCTTGTTTAGCGGCATGCGTATATATATATATATATAAAATCGCGTCATATTAATGAACATCTGAAGCATGTTTGCATAATATATAATATATATAGTATAAGCATGCACATATAGAATACTATATTCTACCCGGATTGATTATGGACTTTTATTCTAGTTTGGTTCACTAGAGCCACCAAGTGAACCAAAAGGTCAAACCCTAGGGGTGTAAGAAATAATATTTAAATATAACTATTACATTTAAGCCCGGACTCCATTACAAACAGGTCTTCAAGTGCTCCTTGCTCCTTGATCTCCAATTTTTCAAAATTAATTCTAACTATTCCTATTACAAAACTATTTAAAATAAATAGAAACCTTGATCGTGATCGAGGGAAGTACATAGGAGGGAGATAGAATTTACATTGAGAAAAATTAGAGAAGGCAGTCTGCAGAACCCCATTTAATAAAACCCATACATTCATGCATCCAACTAAAATAAAATCCAATCGCATTGGTCGATAGTCCATAATCAATCCCATTTATTATCATACACATCATCTTATGCATCAATAAATAACATTCATCTTATGAATAATAAACATTTAATATATATATTGATATCATTTAATGGGCAAATTTAGTTAGTATAAAATCTAATTTTGAATTAAAATAAACTCCTTTATTTTTTAATCAAATTTAAATCAAAATAAAACTATTTTATTTTAATTTATCCTATTTTGAATAAAATAAACTATTTTATTTTAATCAAAATCTTTAATCAAAATAAACTCCTTTATTTTAATTAATTATGGAATCCAATTCCATGTAAAAAAATAAAATAAAATAAATTCCTTTATTAAAGGAAACACGGATTCTTTTTCCTATTCACAAATAAACTCCTTTATTTTGAATAATATGAAATCTTATTTCATATCTAAATAAACTCCTTTATTTAAGGAAATTAGGATTCTCTTTCCTATTCACAAATAAACTCCTTTATTTTGAATAATATAAAATCTTATTTTATATCTAAATAAACTCCTGTATTTAAGGAAATACTTGATTCTCTTTTTCTATTCATAAATAAACTCTTTTATTTAGAATAATATGAAATCTTATTTCATATCTAAATAAACTCCTTTATTTAAAGAAAGATGGAATACAATTTCAACTCCAATTAGTTATCATGGAATCAAATTCCAACTCTAATTAGTTAGCATGAAATTTAATTTTAAAATTAAAATAAACTTTATATTTTAATATAAAATAAACCTTTTATTTTAATATTAAAATAAAATTTTATTTTAATAATAAAATTATTAAGAATATATATATATATATATAATAATATAACAAAACCGTTATTATATATATATATAATAAAACCGTTATTATATATATATATATATATATATATATATATATAATTAATTCCATGCATATCTTTACTCTTTTTTTTTTTTTTTTTTAACACACGGTCATGATTACTTTAATCATTACATGCTAATGATTACTATAATCATTACAAGCTAATAATTATTGTAATCATTAAGGTTTTTTTTTTTATATATAACATGGTCATGATTACTTTAATCATTACATCTTAATGATTACTATAATCATTACAAGCTAATGATTATTGTAATCATTAAGGTTTTTTTTTTTATATAACGTGGTCATGATTACTTTAATCATTACATCTTTAATGATTACTATAATCATTACAAGCTAATGATTATTGTAATCATTAAGGTTTATATCATATATAAATTTTTATAAGGAGCTTTGCAGTAAAAAAAAAACCGTGACCCTCGAACTCGGTATAAAAAAAAATTTCCGAAACCAGTTTTCGGTAAAATATTTTATTTTATTTTATTTTATTTATTTTATTTATTTATTTTATTTTTATTTTTTTTATAAATAAATTTTATACAATAAAACTATGCCCAATTAAATTGTTCTTAAACACATATCAATATACATATCAAATTAAAATAATTAATAATTCGCATAAAGGTTTGGCTCTGATGCCACTGTTAGGTTTGTAATATTCAAGAACGCAATCAAATTACAAAAATAATGCGAAACGTGGAAAATCAGAGTTTAAAATTTTTATAAACCATATACCCGGATCACCCTTTATGCATAATTATTAATTAAACGAAAAAGATGAATAAAAACATACCCTTGAAGATCCGAGCTTCCTCAGGTACAAGTTCACCTTCAATCCTTTTCGCGTTCAACTTGAATCCACCGGGTTTGGTTCCTTCCTTTGATCAACGTTAGTCACCCAAATGTTTGGCCTCTAGAGGTGATCCACCAAGGAATAATAATGATTCAAGAAATTGGGTGGTTGGCTAAACCCTAGTTTTTTTTCTATCTCTATAGAAAAAGGCTTACTCTCCCAACTATTGGAATTATTACGTATGTTGTAAAAGTCAACAACCACCCCACCCATAATAAGACTCCTCTTATTTATAGATGTGGGCAACCCACCTTAACAATTAAGGAATTGGGATTTATTTAATTAATTAAATTCTTTTAATTAATTAAGCTCCCTAATCTTATTAGGGATAATTAATTAAACTCCTTTAACTAATTTTCCTTCCTAATCCAATTAGGAATAAATGAGAGTACTTATATTAAATTAATTCCTAAACTCTTTTAGAAATTAAAATAATAATAATTGTAATAATATTAATAAGACTCCTCTTATTAATTTATATTTAATATTTCTAAAATATTAAATAATAAATATTAAGCTATTTAATTTATTCTATCACCATAGATTAAATTAAATATACATCTTTATATTATTACGATTATGCCATTAACATCTTAAATAATTATTCTTCCTTTTATGGTGTGACCCTTTAGGTTCTTCATATTAAACCTAGGTTGTGAATAAATCAATTAGAACAATTCTAATCTTATTTAAATAAATAAATTAAACAATTAATTTATTTAAATAAATAATATTTATTTACAATAGGGATAAGCCTCCCTAGCGATCAGCGACTTTCCGGATAATATAGATTTCAACATTAATCATTAAAGAACCTTTGAGTAAATAGTTCTTAGTATAATTCAATCCTTCCACCATCTGATGTCCCGATTAAATATAAGACATGGAATTCTTGTCAAGTCTTATTTTATTTAATTATATGTATTTCGACTCTTAAATGCACAACTCAAATAATGCAAATTAGAAACTCCTTTCTAATTTCATTACGCCTTAAGCCAAGGACTCTTTGGGTTGTCATTTATCGAATCACATAGGACATTTCTCTTCTTTTATTAGAAGTGGTAGATTCTTTATTGATCATATATTATCTCCATATACAACTTGTTATACCCAAGCATACCCTTTGATATACCCTAAGGGTCTTAAGGAATAAGTCAAAGTATAACTCATCATACACGAGATACTATGATGATCTCAAGTTCAAGGATTACTTGTACTACTATCACTGAGAATTCTATATGTGACGGCAAGTAAAACTCCATTAGGTATTCCTTAGCGAGCCATGTTCGATGAACTTATTCTCTAATAAGCACCTACATACTTGCTTTAGTGTCTCCACACAAATGATCGTGAGATCAATCATCCTCATCCAATGAGCAAGCAACGTATGTACCAATCTATCAGGATTCACTAATCCCCAATTTAGTAATCCAATGATTGGGAACTATTTTAGTTTTAAGCTTTCTAAGAATTTAGATCTCATTAGAATGATCATCATCATTATTCTAAAAGCATTGCTTAAAACTATGAGTTTATCACATATTATAAAACAGCATCATGTAGATAATTAAAAGCCTTTAATAAATTAATACTTTTTATTAATAAATGAATAAGATTGTTATAAAGTATATGCTTTATCATCAAACATGATTGGCTTGTGTGCATACTACTTTCATACATCACCCATTCTGAATCGCCAAATACTTGTTACATAAATCAAATACAAACTTTTTTTATACAATTCGACAAAAGTGTAGCTGAGAGTTTTTACACGAATATTGTCTTCTAGACAATATCCAAACTCAAATGGAGTCCTCATTACATTTATTATCACACTATTTTATAGAATAGTGAGGACTACTATAGCCACCATCTCGGACCATCACTCCGTTCCCCGACTAGTCCCGACTACGTTCTCATTTCCTGAAGAGAACAATGAAAGCAAAAGGGTGAGCTCAACTAGCCCAGTAAGAAGTATTATGACTAAGATAATGCAGAATAAATTATCATTAGCCTTCAACAGTGTTAAACTAATAAACAACAAGTTTAACTGCAGCGGAACAAGCAATCCATTAGAAGAGTCGAGTAGAGCATGATATCTACTATCTTCTATGATTTAAAAAGTTTTTTATCAACTTTATCGCTGAGACTCGGCATAATAAATAAACACATCATCGAGTCATCCTTGTACTACGGGCCAAGGATATTCATGTAATTATCAATGGTCATGATCATACCAACAACTATCCATCAATGCACTACGGGCCAATGAAGACTTTTACCACATCATTTGTAACATTACAGGTCATGAATATACCGAATAATCCCTGGTCATAATCATACCAATCAACAGTCCATCTATGCACGTACGCCAAAGATGACTTTCATCACAATATAAGCATGAGGATAATGACAATGATATAAGAATTCAATTAAAAGAAAACAAAGGATAAATTTTTAAGGATTTATAAATTAATTAATCCAGAATTCAATAATGTCCAAATTGTCAACATGATACTGCTTTTTGGAGTAAAATTCAAGAATAATATTGTAACAAAAATGATTTGAACAGAAAAGAAATTAATTTTTGTCATGAATAATATCCCGGGTGAATAGTACTTTGTGAATAGTACCCTATAAATAGTACTTCATGAATAGTACCCATGAATAGTAATTTGTGAATAGTACTTATAAATAGTACTCATAAATAGTACATCGTGAATAGTACCCCGTGAATAGTATTTTGTGAACAATACTCCGGCATGAAAAGCTTAAAATTTAACAAAAAAATTTGAGAAAAATATCATTGTGAAACGATACTAGATGAAGCACAAATTTCAAGGATATTCTACTAATTTCACGGAGTATAGAAGCAATACTTTAACAGAATGAGTGTAGAATTAGGAATACGAAATGAAATAATATTACTCACGTACTACAGAGTATGGAAGAAAATATTATTTCTTACGAATACTGAAAAAAAAAATATCTCTTACCTTAGAAGAAGACTGGAAACTAGAATAGTGAAGTAACAGAATACTCTTCTTCTTTCTCACTATAGCTTCTCTCTCTATTGCTTCTCTCTCTATAATTTCTCTTGTGAGTCTTAGTGAATTGGTGAGAATGAAAAAAGAATGAGCTTCTATTTATAGGAAAATATAGTTTCGATAATTGCACGTTTTGGAGCTCAAAATATTACAGTATAATACCTTCATTTTTTTCTTCATTTTTAATTTAGTCCTGCAAGTATTATCAAACTTGCATCACCTCCCCTAATAGTACATGCATGTGAATCAATAGTACATTCATGTGAATCAATAGTTCTATACATTTGAAAAAAATAGTTACAGTATAGTACCTTCATCTATACCTCTATTTTTAATTTAGTCATGCAAGTATTATCAATCTTGCACCACCTCCCCTAATAGTACATGCATGTGAATCAATAGTACATACATGTGAACAAAAAGTTATAAGCATGCGAATTAATAGCAATTAATTGCTCATTTATCCGATTAATTACCCGATTGATCACTTTAACCTCCAGAAATCAATTATTATCAAAATAAATGTCGATTTCTATTAACACTAATAATTCCAACACAATGGAAATATCAATTTCATCTTTAATCAACACGAACTTATTCATCATTAATATTATAACTCACAATATTTAACAACCAGATCATTCCCAGGAAAGAGGGGGATTTCCGATAAGGATTTCTCCCTATTGGCGCGCAATTAGGTGACCAAACCTCTCCTCGATAGAACTTTCTAGACATCGTCAATATTTCAAATAATAATATGAATAACTTTATTGTCTCAATTATTGATTTAATACTATAAAATATTATGCAGATGATATTGCGATAATAATTAAATCAATAATATGAGAGATATTATGCAGCAATTACTGTAGTAATAATTGAGTATAATTGAGTGACTTCTCACATAAGCATCAATAATCAAAGATATTGTACAATACCATGTGCTATTATGAAACCACGCATATTACTGTACTTTTACTACCGGGTAGTTCAACAGTTTAACGATAAAACTTTCGCCGTTATTTTTATAAAAGATATTTACATGCGTTTTCTAACTCAAATAATACTTTTCGTTGTGGAGGTCCACTAATGATTGTGTGTAAATAAATTTAATATTTCTTGTTAAAACGAATATTCCCCGACCAATCGAATATTTTATAACCTCTTGCTTACTTTGCAAAATTTGTAAATATTACCAACCACTATAACATTATATCAAATCCACACCATAATATTCAAAAATATATTTCGAGAAAAATTAATCTTTATTCATAAAAGTTGGGGTCTTACATATATATATATATATATATATATATATATATATATATATATACTCTGAATAACTTTCTACTGATTATTTTGAAAATTGGGTAAATGGGGGTCCAAATAATAAGCAAAATTTACAATAAATACTTCATAAAAATCCCCTTAATATTTTTAACAATATTTATTCATCATTATTATAACTCGCAATATTAATAACTAGATCGTTCCCAGGAAAGAGGGGGTTTTCCGATATGAATTTCTCCCTATTAGCGCGCAATTAAGTGACCAAATCCCTTTTCTCGGCAGAACTTTCTAAACATTGTTAATTATGTAGATAATAATATGAATAACTTGTCATCTCAATTATTGATTTAATAATATAAAATATTATGCAGATGATACTGTGACAATAATAGAATCAATAATGTGAGATCTATCAAAGCAATTCTTCGTAGCAATAATTGAGTATAACTGAGTGACTTCTCACGTAAGCATCAAATACCATGTGCTACTATGCAACCACACGTATTACTGTACTTTTCATCACCGGGCAATTCGACAGTTAACGGTAAAACTTTCGCCGTTATTTTTATAAAAATATATTTTTTTCATCTTCTAACTCCGACAATAATTTCGTTGTGGGGTCCACCAATGATTGTGCCTTCGTACGAATATTTTTTGTTAAAATGAATATTCCCCGACCAATCGAATATTTTATAACAACTTGCATACTTTGCAAAATTTTTAAATATTACCCACAACTATAACATTATATCAAATCCACACCATAATATTAAAAATATATTTTGAGAAAAATTAATCTTTATTCATGAAAGTTGGGGTCTTACACCTAATGTGTGAGAGGGTCATAAGTATATGTGTACTATCTGATTATGTATATATATTTTCCTATATATATATATATATATATATATATATATATATATATATATTACCAACGGGAAAAATCATCGCCATAGGGTCTAAACTGTCGTCATAGCCCATAATTGTCACTATAGCCCGGTTCAGATCCTTTGGTGACGGGTTTAGCGACAGTTTTGTCCGTCGCTAAAGGTGGTCTGCATGCGGACCACCCGCAAGCTGACTATATATATATATATATATGGACTCCATCCATGGCAACCGGTTGTCATGGACACTGTGCCAACAACCCCTTTTCGGACCGTTGATCAACTTATTGGAAGGTGAGATTGAAACATAAATACCAAGCCGGCACAGCTTGTTATGTCTAAATAACAACATGTACCAGCTTTTATTTTAATATAAGGGCCCCACATATTCAACATGTTGTCAGTATTGTTAAACAAAACGAATTTTTAATATTAAAAAAGTCCCAACCGGCACAGCTTGTACCGGTATTTTTTTTTTTACGCATTTAATCCATTATATGTCATGACTCAGCATATTAAAATCACATAAAAAATAAAAAATAGGCCAGCCAGTACAGGTTGTTGCGGTTGAGAATAAAAAAAAATTAAATGGCCGGCCGGTACAGGTTGACACGGTCGGCCATTTAAATTTTAAATTTTAAATTGTTATTATTATATAAATTATTATTATTATTTGAGTATGAGAGTATGATATTCATGTATTAATTTTACAAAATATAATATTAATATTAATATTAATAATGTGATTATCAATATTAAAAGTAAAGATTATACCAATACTACTACTGCATAACATTAACATGAATAGTACAGATTACATGTTCATTTTCATAAAAAAAAATATAGCATAAATTATACAATCGATGCCTATTTTTTTGGCTCAGGAATCCCTAGCTCTCGATAGTGATTTTGATTATCATGGTCGGTTTCAAAGCCGCAAATTGCACATTTTCGATGAGGCTTAGAAGGAATGATTTTCTCGAGTGCACTCTTGAATCTAGATTATTTTTTGCGGCCCTTTGTCTGAGAAATAATAGGCGGCAAAAACTCTTCTTCTGCTTCCACCTCTTCATCTTCATCGTCATTATCGTATCCCATATCATGATTTGGATCTCCAACCGTGCAATCAATGTCGTCATCTGCCAGTTCAGTAATATTCTCATCCGGATCATACTGGTTAACCAACGCTTTAACTCATGCATTCAGTTTAAGAACAGTTTTGTAATCTCGAACTGAGCAAGCCGCTTTGCTCGCTAACTCCTGGTAATCACTCATCAAATGATTATAGCGCATTGCTTGATCTTGTTCGAAGTCAGCAGATGTGGTGTTAAAGAGTAAGTCTTCACCATTACTTTTGTTCGCGTCTCTTGTCCACCGATGAAGAATCATGTCGCTCGATATTTGTGAAATACTCTTTGCTATGAAATATCTCAAGATGTGCCTGCATAATTCGCCAGAGTGAGAAAACATTTGGCAGTTACATGTTACCGATCCCAGTTGACGATTGTTGACAACTTCTTTATATCTTCCACCACTTTCAGTTGCATCTGCATTATACACTGCATAAACCTTAGAATCAGTGACATAAAACTCACTAAGTTTATGAACATTGTATTTCATGGAATTGACGAATTGACGTTAGAAATGTCTAAACATCTCTTTTGTGTACACTTGTGCATCATGAACTTCTAAAGATGAACCGAGTACCATAATCCTTTTACGATGTTTTGTTATGTAGTCGGCCTTCCTCTCTCTGATAAATTGTTTTTCTATAGCCTTCTGACTCTGCAGTACAAAACAAAGTATACATGTTGATGCATTAACGTACTCATCAAAAAAACTATTCATGCTCTCGCTTCTTCCGGTGGTAGTCATTCCTGTGGTAAAATATCTCTTTGTATATGTTGGAATCCATTTTCTTCGTACATCATACAAACTTCCAAGCCATTCATTGGTATACAATTCATAGGAACTTATCAGAATATGCCAACGCTCTTCAAATTCCCTGATGGACAATGAGTTATACACATAGTTATTAAAATCATTTTTGAATAATGGGTGCTCAGAATAAACATGATGTAATTTTTCAGGAATTTATTGTTAATATGCCAAGAACACAATAAATGATAACTAGAAGTAAGTGCCGTAGCAATAGCATTACTCATGGCTCTGTCTTGATCAGTGATGATGGTTATAGGTGCCTTGTAGTCCATGGCTTCAAGCCATGTCTGTAATACCCTAACGAATGTGTCCTCTGTCTCGTCTCTTAACAATGAAAATCCAAATAATATAGACTGATAATGGTGGTTGACCCCGAAAAATGGAACAAACTGCATGCCATACTTTTTTATCTGATATATACTATCAAATGTCACAACATCTCCGAACCGTTGATACATGCACCTTGATCGGGCGTCAACCCACAAAATACAAGCTATGCGATTATTTTCACCGGGTTTCACTCGGGAAAAAAATTTACTTGCACTTTCGAATGCAAGTTTTTCAAATAATTGACAGCAGCTTGTGCATCATTTTCATCTGCAAAATCATGCCTTAAATCTTGCACCACACTCTCAACATTTACATTAGAGAAAGGAACATTTTGCAACCCACCACCCATTGTGCTCAAAACATTCATCGTCTTACTAGGACCAATACCAGACTTATTTAAAGTGTCAATTAATTTTCTTGCAATAGGAGTAATATTTCTGTGTCTCTATCAAATCTAGTGATGATTGTGCTCTAATTCAACAGTAGAAATACGCCAATTGTCTTTTTTCTTATTGTGGACAACATATATTCTAGCTTTGCACAATGTTCATCCTATAGAGTCTCTTTGTCTAGTTATTTTATTACTACCATCTTCATCATCAGGTAAACTCTTGCCAATAATTGGTGTACCGGCTTTTTTACATACATACATCCTAGATCTTACATCATTCGTATTACCATGTTTATGACTAGTTGTAATTCGAATCTCAAATCCATTTTTACGAACATATGATCTAAAAAAAATTTTAACCTCTTCCAACTTACAAAATAATTGACCAACGTACGGAACAATTTCAGATTTACTACTTTCAACTTCACTGACAAACTCAGATGTATTTTCACAATTTAAACTTGCAACAGAATCTGAAGAGGTAAATAAAAATACTTTCTTGTGGATATTATATAACATTTTAAAAAACTTATTTTTGAATAATAGTGAAGAATTTTTCTCGATCAGAACTTCAACTTGAACTTGGGAAGTGAAAGTGGCAACCAAATGGTACAAATTCTGAGTACATGTGAAAAGAGAAAATAATATCCGAGAGCATAAACCAAACTGCAGGAAATATGAGAAAGGAAGGAGATGGAAGGATAGGAAGATAACTTGAGGAAACAACAGCTTGCAAGAGAATATTAAAAGGGCAAAAAGACCAGCTGCTACATGTTGTAGCGGCTAATGCTCAATGCATCAAACTTATTTACTTTACTCATTCCCAAAGTCAACTTTTCTCATTCCCATAGTGTACATGATAGTCAGTATCATGATTATGTTTGACCACGTTGGTATACACAAAAAATGTTCTCTCTCTCAAGGACATATAATTCAATATTTAGTATAATAATAAAATAATAACAAATGAATAGCTAGTATAATAAAATAATAATAATAATATAATAATATTAAAATTATAACCCGCTACAATATGTAGCGGTTTTGTTCTGTATAATAAAATAATAATTATTATAATAATAAAAAAATAAAAAAAAAAAAAATAAAAGATGGAAAAAATAATAATAATAAAATCATAAAAAGTTGAAGAGTCGCTACAATATGTAGCAGTTTTGTTTGTATAATAAAATAATAATAATAATAATAATAATAATAATAATAGAATAATAATAATTATCTAGTATTTATAATATATGTATGGGGGGAATGTAAAGTTTTAATATAAAGAATAATCCTTGCGAGAAAGGAACAGCTAGGCCCGTGGTGCTCGGGTGATCATATGACGTGGGTTTGAAGTGGGAGGTTGCGAGTTCGAATCTTGTGAGGTGTAAAAAAGTATTTTTTATAATTTTTTATTGTAAGCCGATACAGCTTAACGATTTCGTTAGGGCCAATGTTGACGGTTTTGTTAGGGCCAATGTTGATATTTACGAAGAGAAGTGGTGCTTGGAAGATGTCACGTAAGAATATATATTTAACCTCTTAGATATAGAAAATGTTCTAACATTAGTCCACTTCATATTATTTAATCACATAAAACCACTTCATATTATTAATACAGAAAAATATATCTATTTGGTTGAACTGCATGGATATTATTATTAGGATTAATATTAATAATCACATTATTTATATTAATATTAAAAATAATTATTAATATTATTTTTTATAATATTAATACATGAATAGCATACTCTCATACTCAAATAATATTAATAATTTATAAAATAATAATAATAATAATGCAAGATGGAATATAATGATAATAATATATTTTATTAAAGACTAATATTTATTTTATATTAATATTATTATTTATTTTATATTAACAATAATATTATTAATATTAAATTAAAAATTAGAAAAATTATTAAAAGGGATAATAATAATAATAATAACAATTAACTTTTTTTCTATTTTAACAAACCCACTTTATTATTAATATTAATATTAATATAAAAATAAATCGTAATACAAGAGAAAATGTCTATCTGGGGGATATGTAAAGTTTTAATATAAAGACTAATCCTTGCAAGAAATAAACAGTTAGGCCCGTGGTGCTCGGGTGGTCATATGTAGGGGTGTAAGCAGTATTAAACGGATACGGATACAGGTATATCCGTATCCGTATCCGGAAAACCAATTCGCTATCCGTATCCATATCTGGTATCCGACGGATTTTAAAAATATTATCCGTGTCCGGTATTCAGAAAAATATTCGAATACGGATAATATCCAATTCCGATTTATTTTATCAAGAGTAGACAAATTATTAGGATATCCAGAATATCCGAATTCTTTTATCGATAACCTAATATAAAATTCATTCAAAATATTTACGAAAAAAAATTAAAGTTTAAATCATACATATTAATTAAACACAATTTAATATTTAAACCATACATATTAATTTATGGGAGAATTATTTATTATTTATCCTCAATAAATAAATGACATGGTTATAAGAAATTATTTGATTTCATTATATTTATGGAGAGTGCGAGTTATAATGTTTGTGTGACAACTAGTTAATCTAACTTGATTCAAAATTGACATTGAACTTATTTTACATATTTGGACAACTAGTTAATATACGTGTGTGTGTGTATATATATATATATATATATATATATATATATATATATACACACACACACACAATATATATTAATAACTTATATAAATGAATGTAAGTGATTAATCAATGAATGTAAGTTATTAATAAATACATATATATTAATATATATATATATATGTATATATTAAATTATTAACAACTTATATAGGTAAATTATTAATTAATAATTTACATTAATTAATAACTTAATTAATGTAAATATTAAGTGTGTGTGTGTATATATATATATAAGTTATTCGAATACGAATTCTGGATATCGAATTCCGGATATCCGTATCCGCCGGATATATTTACGGACGGATGTTAATCGAATACGAATATGCCTATATCCGTATTCGTATCCGTTTATTTACGGATACCTTTAAACCGAATACGGATATATCCATTTTTTTCGAATGCGAATAATATCCGCTTTTTTTTGAATACGGATGCGGACGAATACGAATTTTTCAGTTACCATTTACAGCCCTGACTCATATGATGAGAGTTTGAAGCGAGAGGTTGCGAGTTTGCTTATGTTTAGAAGCGACTAGTTGGAAACAATTATTTTAACGACCGGGAATTTTTTTCAATTTTTTATTTCAAGTCGTGACAACCTTTACCAGTCGGCCATTTTAAAAAAAATTCTCGGTATAACAACTTTGTACTCGTAGACCTATTTTTTATTTTTTTATGTGATTTTAATCTGCTGAGTCATGACATATAATGGATTAAATGCGTAAAAAAAAAAATCGGTCGGTATAAGCTGTGCCGGTTGGGACTTTTTTAATATTAAAAATTCATTTTGTTTAACTATTCTGACAACATGTTAAATATGTGGGGCCTTTATATTAAAATAAAAGCCAGTACAAGTTGTTATTTAGACACAACAAGCTGTGTCGGCTTGGTATATTTATGTTTCAATCTCAGCCTTCCAATAAGTTGATCAACGGTCCGAAAAAGGGTTGTTGGCACAGTGTTCATAGCAATCGGTTGTCATGGATGGAGTCCCATATATATATATATATATATATATATATATATATATATATATCTGATCCGGATCTTGCTTTTCTTTATATCTTCACCCGAAGCTCACCCCCATTTAGCGGCGGGACGTGACGATTAATCCATAACAATCGTCGTCTATACTTTTAGCGACAGACAACATATAGCGTCGCTAAAAGTATAACGACATTTATATACCGAGCAAAACCGTCGTCGGGTCCGTCGCTAAAAGGGTGTGAGCTCTAAGTGAGTTAGATAAGTGAATTTTAAGATCAGCCAATATATATATATATATATATATATATATATATATATATATATATATGGGTCCGCATCTATGGCAATCGATTCTTTGGGAAGCAACTAAAAAAAATAATGCCCTGCAACTTGTAGCGGCATGTTACTATTAATTATAATATTATTAATAATTTATAATATTAATATTAATAATATTAATATAAATATTATTGCAGATTTAACGGAGTTGAATGATTGCAGATTTTTTTTGTACAGTTGATTAATTGCAGTTTTTTTAACACAATCATTTAATTGTTATTTATCTTTTGTAAATTCTTTTATATGTGTTTCAAAGATACATCTTAGAACAAAATTTTTACTTTCATATGTGCATGCATCTTATTTTCTCTATTGCTTTCCAGTATACCAACAAACAATGAAAATATATCCCTCGCTGATATTCATACATAAAAAAAGAGAAGAAAATTGAAAAAATAACATAAAACAAACAAAGCATTTATTAGAGAAAATAAATTACTTTTTCACTCATAAAGTCACAAATAAATGAAAAAAATTACTCCCTCCACATCCCCAAAGGAATGACAAAGGATAATTTTCACAAAAATTAAGATAGTCAAAATGTTATTAGATCATATAACAATATTATTATCGAGAGCATTATTTTCCCATAAGAGAGGATCATGTGAAAATATCAAAAATATATTTAAAAATATCAATTTCCTATTATTATATCATTCAAGTCTATTTTATCAAACAACGTGAAACACTCATTTGTGATATGAGTGATTAACTATTTAGTTAAGTAAGTTATAATGTATAGTAAAATGCAAATTAGTTAATGTAAACATTTAACTAATCGCTTTAAAAGATAATTTCTTTTTTAGTAACTAATTCTTTTTGGAACGGAATGTGTGGTATTTTTAAAATAGGTATACAACACATATACGAAGTAAATCGAATCGTAGTACAAAATACAAATACAATCTTTAATATATAACAAGAGAGTTGTGAGTTTTAATACAAATATTGTCTTCTAGACAATATCCACTCTCAGAATAAGTCCTCATTACATTTATTGTCACACTATTTAACAGAATAGTGAGGACTACTAATACTATCATCTAGATCGTCACTCCGTTCCCGACTAAGTCTGGCCACGTTCTCATTTCACGAAGAGAATAGTGAAAGAAAGGGTGAAGCTCAACTAGCCAAAGAAGAAATATTATGACTAAGATAATCTTTGAATAAATGATCATTAGTCTTCAACAATGTTAAAAGCGATAAAATATAATAGACATCAAGTTTAACTGCAGCGAAACAAGCAATCCATTAAAAGAGTCAAGTAAAGAATAAAATTTACTATCTTTTATGATTTAAAATGTTTTCATCAATTTTTATCATTTGAAACTTCGAACAATAAATAATCCACATCATCAAATCATCCCCGCACTATTTCTGGCCGAGGATATTATTTAGTATCACGACCACGAATTATCTATGCACTACTGGCCAAAGATAATCATGTTTTCATCAACCAGTCCCGATCATGCCATAAAACAATTCATCTTTGTTCTCTTCAAGAAGAGAATCCATAGCCATAATCATACCAAAAACTATCCAGTGATGCACTACAGCCGATGAGGACTTTTTTCCACATCATTTGTAACATTACTACCATGATAATACCAAATAATTCTCAGTCATAATCATACCAAGTCCATCTATGCACTACGTGCCATACGAGATGACTTTCAACAAAATATAAACATGAGGATGATGACAATGATATAAGAATTCAATAAAACAAGTTCAAGAATTAATTTATCCAGGAACTAATAACGTCCAAATTGTCAACACGATACTTCTTTGTAGAGTAAAATTTAAGAATGCTCAGAAGAATATTTCCATGAAAAGATACCGGATGAAGCGCAAATATCAAGGATATTACACTAATTTCATGGAGTATAGAAGTCAATGCTTTAACCAATTGAGTATAATAAAGAATGGAATAACAAAAGAATCACCATGCATGCGGTGCCGCGCATAGACAAGTTATTCCAAGCGAGTAATAAATAACGGAACCGGTCAAAGCGTAATACTCATCGATATGATATTCAACAGAATAATAAAGAATGAAATAACAACGAAATCACCATGCATGCGGTAATTGCAGATAGGCAGATTATTCTAATGAATAATAAATAACGTAACCGGTCCCAAGATAAAAAACACACAGACGGGATATTCCAGCGAATAATAAAGAATGGAATAACAGCGAAATTACCATGCATGCGGTACTTGATGAGCGAGTTATTCCAACGAGAATAATAAATAACGGAACCAGTCAGGCGTAAAACGCATGCAGACGGGATATTCCAACGAGAATAATAAAAGGCGGAACCGGTCCGGCTTAAAAGCGCATGCATGTGATAGGATATTGAGCAGAATAATAAAGAATGGAATAATAATAGAATTTCACCATGTATGCGGTACTTCGCATAGACAGGTTATTCCAATAGAATAATAAAGACTGGAATAACAGAAGTTCTCTTCATGAATATGAAAAAAAAAATAATACCCCTTACCTTATAAAGAAGAGTACTCCGACGGTAGGGCGGGGATATACTTGAAAAAAGTTGCACTACGCTCAAAGCTTTCTTAAATGTTAAAGAAAGACGCTCAAGATTATAGAAGAAGAATTCTCTCTACAGTTTCTCTCTCTAGAGTTTCAGTGAATTCGTAAGAAATAATAAAGGAATGAGCTTCTATTTATAGTAGAATGGACTGAATAGTAACTAATTCATGAACGGTCCAGATTGATTTACTTTTAATCGGACGATCCATATTTAAAGCAAAATATTTTAAATAAAATATAATATATTTTATTTATAATCTAATAAAACGAATAACTTTATAAAAGTATTACATTATATATAAAAAATTTTTTTACTATGCAAAACACTATGCGGCATTTATGCGACAACACTATGCATAATAAAATATAATATATTCTATTTATTGTCTAATAAAATGAGATAACTTTATAAAAGTATTACATTTTATATAAAAAGATTTTACTATTAGCCTAATAAAACGAATAACTTTATAAAAGTATTTTGTTTTATATAAAAAGCTTTTCTATTTTATTACATTAATAATACTAATAAAACAAAACTTCATCATCATTATCATAATTCACACTATTAATCGACCAGGTCGTTCCCAGGAAAGAGGGGGCTTTCCAATAAGGATTTTTCCCTATTGGCGCGCAATTAGGTGACCAAACCTCTCCTTGGCAGAACTTCTAGACATCGTTAATAATGCAAATAATAATATTAACAACTTTGTTATCTCAACTATTGATTTAATAATATAAAAAATTTCGACAATAATTGAATCAAATAATGTGAGATCTTATGCAACAACCATTGAAGCAATAATTAAACAAAACCGGTGACTTCTCACGTAAGCATCGATAAACAATACCGGTGTACTCTTGCAACCACACGTACATCGTACTTTTACTACCGAGTAGATCAGCAGTTTTAACGGTAAAACTTCCGTAGTTATTTTCATAAAAATATTTTTTGTCGGTTTCTCAATCAAGACAATAATTCGATTATGGGGTCCACTGATGATTGTCCACATAAATACGGATATTCTCGACAAAAAGAATATTCCCCGACCAAACGAATATTATATAACAACTTGCATACTTTGCAAAATTTATAAATATTACCCACAACTATAACATTATATCAAATTCACACCATAATTTTGAAAAAATATTTTGAGAAATTTAAATCTTTATTCATAAAATTTGGGGTCTCACAATCTCCCTCCTTATGAAATTTCGCCTCGAAATTTACGTGCGATACTGGTATGTAGAAGAGGTGAGGATACCTTGACTTCATTTGATTCTAACTCTTGAGGTATAACCCCTTAAGTGTTGAATATGATCCTTAAATATCTCCTCATCGTTAAATCTTACGCTATATCGTACAGTTCTAATTTAATAATGTGGTTGGGTCATCCACATATTTACGTAACATCGATCTGGGGAAAAATGTTATGAACACGCGACATACTTGGTGGTAAAAACGAAGTACATAGGCCACGGTTCCTACTCGATCAAGGATTTCAAATGGACCAATAAAATCGAGGGTTGAGATTTCCTCTCTTCATCGATTTTGCTTCTAGAATAACGCCTCTTGAACCTTCTTCTTCACGGTCATCGTTTCTCACGAGCATGTAGCTTGAGCGACTTTAACTTTATTGATTAAAGTCGGTTCTACTCGTATATTCGTTATCATCACGTGGGTCTCTAGAGTCTTTAACTCTATCTTCATCATTTGTAAGTTATACGAAATGGGTTTTTGTGTTAACAACATCGCACTCGAAAACTCATATGATCTTCTACTCAATGCGTCAGCTACCACGTTCTCTCTTCCACAATGATATTGAATGGTATGATCGTAATCTTCAACAGCTCAAGCCAACGTATTTGGCGCATTATACGTTCGTTTTGGGTGAAGAAATACTTGAGGGTTTTTAGAAATGGGTTTTGTACTGGGGTCAATACAAAATTCGATTACACGCTCTAGGGGTAGGCTAAGAAGTCTTCAAGAATACGTCAAGAAATTTATTAACAATAAAAATATCGTTTAAAAACTGTGACTCTTATCAAAGACTTGGATAGCACGTCACATTGATATCTATCAACTTGCCACCATTATTCACGACGTTCTCTATGGATATTCTAGATTTGGTGTATTCCAAGACTTGGAAGTCACCAGCGAAGAGCTCGGGGCTCTTTACTTATGGCTTGATATGACAATGATTGAATTTAGTGGTTTGGTTGCTTGAATTCGCATGATAGGTTGGTTAAGAATATGAAAGCTAACAACCTTACGAAAAACTTGATGAATAGTTAACCAATCAATTCCTAAAATCACATCAAAGGCAAGTATTTTCAAAGAGATAAGATCAACAGGTAACGTGAGGGTATCGATATGAATCAAACAAGATTTATAGACAGTGGAGGTAACGAAGGTTTCTCCTAACGGAGTTTCAATAGATAAGTCAAAGTCTAATTTTTCAGAAGTCAAATTTAAACGTCAAGCGCAAGCAAAGAGATAAAAGAATAGGTAGAACCGGTATCGAATAAGGTATAGACTTTGTAAGAATTTAAGATTAACTTACCCATAATAACCTTGTTCGGGTTCCTCAATAAACGCTCTCACTTAAACTACCGGCTTTGTCTTGTCTGGGACGGCCTTAGATGCCTCCATCCCAGCTGGACTTGACTTTGGTGCATGACAAAATCGGGCTAGGTGACCTTCTCTTCCAAAATTATAGCATGCTTTGGATGGCATCGCGCAGTTTGGACTGATGTGTCCCTTCCCTCCACATTTGAAGCATATGATAGGTGGTCGTTCTCCTTCCTTAACTACAGGTGCTGATGCTGACGTCTTTCCATCATTGTTGAATCTTCTCTTCTTGAAATGTCCATTCTTATTATTTTGGCCATGATTCTCTCCAAAATGGTTACCATTTCTGGCATGTTGATTCCCTCCACGTTTATTGTCACCGCTTCGATGACTGCTATCACTGGTATTATCATTTTGTCGGCTGCTCTCTTTTGGTTGGGTTGACTCATTATCGCGCTCCAATAACTGAGCCATATTAACAACATCTGAATACAAACACAGTTTATGAGAGATAAGATATTGATGTATCTCGGGTTTCAAACCTCTTAGAAACATTCGCGTCATTCTCTCTTCATTATCAACCAAATGGGACGCAAATCGAGACAACTCGGTAAACTTGACTTCATACTGCGACACGGTCATGTTGTTTTGCTCTAGCTTAATGAACTCTACCTCTTTCATGTGATGAATACTTTCGGGAAAGTACTTGTCGTTGAACAATTCTTGGAATTTCTCCCAAGTCATCTTCAGTGCGGCAGGTTGAGTACTTTTTACAGATTCCCACCAGTAATCTGCCTCTGCACGCAACATGAAGGTGGCAAAGGGAATCTTTTGCTTCTCGAAGCATCCCAAGATATCAAATATCTTGCAGATCTGCTTTATCCACGTCTCCGCCTTAAGTGGTTTTGGCTCTCCAAAAAACTCTGGTGGTCCCAGTTCCTTGAACTGTTTAGCGGTGACCGTCCGAGAGTTGCCAATGTTTCCACATGCATTTCGGATAGGAGTCTCTCTTGCCTGATGCTGCATAAATTGCAGAAAGCCTCTGAACATTTCATCGTTCATCATTTGGTCAGTGTTGTTATTTGCATGAGGATTGTCGCCTTCCTGATGCACATTGTCCTGATTATTGATCTATGGAGACTCAATGGTCTCCTGTGCTCCATTGATGTTCTCAACATTCTCGGATGTCATTTTCAAATACTGTCACAAAACAAGGGTTAATTAACATATCACATATTATCCCCTACTATAACCATCACCAATTAAATAACAAATAAACTTAGGTAGGTCATACTAGCGAAGGAATTTCCTCTCTCTCCCTCCTAGTTCTTGTCTCACTTCTCGACCAGGATCATATCCCTAAGCTTTGATACCAACTGTGACGCCCCCAAAATAGGTATACATCACCTATTCTGAGTCACCAAATACATGGTACAGAATACAAATACAATCTTTAATATACAACAAGAGAGTTGTGAGTTTTAATACAAATATTGTCTTCTAGACAATATCCACTCTCAGAATAACTCCTCGTTACATTTATTGTCACACTATTTAACAGAATAGTGAGGACTACTAATACTATCATCTGGATCGTCACTTCGTTCCCCGACTAGTCCCGGCTACGTTCTCATTTCCTGAAGAGAACAGTGAAAGAAAGGGTTAGCTCAACTAGCCCAGTAAGAAATATTATGACTAAGATAATGCAGAATAAATTATCATTAGTCTTCAACAATGTTAAAACTGATCAAATATAATAGACATCAAGTTTAACTGCAGCGGAACAAGCAATCCATTAAAAGAGTCAAGTAGAGAGTAAAATCTACTATCTTTTATGATTTAAAATATTTTCATCAATTTTTATCGCTGAAACTCAGCTTAATAAATAATCCACATCATCAAATCATCCCTGCACTACAGGCCAAGGATATTATTTAGTATCACGACCACGAATTATCCATGCACTACGGGCCTAAGATAATCGTGTTTTCATCAATGGTCCTGATCATGCCATAAAACAATTCATCTTTGCTCCCTTGGCCGAAGAGAATCCATAGCCAAAATCATACCAAAAACTGTCCATCAATGCACTACGGGCCAATGAGGACTTTTTCCACATCATTTGTAACATTACGATCACGATTATACCGAATAATCCCTGGTCATAATCATACCAAGTCCATCTATGCACTACAGGCCACAGATGACTTTCAACAAAATATAAACCTGAGGATGATGACAATGATATAAGAATTCAATAAAACAAGTTCAAGAATTAATTTATCCAGGAACTAATAACGTCCAAATTGTCAACATGATACTTCTTTGTAGAGTAAAATTTAAGAATGCTCGGAAGAATATTTCCATGAAAGATTTGGATGAAGCGCAAATATCAAGGATATTCCACTAATTTCATGGAGTATAGAAGTCAAAGCTTTAACGGTGATTATAATAAAGAATGGAATAACAAAAGAAATCACCATGCATGTAGTATTTCGCATAGGCAAAGTTATTCAATGAACAATAAATAACGGAACCAGTCAAAGCGTAATACGCATGCAAGCGGGATATTCCAATGTAATAATAAAGAATGGAATAACAATGAAATCACCATGCATGCGGTACTTAGCGTAGACAAGTTATTCAATGAATAATAAATAATGGAACCAGGTCCGGCGTAAAACGCACAAACAGGATATTCCAACAGAATAATAAAGAATGGAATAATAACAGAAATCACCATTCATGCGGTACTTCACCATTCATAATTATTGATACATTATTTTACAAAAATGGTGAGGACTACTAAACAACTCTCTCTAGAACCTTCATTCCATACCCCGACTAGTACTCGCTACATTCTCGCCTCACGAGAAGAAAAATGGAACAAAAAGGAAAAGGGTGAGCTCAACTAGCCCGGTAAAAGAATATTATGACTAAGATAATATACAACAAATTATCGTTAGTCTTCAACGAGGAAAAATCTAATAGAATACAATAGACAACAAATTTTAAATCAATATTCGCATAATGAAATAATAATTCATTAGAAGAGTTAAGTAGAGAATGCAAACTACTATCTTCTATGTATGAATTTAAAAGTTCATCGCTCATCTTTTATCCTGTAACATCAATCAATATACATCGGAATCAAATATTCATCTTTGCACTCTGAGCCAAAGATATTCATCGATTGGTCATGTTCATCTAAACACTGTTCATCTTTGCACTCACGAGCCAAAGATATTCTTCAGAAATCATTCATCTTTGCACTCTGGCCAAAGATATTCCATAATATCATCATTTAAGATCGAAGATGATGAAAATATTTTTAAAGAAAGCGAATCCGGTGAAACAAAATGACAAGGATTAAGGATTAAGGATTCGTACTTTGTTTTATCCACGTCAAAAATACCTCAAAAATAATCATAGGGGTGTAAAATTCAAGAATGATCAAAACATGGATACAATCAAAGCTAGTATCCGAATAGATATTTTAGGCGAAAAGAAAATTTTTATTTTTCGGTGAATAGTCTTTGTGATTCGTGAATAGTGCCGTATACGTGAATAGTAACTCCGACACCAAAAGATAGAAATTCCACAAAAAACATATTCACTCTGTTAGGTTTGTAATATTCATGAACGCAATCAAATTGCAAAATAATGCGGAAGCGAGTAAAATCAGAGTTTAAAAATTTTACAAACCATTTACCCGGATCACCCTTTATGCACAATTATTAATTAAACGAAAAGATAAAGAATAAATCATACCCTTGAAGATCGAGCTTCCTCAGGTACAAGTTCACCTCCAAATCCTTTCGCGTTCAATCTTGAATCCACCGGGTTTGGTTCCTTCCTTTGATCAACGTTAGCCACCCAAATGTTTGGCCTCTAGAGGTGATCCACCAAGGAAGAAGAAAATTCAAGAAGATGGTGTATATGGCTCAAACCCTAGTTTTCTATCTCTATAGAAAAGGGTACTCTCCAACAAATTGGAATTATTACGTATGTTGAAAAATCAACAACCCACATCACCCATAATAAGACTCCTCTTATTTATAGATGTGGGCAACCCACCTTAACAATTAAGGAATTTGGTTTTAATTAATTAAATTCTTTTAATTAATTAAGCTCCCAAATCTTATTAGGGATAATTAATTAAATTCCTTTAACTAATTTTCCTTCCTAATCCAATTAGGAATAAATGAGAGTACTTATATTAAATTAATTCCTAAACTCTTTTAGAAATTAAAATAATAATAATTGTAATAATATTAATAAGACTCCTCTTATTAATTTATATTTAATATTTCTAAAATATTAAATAATAAATATTAAGCTATTTAATTTATTTTATCACCATAGATTAAATTAAATATACTTAACTTTATATTATTACGATTATGCCATTAACTTCTTAAATAATTATTCTTCCTTTTATGGTGTGACCCTTTAGGTTCTCCATATTAAACCTAGGTTGTGAATAAATCAATTAGAACAATTCTAATCTTATTTAAATAAATAAATTAAACAATTAATTTATTTAAATAAATAATATTTATTCTACAATAGGATAAGCCTCCTAGCGATCAACGACTTTCCAGATAATATAGATTTCAACATTAATCATTAAAGAACCTTTGAGTAAATAGTTATCGCACAATTCAATCCTTCCATCATATAATGTCCCAATTAAATATAAGGCATGGAATTCTTTGTCAAGTCTTATTTTATTTAATTATATGTATTTCGACTCTTAAATGCACTAACTCAAATAATGCAAATTAGAAACTCCTTTCTAATTTCATTACGCTTTCGCCAAGGACTCTTTGGGTTGTCATTTATCGAATCACATAGGACATTTCTCTTCTTTATTAGAAGTGGTAGATTCTTTATTGATCATTCATTATCTCCATGTACAACTTATTATACCCAAGCATACCCTTTGATATACCCTAAGGGTCTTAAGGAATAAGTCAAAGTATAACTCATCAAACACAAGATACCATGATGATCTCAAGTCCAAGGATTACTTGTACTACTATCACTACAGAATTCCTATTGACAGCAAATAAAACTCCATTAGGTATTCCTTAGCGCGAGCCACGTCAAATGAACTTATTCTCTAATAAGCACCTACATACTTGCTTTAGTATCTCCACACAAATGATCGTGAGATCAATCATCCTCATCCAATGAGCAAGCAACGTATGTACCAATCTATCCGGATTCACTAATCCCCAATTTAGTAATCCAACAATTGGGAACTATTTTAGTTTTAAGCTTTCTAAGAATTTAGATCTCATTAGAATGATCATCATCATTATTCTAAAAGCATTGCTTAAAACTATGGGTTTATCACATATTATAAAACAAAGATCATGTAGATAATTAAAAGCCTTTAATAAATTAATACTTTTTATTAATAAATGAATAAGATTGTTACAAAGTATATGCTTTATCATCAAACATGATTGGCTTGTATGCATACTACTTTCAATCTCCCACTTGCACTAAAGCCAATCGTCATGGTAACTCATACTCTTCTTCTCAAAGTGACGATTATCCTGGTTTGTTGGATAAGCTTTAGTTAATGGATATGTAATGTTGTTTATGAGAGTCCACTATCTCTATAGTGATTTCCCATCTTTCAATGATTCTTATAATCAAATGAAAGTGCCACAACACATGTTTAGATCCAAGATGAGACTTGGGAACTGCCCCTAGTTACGTAATGAACTTTTAATCCAAACAATCAACTTGCGACTTCATTTATAGCTATATACTTTGTCTTTATCACTAAACCAAAGAACTCTTTCTTTGTTTGGAACCTTTCAATTCATCGCACCACCGATTCAAGGTAACCCTTTACCTTAAAGTGGATTTTTTACGTAAATCTTGGTCATGCGAAAAACTTGAGTCATTAAGCCCTCTAGTTTTGATTAAGACCCACCATGAATATGATCACATCCTTAGTGCTTAGGTTAAGCACTTTAAGATGTTTTTTCAGCGACTCATAGTGAACTTCTCCGAATATGGTGATCAACATCGGGTCTCGTATATTTCATTGCATACATGATTGTCACTCATGCGATCTCTCTTCTTTTAATAGTTTGTGGGGACTATTAAGAGAGATACACTCCATAGCTCATCGACATGAGACATCTCTTGGAGTTTGCCATGCTAAACGACTTTAGCATCAAATGAATATACGTTCCTTGGGTTAAGTCGAGCATCCTTTTAAATCTATCTATATAGATTTTATCCCCAATTAAGATACTCTTCCAAATCATTCATGGAGGAATGTTTAGACAACTTTATCTTTACTGATTGTAGCATTGGTATGTTATTCCTTATCCGTAGTATATCAACATATAATACTAGAAATTTCACGACTCTCCCACTGACCCTTTTGTACACACTAGAAGTCTTACCTCATCGAATGTAACTCTGGATCATCATCTTCTATGATGCGTACCTCATCATCATTATCCATGATGAATCCATACCTCATGGGTATCTTCGGTACTATTCCAGATTTATGATTCAGTTGTGGTACAATAGGTCTATCTACAGGTTCCTCTTATTTGACTTATAGTGTTTTGTGGATCATGAACTTTTCAAGATATATAATCCTCCCACTAGCCCTTTCAATGATAAACACCTTTATCTTAGAAGGCAGCATGTTTCGCAACAAACACCTTTTGCTAAGTAGGATTATAGAACACATGCCCTAAACTTACTTTAGGATGTCCCACAAATCTGTACATGTCAAATTTTGTCCCAAGCTTATCCTTTCGAAACCTTTTCACATAAGTTGGACAACCCCTTATCTTAACATACTTAAGATTAGGAATCCTCCCTATCCATAACTTTTATGGAGTCTTGGGGTAGGATTTTGAGGTTACCATTTTTTGAGATGTCTGACCATTTCTAGGACATTATCCCGAGAAGGATTTGGAATGTCGGTAAAATCATTATGGACCGCACCATGTCCAACAAGGTACGGTTTTTCCTTTCAGATACATCAATCAATTATTGCGTATCAGGAGGCGTCCATTATGAAAAACCATTTAAGATGATCTAGAAACTTATTTCACAAGTATTTATTCCTTGATCTAATCAAAGAATCTTAATACTTTTTGCCAATTTGTTTCACTTTCAATTCTTTGAACCTTTCAAATAATTCACACTTGTATTTCAACAAATACATACATTCAACTCTTTGAATGATCATCTCCTTTTCTTATACTAGTTTGTTCAATTTACAAAATAATTTTTCACGTAAGTCAAGTATACAAAATTTATTAAGTAATATTCCGGTTCTATACAAAACATTATTATTATAAATAGAACAACAATTGTTCTTAATTATAATATCAAAGATTTCATTGTCCAACAATAAAATGGAAATAATGTTTTCAACGAGAACTAGAATACAATAACAATTTATTGACTTAATAGATTTGCCCAGTAAGCGATGCTAAACTATAAGTTTTATGGCTAATGTTGCAACCTTTGCTTCATTTCCCACACATAGGATTACTTATATTTATTTAGCTTTCTACTGCATTTGGTCCCTTCATAAATCTATATTTATGATAACTAAAAGTCGGTATCCAATACCCAAGTAGAACCTTGACTTAAAAAAATTTATTTCAATCATGAACAAAAAAGCAGATTATGAAGAAACTTCACTAAGCTTCTTTGGTTAGCCTCTCGCAAGATGCTTCTTGATTTCTTTCCGATGTCGGGCTTATTGCAGTGGAAGCAAACTCCTTTGCTATCCGTATCAGTTTTGTTCTTATTATCCTTTATTTTGCCTTTCTATTTACCTTCTTTGAATCGTTCTTCTTTTCAGAAGATCCTTTGGCCCCTACCAGTAAGACATGGTCTTTCTTGGTTAGAAAGTGACTCTCAACATTTTCAACATGTTAAGCAAATCAGCGAAGCTGATATTTAGCTTGTTTATATGAAAAATTCACAACAATTGTGAAAAGAGTCCGGGAGTGAGTGCAAGATCAAATCTTGGCTCAACTCTCCATCCATGACAAAACCAGTTGTCTTAATTGATCAGTCAAATTGATTATGTTAAGAACCTTTTGTCTGTACTATAGTGCCATTGGCCATTCCAGATCGAAAGAGCTCCTTAGATATCTGATATCTATCAGTCCTACTTTCCTCACCATCAACTACTTGATGTGCAGGAATATAGTAGAAGCATCCATAGTATCATGTCGATCTTTGAAGCTCGTTACTCATAGATGCGAGCATGATGCATCGAGCCTAATGCATCATCTTGCCACTTTCTAAAAGTAGCAATCTCTTCCTCAGAGGCATTATGCGCAACCATTGCGAGGATAAAGTATTAAGGACATAAGATAGCTTTCAAACGACCATGAGAACTATTCTCCAATTCCTTAACCAATCCGTTTAATTGGTTTGGTTAATTTAGCATCTAATATGCTTCGCGGTGATAGTAATTTTAGACATTGTAAAATTCTGTAAATGAATTTGTAATTAACAACATTTTAACATACATTCTTTTATTAATTACCAAAATAATTTAGGTCTTGTTTTAAATTGGTATCTCCCACTATTTTCTTCAAACTATATTACCCTCACTTATATAGTTTGGCAAAATCTAATTAAAGATTTGCTAGTGAGAATAAGGATCCCATTTCAAATGTATATAGCCTTGTGGTGACACAACAAACTATATATAAATAAATAGGTAGACAACTTTTGTCAATTACATCAACTATCTGACTCCTTGTATTTTACCTCTTAGATTATTTTGATCAAGTGGTGGCACATCCGAATCAAAATTATCCAAGTTAAGTCCGAGCTAGCACTCCATATATTCAAAAAGAAAAATAGCATCCTTGTGGTGACACAACAAAACAATATTGTTCAATTTTCTTTATAAGCATCAAATGTGATAAATTAACATCTTAAATACTTAATACTTGCCTTGTGGTGACACAACAAACTCATATTAAATATTTAATACTCTATTAATTTTATCATGCTAGAAAGCTGACGTTCGATATTCCAAATATCTTTGAGCGCTTAGGACTTAATATAAAAATTGAGGATTTGTTATTAATTTGTCTCATCTTGTTTTTAGCGCATTTATTATATATATATAAAATACGTCATATATTAATGAACATACGAAGCATGTTTGCATAATATATAATATATATAATATACGCATTTGCACATATAGAATACTATATTCTACCCGGATTGATTATGGACTTTTATTCTAGTTTGGTTCACTAGAGCCACCAAGTGAACCAAAAGGTCAAACCTAGGGGTGCAAGAAATAATATTTAAATATAACTATTACATTTAAACTTAGGGCTCCATTACAAACGGGTCTTCAAGCGCTCCTTGCTCCTTGATCTCTAATTCTTCAAAATTAATTCTAACTATTCCTATTATAAAACTATTTTAAAATAAATAGAAGCCTTGATCGTGATCGAGGGGAAGTACATAGGAGGAGATAGAATTTACATTTAGAAAAATTAGAAGGCAATCTGACGCAGACCCCATTTAATAAAACCCATACATTCATGCATCCAACTAAAATAAAATCCAATCACATTGGTCAATAGTCCATAATCAATCCCATTTATTATCATACACATCACCATATGCATCAATAAATAACATTCATCTCATGAATAATAAACATTTAATATATATATATTGATATCATTTAATGGGCAAATTTAGTTAGTATAAAATCTAATTTTGAATCAAAATAAACTCCTTTATTTAAATCCAAATTTAAATCAAAATAAAACTATTTTATTTTAATTTATCTAATTTTGAATAAAATAAACTATTTTATTTTAATCAAAATAAACTCCTTTATTTTAATTAATTACGGAATCCAATTCCATATATATAAAAAAATCTTTAATTAAAATAAACTCTTTTATTTTAATTAATTATGGAATCCAATTCCATGTAATAAAAAAAAAATCTTTTATTAAAGGAAACACGGATATTCTTTCCTATTCACAAATAAACTCCTTTATTTTGAATAATATGAAATCTTATTTCATATTTAAATAAACTCCTTTATTTAAGGAAACATGGATTTTCTTTTCCTATTCACAAATAAACTCTTTTATTTTGAATAATATGAAATCTATTTCATATCTAAATAAACTCCTTTATTTAAGGAAAATATAATCCAATTTCAACTCCAATTAGTTATCATGGAATCCAATTCCAACTCTAATTAGTTAGCATGAAATTTAATTTTAAAATTAAAATAAATCTTTTATTTTAATATTAAAATAAACCTTTTATTTTAAGATTAAAATAAACTTTTATTTTAATTATATAATTATTAAGATTAAAATAAAACTTTATATTTTAATATTAAAATAAACCTTTTATTTTAAAATTAAAATAAACTTTTATTTTATTTATATAATAATTAAGAATAATATATATATATATAACTATTATATATATATATAATATATACCGAATATATATATATATATATATATATATATATAAAACCGTAGGAATATATATATATATATATAACTTCCGTGAATCTATTAAAAATAACAGCCATCTCGATTTCCGTGACAAGAATTCTCCTGCCAACTTGAATCAAGCTACCACTTTCAAAAACAAATCCAAAAACCTGTTCCATGCAATCCGGAAGTTTATAAAAAAAAATTCTGGTAATCCTTTTTTTTTTTTTATTTATTAAATTTTATACAATAAAATTATGCCCAATTAAATTGTTCTAAACACATATCAATATACATACCAAATTAAAACAATTAATAATTCGCATAAAGGTTTGGCTCTGATGCCACTGTTAGGTTTGTAATATTCATGAACGCAATCAAATTGCAAAATAATGCGGAAGCGATTAAAATCAGAGTTTAAAAATTTTACAAACCATTTACCCGGATCACCCTTTATGCACAATTATTAATTAAACAAAAAGATAAAGAATAAATCATACCCTTGAAGATCGAGCTTCCTCAGGTACAAGTTCACCTCCAAATCCTTTCGCGTTCAATCTTGAATCCACCGGGTTTGGTTCCTTCCTTTGATCAACGTTAGCCACCCAAATGTTTGGCCTCTAGAGGTGATCTACCAAGGAAGAAGAAAATTCAAGAAGATGGTGTATATGGCTCAAACCCTAGTTTTCTATCTACATAGAAAAAGGTACTCTCCAACAAATTGGAATTATTACGTATGTTGAAAATCAACAACCCACATCACCCATAATAAGACTCCTCTTATTTATAGATGTGGGCAACCCACCTTAACAATTAAGGAATTTGGTTTTAATTAATTAAATTCTTTTAATTAATTAAGCTCCCAAATCTTATTAGGGATAATTAATTAAATTCCTTTAACTAATTTTCCTTCCTAATCCAATTAGGAATAAATGAGAGTACTTATATTAAATTAATTCCTAAACTCTTTTAGAAATTAAAATAATAATAATTGTAATAATATTAATAAGACTCCTCTTATTAATTTATATTTAATATTTCTAAAATATTAAATAATAAATATTAAGCTATTTAATTTATTCTATCACCATAGATTAAATTAAATATACTTAACATATTATTACGATTATGCCATTAACTTCTTAAATAATTATTCTTCCTTTTATGGTGTGACCTTTAGGTTCTCCATATTAAAATAGGTTGTGAAACAATTCTAATCTTATTTAAATAAATAAATTAAACAATTAATTTATTTAAATAAATAATATTTATTCTACAATAGGATAAGCCTCCCTAGCGATCAACGACTTTCCGGATAATATAGATTTCAACATTAATCATTAAAAAACCTTTGAGTAAATAGTTACTGACAATTCAATCCTTCCACCATACAATGTCCCAATTAAATATAAGACATGGAATTCTTTGTCAAGTCTTATTTTATTTAATTATATGTATTTCGACTCTTAAATGCATAACTCCAAATAATGCAAATTAGAAACTCCTTTCTAATTTCATTCTCGCTTTCGCCAAGGACTCTTTGGGTTGTCATTTATCGAATCACATAGGACATTTCTCTTCTTTTATTAGAAGTGGTAGATTCTTTATTGATCATTCATTATCTCCGTGTACAACTTATTATACCCAAGCATACCCTTTGATATACCCTAAGGGTCTTAAGGAATAAGTCAAAGTATAACTCATCATACACAAGATACCATGATGATCTCAAGTCCAAGGATTACTTCAGTCTACTATCACTACTGAGAATTCCTATTGATGAGCAAATAAAACTCCATTAGGTATTCCTTAGCGAGTCACGTTCGGTGAACTTATTCTCTAATAAGCACCTACATACTTGCTTTAGTGTCTCCACACAAATGATCGTGAGATCAATCATCCTCATCCAATGAAGCGTAAACAACGTATGTACTCAATCTATCCGGATTCACTAATCCCCAATTTAGTAATCCAACGATTGGGAACTATTTTAGTTTTAAGCTTTCTAAGAATTTTGATCTCATTAGAATGATCATCATCATTATTCTAAAAGCATTGCTTAAAACTATGGGTTTATCACATATTATAAAACAAAGATCACGTAGATAATTAAAAGCCTTTAATAAATTAATATTTTTTATTAATAAATGAATAAGATTGTTACAAAGTATATGCTTTATCATTAAACATGATTGGCTTGTATGCATACTACTTTCACACGCTTCATGAATAGTACTCGTGAATAGTAACTCGTGAATAGTAACTCATGAATAGTAACTCGTGAATAGTAACTCATGAATAGTAACCCCGACATGAAAAAGTTCCAAATTTGATAAAAAGTTCCAACCAATATTTCAAAGATAATGATATTGAAGAAATAATATCATCCGAGAAGAAAATAACATCCCTTACCTCGAAAGACAGACTTTAGTTGAAACAGGATATAGGATATGACTTGAAACTCAGACCATAGTATAGCAATACTCAAAGTATACTCAAAATACTCACAAGAATACGCTCGATAATATAGAGAGAGAGAAAACTTGAGTTTACGGTGTGATTTTCAATTCTAACCTAAGCACCCTATTTATAGGAAAACGCTTAGAACACCAAAGTTAGTAAAATTGAATATAATATTAATATAATTATACAAATTTTCCTTAGCCCACCTTTTGGTCAAAAACACCAGCCACACATGTTAAATGAGGTTCACAACTCACAAAAATGTTTTTCTCAAAATAATTAATTAAAACTCCCAAAAATCAATTATTTTGAACTCCTAACTTCAATAATTCATAATAAATAGCCCTTTTATCAGAAAATTGAATCTCATGATTTTTATAGGAAATTCAATTCTCTACAACTTTGCAGAAGAAAGTTTTCCAAATTCCAAACAGAAATTGACCGAAATCCACAAGCAGACGATTTTTTATGTTTATAATCAAATTTCAATCAAGAAATGGGGTCCACCAAACACACAAAACATGTGTTAATCATTTAACGCAACAAAAATACTCTTCCTCCTCATATACTCATATATCCCACATTCATTGTAAAAATATCACAAGTTAATATATTATTAAAATAATATATTTAAATGAATTATTTTATCGAGAAAAAGATAAAATATTAATTTTCAACAATTGTCATTTTAAAAATTTTCTCCATCTATATCCACATAAAATCAATATTTTCTCATCATATGAATCAATAATTAATTATTCACAAATAATATTCTGAGAATCACAATATTGACAACGGGACGGTTCAAGTGAAAGAGGGGCTTTCCAATAAGAATTTCTTCTACTTGGCTGGTAGCAATTAGATGACCAAACCTCTCCTTGATGTAACTTTCAGACATTGTCAATAATGTTATCTAATAATATTATTCAGATAATATGAATTATTGCTTCGATAATAAAAATAATTGTGTAATGATAATTATTGAAACAACAAAGAATATAAAATATCAACGCAACAATTATTGAATCAATAAAATAAAATCTTGAATAAGAATTATCGTAACAATTATCGAGTAGTGCCTTCTCACGTAAGAATCAATAATTGGTGCAATACTGGTAATACTGCTCAACAACAATAGCATTAGTGTGTTTTAACCACGGGTATTCCAACAAAGATAATTCTTGAATAACTACGCCTGTTATTTATAAACAACTTATATTCATCGTTTTTTTTTCATCCAATCGCTTTCAGTTATGGGGCCCATAAAAGATCGCATGAGTCGCATTTAATATTCCCAAACGATCACGAATATTCCAATACCAAACGAATATTTAAACAATAATGAATATTTTATAACCACTTGCTTATTCAAAATATTTGCGTATTTTACCCATAACTATCCACATTAATCAAATCGACCCTTACTATTTCAAAATAATAAATAGAGAAAAATAAATTTCATTTATTAATAATTTGGGGTCTTACATTTACTATGCAAAATACTACGCAGTATTTATGCAACACTATCATAATAAAATATAATATATTCTATTTATTATCTAATAAAAGCAGATAACTTTTATAAAAGTATTACATTTTTATATAAAAATTTTTTATTAAATTTAATAAAACGAATAACTTTATAAAAGTATTACTTTTTATATAAAAGCTTTTTCTGCATTTTATTACATTAATAATACTAATAAAATAAAACTTCATCATCATTATCATAATTCATACTTATTAATCTAATTGCGTCGTTCCGAGAAAGAGGGCTTGCCTAATAAGGATTTCTCACTATTATTGGCGCATGATTAGGTAATGAAGTCTCTCTTTGGCGGAACTTACAGGCATCGTTAATAATGCAAATAATAATATTAACAACTTTGTTATCTCAACTATTGATTTAATAATATATAAAATATCGACAATAATTGAATCAAATAACGTGAGATCTTATCGCAACAATTATTGAAGCAATAATTGAACAAAACCTGAGTGACTTCTCACGTAAAGATCAATAATCAATATTGTGCGCTTCTTACGCAACCACACGTACATCGTATTTTTTACTACCGAGTAGTTCAACAGTTTTAACGGTAAAACTTCCGCCGTTATTTTCATAAAAATATTTTTGTCGTTTTCTCAATTCGATAATAATTTTGTTTAATGGTCCAATTGATGATTATTGTAAATCGTCGATGATATTCTCAAACCAAAAGAATATTCCCCGACCAAACGAATATTATATAACAACTTGCATACTTTGCAAAATTTATAAATATTACCCACAACTATAACATTATATCAAATTCACACCATAATTTTGAAAAAATATTTTGAGAAATTTAAATCTTTATTCATAAAATTTGGGGTCTCACAGAATGAGTACTAAACTACTCTTTCTGTTTTAAGATAAAAGTCTTTATTATTATTTTAAATAGTCCTAAGTTAAATGTCTACTTACCTTAGATGATTTATTTTTTTCTCTATTAATGTGCAGAAAATTATGCAATTAAATGAGAATTTAAATATAGATAATTTTATCATTTTTTTTTAATATGTGCAAAAAGTCAACAAGAATTTTTTTTTTATGAAAATAACAACTCCAAAAAATCATAGTTATTATAAAATAAAAAAACTGTAATATATAGCTTGATTAAAAAACTAAAGAGAAATAATTGAAATTGAATGTATATAAATATATATAAAAATGCTTCCTTATACCCGAAATAGAATTTAAAAACTGGTTTAATTGAAAAGGAAAAAAAGAGTGCATGACACGTGTTCGGACCAAATTAGAATAGGGGCCCCATTGACTGTGACACTGAGGTACGAGTACCGTCCGTTATGGGTCCCAGTTAAGGGTGAAACGTCAGCATCTGACAGAATCTTCCCAATTCAACGGCCCTACACAATTGGTTTGCTTAATTTTCTTAAGCCGAGAGGAAGGTTTTTTATTTAGACTTTGCTTATTATTCCAAAACATAATTTTGTTAGATTATTTTTTATTTTATTTTTTAACTATCAAATTATTATTGTTATACCAAGAAAACAATTATATTTCTGTCCAAATTTTAAATTTTCAGTGAAATAAATTAGAAAAATAGGCTTGAAAATTATAAAACGTTATTGACAAAATTACACATATAGTCTAGTATTTTTTTATATTTTTTTACGATTAAGTTTATGTTATGAAATTTTGTTACAATATCTGAAAATCATTTCTCTCTAATTTTAATACGTACCTTATGCAGAATATGTTTGATAGACTTATTTATAAAAAGTTTCTATGATTAATCATTATATTACAAATAAATGTTTATTTATTATTTTAAAAGAATTATGTTTCAACAATTATTCATAAGACAATTATGGGTGTCACAAACCCTCTCTAAATAAACTGTATATAATTAAGTTAACATATTTAAAATTATTAGTTTTTGTTACAAATGTTTTAATTGTAAGTCCTTTTTTCTATAATTTTACTAAAAATTAATTTGTAATATATATAAATAAAAATAGCTTTATGGAAATACGTATATATTTGTAAACAATTGAAACCGAAATATATTAGATAAAGGATTTTTTAAGTATTTTAGTTTGTTATTCTCAACTATTTACAACATCAAAATTCTTCTGAAATTACTTTCAAATTAATAATATTTTTATAAAATATTTCAATTATCACTTTTCTAACCTTATGTTTTTGAGTTTTGGACGAAGAAAAAAAAAAAAACTTTATTTATAATAATAATAAAAGAATTAAAATTTTTGTTCAACCAATAATCGAACTATTATTAACTTAATGATGTTATTAATATATAAAAAATATTATTAATAATTAATAAAATTTTAAAAAATCTTATTTTTATAAATTAAAACATAATAAAGTTGAGTTATAATATTACTAAAAGTACTTAATTTTAATATTAAAAAAAAATAATATAAAAAAATATTAAAAAAATAATTAAAATTGATTTATTGGGTTAACTTAATCAGATTCTGTCGGATTTTAACCAAAAATAAATTATTAGTTTAATTCGAAATGGCGTATCAATCGATTCTAATTTTTATCGGTTGAATCCGCGGTGCAGTCCGAATTTTAAACCCATGACTGATACTAGTAATTGCAATGCGAAAGTACAACACGCGCTCTTGTCTTTCGTGGACTAGTACTAATTGTAGGTTGAGTTACGTCTCGTAGATAATAGGAGTACTTCATTTGTTGAGTTATGAACCGAATAATAATCATTACATTTAATAATAAATGATCTGGTCATACTTAAGTCATAAGTGTAAGGGTATTAATTAATTAAACCAAGCCTCGTCATACGTGTCAAAATCAATAAGTTTAGAAGTTATGGGTTTAACATTTATGTATTTAAAATAATACAAAATTCCTCCAAAGAATGAGTAAAAATAAAAACAAAAATAAATACTCTCTCAGCAACAAATTTAAATATATATATTTTTCGTTTTTTTAATATAGATCATTTTAGAGTTGTAAGATATATAACATTAACTATAATATCAATCGTCTATATTATCCTCAGTATTAAAAAAATTGTTATTTATTGAACAGAAAATAATGAGAGAACCAAAATTATATTTAATACTTTGTGTAATATTAAAAACTAAACAATTAATACTTACTTGAAAAAACGATTTATATTAAAAGAAAAGATAGAGTACTTATTTATACCACTATTACTAAATTCTTAAGACATCTATATTATTTCGAGTTTTAAAGGAATTAGTTCAATGTTATATTTTTTTACTCCCTCCGTCCCATAATATATGAAGATTTCATTTTTCTCAAATTATTTATTGTTTTATATAATCTAGGAGAATTAACTATAATCTTTTCAAAATTATCCCTCATGGAAAAATGTTACATATGAGAGAGAGTATGAAATGAGTATGGTAATTATGTGAATTTAAGGGTTTTATAGACCATTGATATTATATTTAATGCTATACAATTATTTTTTTAATTCTTCTACACAACTCTAAAACATCATATATTATGGAAGGGAGTAATATTTTACAAATTACTTCAAATAGTCAAAGTATGTACTCCCTCCGTCCCTAATTATTTGACGTTTTAGAGTTTTTCATTTGTTCCTAATTATTTGACGTTTGTTCAAATTTAAGAGAATTAATGATAATTTTTTCAAAATAACCCCTCATTATTCTGCTTATTTTTTTGATACTTTAAATTCTTTCTCTCTCCTTATCCCAACAAAAGATTTAAGGGTATTATAGACAATTGAGTAGTATATTTAATGTTTTCTAATTATTATCTTAATTCTTGTGTCCACCTCTAAAACGTCAAATAATTAGAGACGGAAGGAGTATCTAACATTAAAATATTAAAAAAAAATGTTATTTATGATATTTAGTGTACATTGTTTGTAAATTTTATGTACATCCATGATTTATTTAGAATACATATGAAGAATAATGTTGGGCTCTTCTTTGTCACCCTAAAAATTATTATATCTGTCCTTAATTATTTGACATTTTAATTATTTGATATTTGTTTAAATTTAAGAGAATTAATGATAATTTTTTCAAAATTACCCCTCGTTAAATTCTTTCTCTCTTTTTATCCTAACAAAACTCTCTTTATCCCAACAAAAAATTTAAGGATATTATAGACAATTAAATACTGTATTTAATATTTTTTAATTATTATTTTAATTTTTATATCCACCTCTAAAATGTTAAATAATTATGAACAGAGAGAGTAATTAATTAACCCATGTTAAATAGTTGCTTGATGTTAGGAGCTAACTATTTTATTTCCCATTTTTCCTGCTTTGCATCGTATACACTCATAGTGAGAGGAGAGATAAAAAACAAATGCTTTGTAAAAAAGATGTCTCTTTTGTACTCATTTGTAAAGGGAAAATGGAAAAGACGTCTCTTTTGCATTTGCATTTGCATTTGCATTATGCACACATTATAAAGAAAAACAGACTTGTCGGTCTATAATTTAAGTGCCATTGTTGCAGGTGGTAGTGAGAGAAAAAAAAAGAATCAAATCTTTGATTGATAAGTATAGAAAGAAGATGGGAGCAATTATTTCATTATTTTAGGCTCAGATATTCTCCTGAACTTGAAAGGTAAGCTTCTTCTTCTTCACTACCATTTTTCTACTCTTAATTTCTGCAACTATTTTTTATGGTATTTTTTGTTGTATGCCCACTTTATGCTTCTCCATTTCCTTCACTAAAAAGGACTTTGGGTATTGTTCAATGTTCCCTTTAGCACTTGCCAAGTTGACTCTCTTTTTCTTTTTAAAAGTAGATGGTTGTGAATTTGTGATGGACTGTAATTTATTGGACATTTCTATTTGATCCATTTTGCTATATGAAGATTGGCCAGTTTAGTTATTAAGGTCTGGGTTTTGTGTTGATTTTGTTGAAGAGGTGATTTTTGTCAATATTTATTACAATACATTAAAATCTAGCTTTTGGGTAATTTTAAAAAAAAATCCCTTGATTTCATCACCTCAATTTTAGATTTAGCTTCTGGATGCTTCTTACAGCTATATGATTCCTCAGTTTCCTCATATTTTTCTGGGTTTTCTGGGTTTGCATCAAAGGCTCAAATTATGTTGGTGTCACTGATTTATGCCTTCTTATATTGTTACTTTGGCTAAGATGAGGAATTCTGTGTATTTATATTCATATTACATTTAGAATTTGATAATTTTGCATAAACAGTGGACTCTTATTCTTTTTTTCTTTCTTCTCTCTCTCTTTTGGGGAAGGGGAAGGGGAAGGGAAAGAGGGGATTTTCTTAATAATTATAAATAAGTGTGTTATTGGCTTTCTAATTCCGTACTGTTATTGACTTTTGTAGAACTTGATTTACTGCCTTACATACTATTCTTGCTACTTAAAATCAACCCCAAGTTATATATCCTTAGGGATAATGGTTTCAAGATCTTATTCAAACCTGTTTGATCTTACTTCGGGAAATTCTCCAACTTTTGGACGAGGGGGTAAGAGGCTCTCTCGAGTTGCAACCGTTGCCGGGGTGTTATCTGAGTTAGATGATGAAAGTACGAATAGCGTTGGCTCTGATGCTCCCTCATCCATCTCTCAAGAACGAATGATCATTGTGGGGAACCAACTTCCACTTCGGGCACATCGAAGATCGGAGGGTGATGGAGGGTGGAACTTTAGTTGGGATGAGGATTCCCTTCTTCTACAACTCAAAGATGGCCTTGGGGAAGATGTAGAAGTCATTTATGTTGGTTGTCTTAAAGAAGAGATTGACCCAAATGAAGAAGATGAGGTGGCCCAAACTTTGCTTGAAACCTTCAAATGTGTGCCAGCTTTCATCCCTCCCAACCTTTTCAGTAAATTCTATCATGGTTTCTGTAAGCAGCATCTCTGGCCTTTATTTCACTACATGCTCCCTCTCTCGCCAGATCTTGGAGGCCGTTTTGATAGGTCTTTGTGGCAAGCTTATGTCTCGGTCAACAAGATTTTTGCAGACAAAGTAATGGAAGTGATCAGCCCTGATGATGATTTCGTTTGGGTTCATGATTACCATTTGATGGTTTTGCCAACATTTTTGAGGAAGAGGTTTAATAGAGTCAAGCTTGGTTTTTTCCTCCATAGTCCATTTCCATCTTCAGAGATATACCGGACTCTACCTGTAAGAGACGAGATTCTGCGAGCACTCTTGAACTCTGACCTCATTGGCTTCCATACTTTTGATTATGCAAGGCACTTTCTTTCTTGTTGTAGTAGAATGCTTGGCCTTTCTTATCAGTCTAAGCGAGGTTACATCGGCCTTGAGCACTATGGCCGCACCGTGAGCATTAAGATTCTCCCCGTTGGTATACATATGGGCCAACTCCGAAATGTGCTGGACCTTCCTGAGACTGAGTCAAGGGTCGCTGAATTAAAGGATCAGTTTGGGGATCAGACTGTTTTGCTTGGGGTTGATGACATGGACATATTTAAAGGAATAAGCTTAAAACTTTTGGCCTTTGAACAATTGCTCACACAACATCCTGACAAGAGGGGTAAGGTTGTATTGGTTCAAATTGCAAACCCTGCCAGAGGCCGTGGAAAAGATGTACAGGAGGTTCAGTCCGAAACTCATGCCACAATTGAAAGAATAAATCGGACTTTTCGACGACCAGGATATGAGCCAGTTGTTTTGATTGATACCCCACTTCAGTTTTATGAGAGAATTGCATATTATGTAATTGCAGAGTGTTGTCTTGTTACAGCAGTGAGGGATGGGATGAATCTAATACCATATGAATATATTATATGTCGGCAAGGAACTGATAAGCTTGATGGTACTTTGGGCCTCAATCCATCCGCTTTTCAAGAAGAGCATGCTGGTTGTTTCTGAGTTTATTGGGTGCTCCCCATCACTTAGTGGTGCAATTGAGTCAACCCTTGGAATATTGACGCTGTGGCTGAAGTTATGGATTCTGCCTTAATAGTTTCTGAGGCAGAGAAACAATTGCGGCATGACAAGCACTATAGGTATGTGAGCACCCATGATGTTCCATACTGGACACGCAGCTTTTTGCAAGATCTTGAAAGGGCATGTAGAGATCATGTGAGGAGGAGGTGCTGGGGTATTGGTTTTGGTTTAGGGTTCCGGGTAGTTGCTTTGGATCCAAATTTCAGGAAGCTCACAGTTGAGCATATTGTGTCGGCCTATAAGAGAACAAAAAACCGAGCAATTCTTTTAGATTATGATGGTACTATGATGCTGCAGCGTTCAATCAGCGCGAGTCCCAATTCAGAGGCTGTTGGATTGTTAAACAACCTGTGCAGGGACCCCAAGAATGTAGTGTTCATTGTTAGTGGAAAGGATAAAAAGACTTTAACTGAATGGTTTTCTTCTTGTGGAAAACTAGGAATTGCAGCAGAGCATGGTTATTTTCTAAGGTACGAACCTTATATTTTACTCTCTTTGACCTTTATATTTAATACTTTGTTTTGGAAGCAATTGTATCTGAACCTCTTGAAGCATCCAACTAATTTGTCGGGCTCATTAATCACCCACAAGAGCCGTGCACCGTGCAAGTTCAAACTTAAGTATGTATCCCTTGGATTTGACAAGAGTTAATAATGTGACCTCCCTCTATTAAAGTTGAGTTCATTCTTATTATATTAAACTCATTGTTGGAACTTTGTTGAGTAAAGAACATCAAGATAGTAATTTAGTATGTTAACAAGTTAGATTCTGCAACAACATGTTTAAAGATGGCAATATATTCCATATGAACCAGATCATTCCTGGTTAGGACAATGATATCCCGAAGTTCAGCCTGTAGTGAGATTGGCTGGACCCATGCTCTATACAAATATGGCAGGACTCACAGTTGACAGTTTCACCAAAATGTGGACGTGTAAGATGTTGGATCGTATATGTTGTTATCCAGAATTCTTAACTTCTGATGTTCATTGCTTTTGATTAGTTGGGGGAAGGAAAAACTGGAAAGAGCCTTGAACACATGGTAGAGAGGAGAGAAATATGAAGATTTTGAAAAAATTTAACTCTGTTCCATGAAATAATTTGTACATTTCCAGTTTTAGTTTATTTCCCAAAAGATGTCCGAACACTCTTGGTAACAGTTAACCTGAACAGCATGAAGCTCTGTGTGAACAATTGTATACACTCTGCGCAACTCAAAAAGCAAGCCATAATCACACTTCCTGTGGGGCACTAGCATAGATCCATTATCTCCAGTTACCCCTTCAATTTTTACTGGATACGCTCTCTTATGCAGCCTTTTGTTTGTAGGCATTCCAATTGGAAAATTCTTGGAAAAATATTTTCATAACATCTTACATTCAACTTCCACAAGATCCTCCAGTCTTGAGACCACATGCTCTATTGAAACCAAATGAAGTTCTCTCTTTTTTCAGGCCAAATGGTGATGCGGACTGGGAAACTTGTATTGCTCTACCAGACTTTTACTGGAAACAAATTGCAGAGCCAGTAATGAAACTGTACACAGAGACTACTGATGGTTCTACCATAGAGACCAGAGAGAGTGCACTTGTTTGGAATTATCAGTTTGCAGATCCAGATTTTGGTTCATGTCAGGCTAAGGAGCTTTTAGATCACCTGGAGAGTGTTCTTGCCAATGAACCAGTTTCTGTCAAGAGCGGCCTTCACATTGTAGAAGTTAAACCTCAGGTTTGTAGACATCCTTTTTTCTTTCTCTCATCTGAAATATACTTAATATTGCCAGATGTGAAGAGAATAGTTTATTGATATAGCCACTTAATTTTTTGTTCAAGAGAACACCTTAGTTTGTTGGCTTTATAAAGTGATTCTGTAAATCTGCAGTCTATTGAACTAATAAATCTCTACTGGTTTTCTCATGTTTATAAAGTTAAGTCATTGAGGTTCAATTGTACTCCAAACTATCACAGGTTGGTTTGAATTTATCACTTTGGAGAAATACAAGAAAAACAATAAAACCAGTTAACCATTTTAGTAGAGAAAGAGGATTTTTTCTTGGTAATGATGTTCACATAATCACATTGCAAATCATAGAAGAGAACAGGTTAATCGAAGTGTTGAACCTTGGTTCTGTGGTGTATGTGACCTCTTTTTTTTTGTTTCCTATGATACTACTTGCTCCACCCCTGGCAATTATTATTATGTTTTCAATTATAAGCACACCGGCATCCTTATTGTTCATCTGCAATTATAGTTATTATTGTTCTCGTTTTACCCTTATATCTTGGAGTTGAGGTTGACGTTGATGATAAATAGCTGATGCTTCAACTATAGTGGTTTGTTCGTGTAAATAGTGTTAGTAGCACAAGAAGTCCTTTCCCTTCGTTTCCCTTTTTCTTAAATTGATACTAATCTGGATACTTTTTAGGATAATGATTATAGCCCAACTTCCATATATTTTCGTGTACTTTGCAGTCCATAACCATAACACCGGTTTCCTTTTATGAATACTTAATGTCCCTTTCATTATTTTCAGTATGGTTCTCCAGTTAACTGTTATTGTAATTATCATATATTTTGAAACCTTTTTAGTGATAATTCTAGCTATCGTACTTCTATATGTACTTATAACCTTCTTTATGCTCAAATTTTATATATCATATAGGGTGTCAACAAAGGCCTTGTAGCAGAACGCCTCCTGATAACAATGCAGGAGAAAGGGATGCTTCCGGATTTTGTGCTTTGTGTCGGGGATGACCGTTCTGACGAGGATATGTTTGAAGTGATAATGAGCGCAATGGCAGGCCCCTCTCTGTCCCCAGTTGCTGAAGTGTTTGCTTGTACTGTTGGCCAAAAGCCCAGCAAGGCCAAATATTACTTGGAGGATACCAGTGAGATATTAAAAATGTTGCAGGGTCTCGCCAGCGCCTCGGAGCAGACTGCTAGAAATGTTTCCCAATCTTCTCCACGAGCTATCATGGACAGAGAATAAATAGAGATGTTGAATATCTTTCTCATTGTTTTCACAATCTTCATTGGGAACCTTCAGCATCTTGTGGGGAGGTCTGAGATTTGTTTCTATTTAGTTGTATCTAAATAATTTGCAACTCAATTTTCTTGTTTCTATTTACCTTGTGATTGGTGACTATAATGCCATTATTTTGTAAACATTTGCTTTAGGGGTTTACAAGATATAATTTTTTACATTTGAGAATTCATTTTCTCTTTTAATGAAGGGTTTTTAATACGCATGTTATTCATATTTACACATAATTAGGAGAATCAAAGGCATACTTTTTGAAGTGTGATTAAATTTTTGATGTGGAAAATCTCCTGCCATTCTTTTAACCCAACATCTCCGAACTACGATCGAGAACGGAACACTAATTTACGGTATGTAATAATTAAGGTTTTGGTCTCGATATTGGGAGCGGCTCTGTATATTTGGCCAATTGAAATAATCGCGTTCAATTGATCGATTGAGGAATAATGGGTATTTAATACAAAAGTGGTTAAACCATTTCCCCACTTTGTCCCCACGATCAGTCAATCACATGTTCAATCCCACGTTCTCTACTAACCTTGTCAATTAGAGAACGGTTCATTAACTCAAATGGGTCGGACCCTCCATGGGCTCCCCAATTAGATATCTATAATTCAACATCTCCCACTCACCCATGGCAGGGACGATGTAACCCTCATATCTGCCAAAACAAGTTCAAACCAAAACATGTAAACCTCTAACTCGCCGAGGCATGTAATCACCGAGTTCTCAAGAATGCGGAGCTCTATATCAAACCTGTTAGGGTCAACATAGAGACTTCTACCCTTTCAAGGAAATAATACGAGAGCTCTCACGTTAAACTCAATTAGTTCACGTAGAGGCTACAACCCACAAACTCAGAGTAACCTAGACACATTTGAATTTTCACTAGGTTAAGTATCTCTAACCCCTCAGAGAGCCTTACTTAACCACCTTTGGGTGTTAGGTTTGTAATATTCATGAACGCAATCAAATTGCATAAAAAATGCGGAAGCGTGTAAAAATCAGAGTTTAAAATTTACAAACCATATACCCGGATCACCCTTTATGCATAATTATTAATTAAACGAAAGGATAAAGAATAAAATCATACCCTTGAAGATCGAGCTTCCTCAGGTACAAGTTCATCTCCAAATCCTTTCGCGTTCAATCTTGAATCCACCGGGGTTTTGTTCCTTCCTTTGATCAACGTTAGCCACCCATATATTTGGCCTCTAGAGGTGATCCACCAAGGAATAATAAGAATTCAAGAAGATGGTTGGTTGGCTAAACCCTAGTTTTTCTATCTCTATAGAAAAGGTGTACTCTCCCAACAATTGGAATTATGTCGTATGTTGAAAAAGTCAACAACCCCTTCACCCATAATAAGACTCCTCTTATTTATAGATGTGGGCAACCCACCTTAACAATTAAGGAATTGAATTTTAATTAATTAAATTCTTTTAATTAATTAAGCTCCCTAATCTTATTAGGGATAATTAATTAAACTCCTTTAACTAATTTTCCTTCCTAATCCAATTAGGAATAAATGAGAGTACTTATATTAAATTAATTCCTAAACTCTTTTAGAAATTAAAATAATAATAATTGTAATAATATTAATAAGACTCTCTTATTAATTTATATTTAATATTTCTAAAATATTAAATAATAATATTAAGCTATTTAATTTATTCTATCACCATAGATTAAATTAAATATACTTAATATATTATTACGATTATGCCATTAACTTCTTAAATAATTATTCTTCCTTTTTTATGGTGTGACCCTTTAGGTTCTCCATATTAAACCTAGGTTGTGAAACAATTCTAATCTTATTTAAATAAATAAATTAAACAATTAATTTATTTAAATAAATAATATTTATTCTACAATAGGGATAAGCCTCCCCTAGCGATCAACGACTTTTCGAGATAATATAGATTTCAACATTAATCATAAAAGAACCTTTGAGTAAATAGTTACTGACAATTCAATCCTTCCACCATACAATGTCCCGATTAAATATAAGACATGAAATTACTTGTCAAGTCTTATTTTATTTAATTATATGTATTTCGACTCTTAAATGCACAACTCCAAATAATGCAAATTAGAAACTCCTTTCTAATTTCATTCGCCGCCAAGGACTACTTTGGGTTGTCATTTATCGAATCACATAGGACATTCTCTTCTTTTATTAGAAGTGGTAGATTCTTTATTGATCATACATTATCTCCGTGTACAACTTATTATACCCAAGCATACCCTTTGATATACCCTAAGGGTCTTAAGGAATAAGTCAAAGTATAACTCATCATACACAAGATACTATGATGATCTCAAGTCCAAGGATTACTTGTACTACTATCACTACAGAATTCCTATTGACGAGCAAATAAAACTCCATTAGGTATTCCTTAGCGAGCCACGTTCAAATGAACTTATTCTCTAATAAGCACCTACATACTTGCTTTAGTGTCTCCACACAAATGATCGTGATATCAATCATCCTCATCCAATGAGCAAGCAACGTATGTACCAATCTATCCGGATTCACTAATCCCCAATTTAGTAATCCAATGATTGGGAACTATTTTAGTTTTAAGCTTTCTAAGAATTTAGATCTCATTAGAATGATCATCATCATTATTCTAAAAGCATTGCTTAAAACTATGGGTTTATCACATATTATAAAACAGCATCATGTAGATAATTAAAAGCCTTTAATAAATTAATACTTTTTATTAATAAATGAATAAGATTGTTACAAAGTATATGCTTTATCATCAAACATGATTGGCTTGTGTGCATACTACTTTCATTGGGCCCAAGTCCATTTCGTATCTCACTTATTACTATATCGCTATCAAAACGCTATAGTTGTCGACAATAAGTGCAGAACGAGGTGAAATTAAATTGTCTTCCCTTTCCCCTAATACTACTCAGAAATGAATCAACTATTTTTCCAGAATCGGTCCTTATAGTCTCATCAATCCTTACCTTAAGAATCGAAACCAAAGTAGTAACATTAATCCTTGTCTTTGCAGTATAGTCAAAGATTATAAAGAGCACTTGACGTAGGAACAAAACTTGTCCTACAAGACTCACACGGTGAGGAAGCAGGAATTCATTCTCTCACCTCTTTTACATGGTCGCTAAGCACATGTAACTCGCTCACAACATGTTATTCTATAGCCTTATTGTGCGGACCTTAGAACATTTTAAATTGCTCATTTATCTAAGCGCCATATTTGAAACTTCGCATCCGGTTATCATGTTACGACAGACATTCTCATCTACATGAGCATATGTTCTATGGTCGTGCCGTACGAATCTTAGTTCAGTCGCTTCATAAGCGCCTAACTCGAATTTTTTAGATTGCTCGCTTTCCGAGCGCCAAACCTAAAATTTTGTATCCGACTATCAGTATAGGTTAATATAGATGGTGGGGCATACTATATTTGGTTAATCCAAGTTAACCTCATCTTGGCTCATGCTAAGGCGACATCGTGTTCATTTTTCTCACTACTAAGCGCCAATTGATTGCTATCAAAAGCATCAACAGCTCGCTACTCAAAGTGCCAATAAATGAACTGTCTCAACCTTGCTCGCTTTTCAAAGCGCCAAGGGTGATTGCTCGTGTGAGTGAGTCAATCAATTTGTTGACATATATTTAGTGTGTGCATATCCAGTATGCATAATAAACTGTGTGACCATCTAAAATTTATCATATGCACTAAAATAACCAAACACAAGTGGAAATAAATGAATTTCGCATAAATGATAAATATCTCGAAATAACAATGAATATCTCTAATACAAGCCAAGTAATGAGTGATATACAGGGAAATAATAGAAAGTACATCAAATCCTACGAAGCTCTAATGAACTAATGTAAGACCCCGAAATTTTTTTTTAAATAAAAAGGAATTTCCTTTATTTATTATTTTGAAATAGTAAGGGTTGATTTGATTAATGTGGATAGTTAAGGGTTAAATACGCAAATATTTCAAAATAAGCAAGTGGTTATAAAATATTCATTTTGTCGGGAATATTCGTTTGGTCGTGGAATATTCGCATCGCTTGGGAATATTATTCAGATTTACCACAGCATGACCATGTATGGGCCCCATAACGGAAAGCGATTGGATGAAGAAAACGACAAATATAAGTTGGTTAAAAATAACGGCGTAGTTATTACCAATTAAAACCGTTGGAATATTCTTGGTTAAAATACGATGAATAATGGCGTGGTTGCACAAAGAAGATTACACCGGTATTGCAGTGATTGTTGAATTATTGATCCTTACGTAAGAAGGCACTACTCAATAATTGCTACGATAATTCTTATTCAATTATTTTATTTTATTGATTCAATAATTCTTTGCGTTGATATTTTATATTATTGTTGTTCAATAATTGTCCTTTACCGCACATTATCTCCATTATCGGATCAATAATTCATATTATTTGAATAATATTATTAGATAGCATTATTGGCAATGTCTAGAAAGTTACATCGAGAGAGGTTTGGTCACCTAATTGCGGCTTGATGAGGAGAAATCCTTATCGGAAGCCCCCTCTTTCTGGGGAACTACTGGTCATCATAATTGTGATTCTGTAATATTATTTGTGAATAATTAATTATTGATTCATATGATAAAGAAATATTTATTTTATGTGGATATAAATGATGGATTTATTTATGTGGTTATAAATGAAGAAATTAATGTTGAGGTGTTTTATCAAGATTTTATCAGTTGGAGGTATTAAAAATTAAATCGGGGGTTTGAGATATATTATGGGGTTATAATTTTTAATCCGACCGTTGGATTGTGGTAATTTTGGGTATGTTATACATACATAAGTTGAGTATATGTCCACAAATTTTGAACCGTTAAAATGCACGAATGATTTGTTGTGAATTTTAAGAGGTGTCGGATTCTTAAATTAGGTTTATAATTGATTTTGGTGGAAAATTCTAGAATTGAGTGGGCCCCACTTGTGGTTGGTGAAAAAATGTGCTGAATTTTATTTCAAATGTGGTGGGTGGCAATAGTAGCGTGTAAAGCCATCGTGTAAAGCAGTCAAGTCCCGCTTTACGGGCTAACATTTTCCTATAAATAGAGGGCTAAGTTAGAATTGAAAATCACACCGTAAACAAAGTTTTCTCTCTTTCTCTCTATATTATTGAGCGTATTTTGTGAGTATTTAGATACTTTGAGAGTTCTTTATTCAAAGATAAGTTTCATTCAAAGATCACTTCCTAGACCTTCCTTCCAAGAAATCGATTCTTTGAGGTAAGGATGTTATTTTCTTCTCAAATGATATTATTTCTTCAATATCATTATCTTTGAAATATTGGTTGGAACTTTTATCAAATTTGGAACTTTTCATGTTGGGGTTACTTATTCATGAGTTACTATTCACGAGTTACTATTCATGAGTTACTATTCACGATTCTTATTCACGAGTACTATTCATGAAGCGTGAAGATGTTTTTGTGGAATTTCTATCTTTTGGTGTCGAGTTACTATTCACGATACGGCAAGACTATTCACGATCTGACCATTTATTCACGAATCTCAAGACTATTCATTAGAAAATGAAAAATTTTCTTTTCGTCTAAAATATCTATTCGGATACTAGCTTTGATTGTATCCATGTTTTGATCATTCTTGAATTTTACACCAAAGTATGATTATTTATGAAGTATTTTTGAACTTCGGATTGTTTAAAGTACGAATCCATATACTTGTCATTTTGTTTCCTTTGGATTCGTTCTTTTAAAATATTTTTCATCATCCTCGGTCTTAAATGATGATATTATTGAATATCTTTATTCAGTAGAAAAAAGATGAATGATTTCTGAAGAATATCTTTGGCTTTGTAGTGTGCAAAAGATGAGCGAGGTGTTTAAATGAACATGACCGATTGATGAATATCTTTGGCCTTTAGTGCAAAGATGAGCAGTGTTGAGATGAACATGACCGATTGATGAATATCTTTGGCCTTTAGTGCAAAGATGAGCAGTGTTGAGATGAACATGACCGATTGATGAATATCTTTTGGCCTGTAGTGCAAAAGATGAATATTTGATTTGAGATGAATATTGATTGATGTTACGAGGATAAAATATTGATGATGGGGTATTAAATTCATAGATTATAGTAGATTTCATTCTCTACGTAACTCTTCTATGAATTATTATTTCACATTGCAAATATTGATCCGAAATTTGTTGTCTATTGTATTCTATTAGATTTTTCCTGTTGAAGACTAACGATAATTTGTTGTATATTATCTTAGTCATAACATTCTTTCTTGGGCTAGTTGAGCTCACCCTTTTCCTTGTTGTTCCATTTTTCTTCTCGTGAGAGGCGAGAATGTAGCGAGTACTAGTCGGGTATGGAATGAAGGTTCTAGAGAGAGTTGTTTAGTAGTCCTCACCATTATTGTAAAATAATGTATCAATAAATGTGATGAGGATTTATTTGAGTATAAATATTGTCTCAGAAGATAATATTTGTATTTAAACTCTGATTTTATTGTTGTGATAATAAAGTTATAGTTGTTTCATACCATGTATTTGGCGACTCGAGAATGGGTTGGATGGAATGGTCCTATTTTGGGGTCGTCACAGTTGGTATCGAGCTTTAGGATATGATCTCTGGCGGAGATCGGGGAATAGAACTAGGAGGGAGAGGCGAGTAAATCCTTCGCTAGTGTGTCCTACCTAAGCTTATTTGTTAGTTGGTCGTATATAGGATATTATGTGATATATTGATTTCCTTAATTAACCCTTGTTTTATGACGATGAATTGAGAATGTCGATCGAGAATATTAATAGTGGTGTAAATGAGACCGTGGAGATGCTGTACTTAACAACGAGGAGAACGTGCAATGTGTGGCAACGTACCTCCTGTGAATAACACCACTGGAGCGAGATGATGAACGAGGGATGTTTAGAAGCTTTTTGCGGTTCATGCAAAATCGACGAGGAGACTCGTGTTCAAAATCTGAGGAGGAAATGATAGTAATTCATGGGTGGTCATGTACCAAGCAGTTCAAAGAGTTGGGACCACGAGTGCAGGGAAAGCGAGATCCGATCACGGCGGAAACATGGGTCAAGCAAATTACCAAGATATTCGATGTCTTGGGATGCACGGAGGAACGAAGAAGGTTCCATTCGCTACTTTTATGTTCCGTGGCGAGGCGAGACTTCGGGGAATCGTGAGCGTACCCATTCAAATTTGACTTTCGACGTCGTGGGAGACGTTTTCAAAAGCAGATTCAATGACAAGTACTTCCCCGAAAGTATTCGTTATATGAAGGAAGTGGAGTTTATTAGACTAGAGCGAGAATACATGGCGGTGTCCCAAAGACGAGGCAAAGTTTGCGGAGTTATCCGAGTTTGCACCTCATTTGGTGGAGAATGAGGAGCGATGACGCGGATGTTTCGAGAGGTTTGAAACCCAGATACGTCAAGATCTCATTTCTCATAAATTTTCTCTATTATTCAGATGTTGTCAATGGGGCTCGGTTGTTAGAGCGAGATAACGAAAGTACGTTCAACCGAGGGACCATAACCAGGATCATACCAAAGATAGCGATCATCGAATAACGATAACCGGTGGAGAAAGAAGAATACGGACAAAGGCGGTAACCACTCGGTGGTAATCGTGGCCATGAAAATAGAAGAAGCGAGTTGGGAGGAGATTTTAAAAAGAGGAGATTCAACAACGACCATGTGAAGACGTCGGCGCCAAGGGCAATCGGTTCCAAGGAGGAGAAAGACCATCGGTCAGTATGTTACAAAATGGAAAGAGGACATATATCACCAAACCGCCCTACAAGTTTAAGGTATGCTATAATTGTGGAAAAGAAGGACATATCGCCGAGATTAGACGATATCAAAACCGATCCAGCGGGAATGGTGACTCAAAAGATCGTCTCGAGAAAAAGTCAAAGTCAAGCGGTTCTCGGAAGAGCGTTTGTCGTGGACCGGTCAAAAATACGAGGAACCCAAACGAAGTTAGCACGGGTTAGTTAATTATAAATTCTTGCGAAGTTTATACCTTACTAGATCTGGGGTTCTACCCATTCTTTTATCTCTGTTGCTTGCGCTCAACGTTTGAACTTGACTACGGAGAAATTAGACTTTGACCTATTTATGGAGACTCCGTTAGGAGAAACTTTCATTACATCCGTTGTTTAGAAATCTTGTTTGATTCAAGTTGGCACCATTACCTTACCTGTTGACCTTATCTCTTTAAAGATACTTGCTTTTGGGGATTGATTGGTTAACTACTCATCATGCCAAAATTGATTGCTTTGGTAAGGTTGTTAGTTTTCATATTCCTAAGCAACCTGTTATTCGAACTCAAGCAATCAAACCATTGTAGTCAAACATTTTCATATCAAGCCATGAAGTCATTCGTTTATTACGGATGTCAAGTTTTCTTAGTCCATGTTATGGATTTGAATAAAGACACGTCAGATTTGAATAATATTCTTGTTGTTATTGATTTTTCCTGACGTATTTCCTGAAGAATTTATTGGCTTACTCCCAAAGACTGATATTAAATTTTGTATCGACTTTGAACCCAGACAAAACTCATTTCTAAAATCTCATATCGAATGGCTCTATTGAACTTCGAGGAGTTAAAAATTCAACTATAGAATTTGGTACCGAGCCTTTATCCGGTGACTTCCTTTGTGGAATGCACCGAAGCCGACTCTCCGTAGGGGGACACCATATATTAGATGCGATAGTAAACCGATAGGTGTCATTGTAACGTGTTATCCAAGGTTGGGATATGAGTCGCGATTGAGAACAACCTAAGTCAGAATCGAAATACGTAGCTTTCAGGCTTAGTTGGTTATTATCTGAGATTCGTTGAAGGATATTTTCAATCGCTATTCCATTAACGTAGCTAACTTCGTAGAGATACAAAATTCAAATGGAGCAAGGAATGTGGGAAGAGCTTGAAGAACTCAAGAGGAGACTCATTTCAAAGATATGTTACGACCATGCCATCCTCGAAAAGCTTAACGTGGTAGTAATTGGCGTGTTGAGTAGAAGATCGATACAAGTACTGAGTACGATATTGTCAAAGACTCATTTCAGAGTATAATATACAAATAATAGAGATGGAGATGAAAACTCTAGGTACCCACGTGATGATGATATCTGATGCACGTGATGATATACGAGTATAATCGACTTTAATCGATAAAGTTAAAGTCGTTTCAAGCTACACACCGGAGCTGATGAATTTGAAGAAGGAGGTGCAAGAAGTTGTTATTTCAAAAGCGAGAGAATCGGTGAGGTGAGGAAAGCTCAAACCTTCGATTTATTAATCCATTTGAAATTCTCGATCGAATAGGAACCGTGGGCCTATAGACTCGCTTTTACCACCAAGTATGACGCGTGTTCATAACGTTTTTCACGTATCGATGTTACGTAAATATGTGGACGACCAAACACGTTATTGAGTTAGAACCGGACGAGATAGCCAGAAGACTTAACGTGATGAGGAGGTACTGTCAAGATCTTGGATAGGAAGGAGCATGTCCTACGCCAAGAAAGGTCATACCACAAGTTAAAGTTTTGTGGAGGAATCATGCTATAGAGGAAATGACAGGAATTGGAAAGCGGAAATGAAAGCGAGGTATTCTCACCTTTGAAACACTGTGCACGACGTCAATTTCGAGGATGAAATTTCATAAGGAGGGAGGTTGTAAGACCAAAATTTTTTTTAAATAAAAAGGAATTTCCTTTATTTATTATTTTGAAATAGTAAGGGTTGATTTGATTAATGTGGATAGTTAAGGGTTAAATCACGCAAATATTTCAAAATAAGCAAGTGGTTATAAAATATTCATTTTATCGGGGAATATTCGTTTGGTCGTGGAATATTAAAGATTGTCGGGGAATATTATACGACGCAGCAATGACCATGTGTGGGCCCATGTGAAAAGCGATTGGATGAAGAAAACGACAAATATAAGTTGGTTAAAAATAACTGGCGTAGTTGTTACTGTTAAAACTGTTGGAATACCCGGTGGTTAAAATACGATGAATGGCGTGGTTGCATAAAGAGCACCAGATTGTATTACAAAGATTGTTGAATTATTGATCCTTACGTAAGAAGGCACTACTCAATAATTGCTACAAAGAATTCTTATTCAATATTTTATTTTATTGATTCAATAATTCTTTGCGTTGATATTTTATATTATTGTTGTTCAATAATTGTCCTTTGCACATTATCTCCATTATCGGATCAATAATTCATATTATTTGAATAATATTATTAGATAGCATTATTGGCAATGTCTAGAAAGTTCATCGAGGAGAGGTTTGGTCACCTAATTGCGGCGCTTGATGAAGGAGAAATCCTTATCGGAAAGCCCCCTCTTTCTGAGGACTACCTGGTCATCATAATTGTGATTTCGTAATATTATTTGTGAATAATTAATTATTGATTCATATGATAAAGAAATATTTATTTTATGTGGATATAAATGATGGATTTATTTATGTGGTTATAAATGAAGAAATTAATGTTGAGGTGTTTTATCATTATTTTATCGATTGGAGGTATTAAAAATTAAATCGGGGTTTTGAGATATATTGCGGGGTTATAATTTTTAATCCAGAATAGTTGGATTGTGGTAATTTTTGGGTATGTTATACATACATAAGTTGAGTATATGTCCACAAATTTTGAACCGTTAAAAATGCACGAATGATTTGTTGTGAATTTTAAGAGGTGTCGGATTTAAATTAGGTTTATAATTGATTTTGGTGGAAAATTTTAGAATTGAGTGGGCCCCACTTGTGGTTGGTGAAAAAATGTGCTGAATTTTATTTCAAATGTGGTGGGTGGCAATAGTAGCAGGTAAAGCCATCGAGGTAGCAGTCAAGTCCGCCTTGGCACGGCTAACATTTTCCTATAAATAGAGGGCTAAGTTAGAATTGAAAATCACACCGAAACAAAGTTTTTCTCTTTCTCTCTATATTATTGAGCGTATTTTGTGAGTATTTAGATACTTTGAGAGTTCTTTGTTCAAGACAAGTTTCATTCAAAGATCACTTGACCTTTCCTTCCAAATCTCGATTCTTTGAGGTAAGGATGTTATTTTCTTCTCAAATGATATTATTTCTTCAATATCATTATCTTTGAAATATTGGTTGGAACTTTTATCAAATTTGGAACTTTTCATGTCGGGGTTACTATTCATGAGTTACTATTCACGAAGTTACTATTCATGAGTTACTATTCACGAGTTACTATTCACGAGTACTATTCATGAAGCGTGAAGATGTTTTTGTGGAATTTCTATCTTTTGGTGTCTGAGTTACTATTCACGTATCAAGACTATTCACGATACTGAGACTATTCACGAATACTAAGACTATTCATAGAAAAATGAAAATTTTTCTTTTCGTCTAAAATATCTATTCGGATACTAGCTTTGATTGTATTCATGTTTTGATCATTCTTGAATTTTACACCAGTATGATTATTTATGAAGTATTTTTGAACTTCGGATTGTTTTAAAGTACGAATCCATATACTTGTCATTTTGTTTCCTTTGGATTCGTTCTTTAAAAATATTTTTCATCATCCTCGTCTTAAATGATGATATTATTGAATATCTTTGGCTTTATAGTGCAAAGATGAATGATTTTTGAAGAATATCTTTGGCCCATGTAGTGCAAAGATGAGCGGTGTTTAAATGAATACGATCGATTGATGAATATCTTTGGCCTTTAGTGCAAAAGATGAGCAGTGTTGAGATGAACATGACCGATTGATGAATATCTTTGGCCTTTAGTGCAAAGATGAAGCAGTGTTGAGATGAACATGGATCGATTGATGAATATCTTTGGCCAGTAGTGCAAAGATGAATATTTGATTTGAGATGAATATTGATTGATGTTTACAGGATAAAATATTGATGATGGATCATTAAATTCATAGATTATAGTAGATTTCATTCTCACGTAACTCTTTCTATGAATTATTATTTCATTTCATGCGAATATTGATCGAAATTTGTTGTCTATTGTATTCTATTAGATTTTTCCTGTTGAAGACTAACGATAATTTGTTGTATATTATCTTAGTCATAACATTCTTTTGGGCTAGTTGAGCTCCCCTTTTCCTTGTTGTTCCATTTTTCTTCTCGGGAGGCGAGAATGTAGCGAGTACTAGTCGGGGTATGGAATGAAGGTTCTAGAGAGAGTTGTTTAGTAGTCCTCACCATTATTGTAAAATAATGTATCAATAAATGTGATGAGGATTTATTTGAGTATAAATATTGTCTAGAAGATAATATTTGTATTTAAACTCACAGTTTTATTGTTGTGATAATAAAGTTGTAGTTGTTTCTGTACCATGTATTTGGCGACTCAGAATGGGTTGGATGGAATGGTCCTATTTTGGGGTCATCAAAACTAATATGCTTACAAAAAGCATCTTTAGGAATTGGCTTCGTCAAAAGATCAGCTACCATAATACCAGTGGGCATGTACTCCAATATCACCTCATTATTTGCTATGAAATCTCTGATGAAGTTCATCCTCAAGTTGTTGTGCTTCGTCCTGCTGTGATACTTGGGATCCTTAGTGTAATCTAGGGCCGTCGTGCTATCACAGTAAACAGTCATAGGATCTGAAGCATGAGAGACGACACCAAGATCCTCGAAGAATCTCCTCAGCCACATGGCTTCCCGAACAGCTGACGTACAAGCCACAAACTTTGACTCCATCGTAGAAAGAGCAACGCAAGTCTATTTCTTGCTACACCAAGTGATGGCACCACCATGTAACAAGAATGCATATCCCGAGGTCGACTTGTGCATCCCCTGGTTACCTCCCCAACTGGCATCGGAGTAACCAAATAATCGCAGGTCCGGTCCTTTATATCATAACATGTGGTCCAAAGTACCTTTCAAATATCGCAAGATCCTCTTGATTGCCTTCCAATGAGCAATTCCAGGGTTTGACTGATACCGACCGAGATAACCGACTACATATGTTATATCAGGCTGAGTACACACAACTACATACATTAGCTTTCCTATTGCATTGGCATAAGGATAATGGGACATCTTCTTAATTTCCTCAGGAGAAGTAGGGCATTGTTCGGGTCCAATGGCGTCGCCTTTAGCGATATGAGTGTCTATGGGTTTGCAGTTTTTCATCTGGAATTGCTCAAGAACCTTCTTAAAGTAAGTCTCTTGAGACAAACCAAGAAGCTTCCTTGAGCGATCTCTAAAGATCTTAACTCCGAGAACATAAGCTGCTTCCCCCATCTCCTTCATCTCAAAGTTAGAGGACAACCACCCTTTGGTGGCGACAATCATCTCTTTATCGTTCCCAGCTAGAAGGATGTCATCGACATACATAGATAAGATAAGGAATTTATCTTTGGACTGTTTGATATATACAAAATGGTCTTCCTTGATCATCGTAAACCCATCACTAATGACGGCTCGATGGAGTCTTAGATACCATTGTCTGGACGCCTGTTTAAAACCATAGATAGAATGTTTGAGCTTGTATACTTTGCACTCTTGCCCTTCCATGATGAAACCCTCTGGCTGATCCATGTATATCTCCTCAGCTAAATCTCCATTGAGAAAAGCTGTCTTAACGTCCATTTGATATAACTCCAAATCTAAATGCACGACAATCACTAGGATGAGGCAAATTGAGGCAAACCTCACAACTGGTGAGAAGGTTTCCTCGTAATCAATTTCCTCTTGCTGGGTGTAGCCCTTGGCTACAAGACGAGCTTTATACCTTTCAATGGAACCATCCGCCTTGCATTTGAATTTAAGAACCCACTTGTTCACAATAGCCTTTCGTCTTGGTGGAAGGTCAACCAAGTCCCATACTTGATTAGTCCTCATGGACTCCATCTCTTCTTCCATTGCAATCATCCATTTATCTCTCATAGCAGATGATAGAGCATCTCGATAAGATCGAGGTTCCTCATCGTCTTGTGCATCAACTGTGACGCCCCCAAAATAGGTATACATTACCCATCTTGGGTTGTCAAATACATGGTACAACACTTAAATACAAACTTCATCTATACAATACAACAAAAGCGTAGCTGAGAGTTTTTACACGAATATTATCTCATAGACAATATCCAAACTTAAATAGAGTCCTTATTACATTTATTATCACACTATTTCATAGAATAGTGAAGACTACTAAAGCCACCATCCTGGACCATCACTCCATTCCCCGACTCGTCCCAGCTATATTCTTATTTTCTGAAGAGAACAATGAAAGCAAAGGGTGAGCTCAACTAACCCAATAAGAAATATTATGACTAAGATAATGTAGAATAATTTATCGTTAGCCTTCAACTGTGTTAAACTGATAAAATACAATAAACATCAAGTTTAACTGCAGCGGAACAAGCAATCCATTAGAAGAGTCAAGTAGAGCATGAAATCGACTATCTTCTATGATTTAAAAAGTTTATCATCAATTTTATCGCTGAGACTCAGATTAATAAATAATCCACATCACTTACTTATCCATGCACTACGGGCCAAAGATATTCATTAGTATCACGTTCACGAATTATCCATGCACTACGGGCCATGGATATTCGTGTAATCACCAATGGTCATGATCATGCCAACAACTGTCCATCAATGCACTACAGGACAATGAGGACTTTTACCACATCATTTGTAACATTACAGGTCATGATTACACTGAATAATCTCGGGTAATAATCATACCAATCAACAGTTCATCTATGCACTACAGTCCAAAGATGACTTTCATCACAATATAATCATGAGGATGATGAAAATGATATAAGAATTCAATTAAATAAGAGAAAGGATAAATTTTAAAGATTTTATAATTTAATTTATCCAGAATTCAATAATGTCCAAATTGTCAACATGATACTGCTTTGTGGAGTAAAATTCAAGAATAATATTGCATCAAAAATGATTTGGACCGAAAAAAAATCAATTTTTGTCATGAATAGTACTTCGGGTGAATAGTACCCCGTGAATAGTACTTCGAGAATAGTACCCCATGAATAGTACCCCAGCATGAAAAGATTAAAAATTATCAAGAATGCTCAGAATAATATTTCCATGAAAAGATACTAGATAAAACACAAATTTTAAGGAAATTCTACTAATTTCACGGAGTATAAAAGTCAAAAATTAACAAAATGAGTGTAGAATTCAGAATCTGAAATGAAATAATATTACTTACATACTACAGAGTATGAAAAAAAATATTATTTCGTACGAATATTGAACAAAAATAATATCTCTTACCTTAAAAAGGAGAGTATTCCAACTGGTATAGAGGGGATATTTTTAAAGAAAACTTGCACTGTTTTCTACACTCAAAGCTTCCTAAAACTCGAAAGAAATATGCTCAATATTATAGAAGAAGAATTCTTTGATTCTGGTGTGATTTTCAATTCTAAACTAAGCATCCTATTTATAGGAGAATGACAAGATACTATTTAGAAATTTTATTCACGGACGCACAGTAGCGCGCAGAAAATTCGATCGAAATAATTTTTTAATTTTACTATGTAAATGCATAATAAAATATAATATATTCTATTTTTATAAAAAAACAAAACTTATAATATATATATATATATATATATATGAGGTGGGGCCCACGAGTGGAATAATGGGATGGTTCACGGGAGAGAATTGGATGGCATGGAATGCATGCAAAGGTTATATATATATATATATATATATTGAATAACTTTCTACCGATTATTTTGAAAAATGGGTAAGTGAGGGTTCAAATAATACGCCAAACTTACAACAAAAACTTCATAAAATACCCTCAATATTTTTAACAACATTTATTCATCAATAATATAACTTACAATATTAACAACCAAATCATTTCCAGGAAAGAAGGGGCTTTTCGATAAGGATTTCTCCCTATTGGCACACAATTAGGTGACCAAATTCCTTTCCTTGATAGAATTTTCTAGACATTGTCAATAATGCAAATAATAATATGAATAAGTTGTCATCTCAATTATTGATTTAATAATATAAAATATTGTACAGATGATACTGCAACAATAATAGAATCAATAATGTGAGATACTTTGCATCAATTAATGTAGCAATAATTGAGTATAACTGAGTGACTTCTCACGTAAGCATCAATAATCAATACCGTGTACTACTATGCAACCACGCGTATTACTGTACTTTTCTTCACCGGGTATTTCAACAGTTAACGGTAAAACTTTTGCCGTTATTTTTATAAAAAGATATTTCTGTCATTTTTAAAATCCAAAAATAATTCCGTTGTGGGGTCCACCAATGATTGTGCCGTCATACGAATATTTCCTGTTAAAATGAATATTTCCTGACCAATCGAATATCTTATAACAATTTGCTTACTTTACAAAATTTATAAATATTACCCACAACTATAATATTATATCAAATCCACACCATAATATTCACAAATGATATTTAGAGAAAAATTCATCTTTATTCATAAAAGTTGGGGTCTTACAACCTCTTCTTCTTATAAAATTTCGTCCTCAAAATTGGTGTACGTACCTGATATGTCGAAGATGTGAGGATATCTTGATTTCATTTCAGATTCTAACTCCCAGGTCATTTCCTCAACATCGTGGTTTCTCCACAAAACTTTGACTTGAGGTATAACCTTGGAGCGTAGAATATGTTCCTTCTTATCCAAGATTTTAACAGGTACCTCTTCATACGTTAAATCTTCCGCTATCTCATCCGGTTCTAATTCAATATTGTGATTCAGGTCTTCCACATATTTACGTAACATGGATATGTGAAAAATGTTATGAACACGAGACATACTTAGCGGTAAGGCGAGTCTATAAGCCACGGTTGCTACTCGATGGAGGATTTCAAATGACCCAATGAATCGAGGATTGAGCTTTCCTCTCTTTTCAAATCTTGTAACTCCTTTCCATGGAGCAACACGTAACAACACATGATCTCTAACATTGAACTCCACGTCCTTTCGATGAAGATCATCATAACTCTTTTGTCGATCTTGTGAGGTTTTTATACATTGTCGGATCATTTGAATCTTTTTCGTAGTCATACGTACCAAATCCAGTCCCAACAATGTTGTTTCACCCACCTCATCCCAGCATACTGGAGAACGACACTTGCGTCCATACAACGCCTCAAATGGAGCCATACCAATACTTTCTTGATAACTGTTGTTGTAGAAAATTACACCAATGGCAAGAACTTGTCCCAACTTCCTTTGAAGTCAAGGACACAGAGTCTTAATAGATCTTCAAGAGTTTGAATAGTCCTCTCTGACTATCCGTCCATTTGAGGATGATAAGCCGAACTGAATCGTAAATTCGTGCCTATAGCTTTTTATAAACTAACCCAAAATCGTGAAGTGAATCTTGGGTCTCGATCAGAAACTATGGATACTGGCATACCATGCAGTCTTACAATTTCATTTACATATATACGAGCAAGACATTCAAGTGAATAAGTTTTTCTTATAGGTAAGAAATGAGCAAATTTGGTCAATCTATCAACAATGACCCAAATTGCATCTATGCCTTGAGAAACCTTGGGAAGACAAGTAACGAAGTCCATGATAATGTGCTCCCACTTCCATTCTAGAATTTCAAGTGGTTGCAATGGACCTTTTGGAACTTGATGTTCCGCCTTGACTCGTTGACAAGTTAGACACCTTGAGATAAAATCCGCTATCTCTCTCTTCATATTGCTCCACCAAAATCTATGTCGAAGATCATGATACATTTTGGTACTCCTAGGATGGATTGCAAACGGTGTGTTGTGTGCCTCCATCATGATTTTATACTTCAAGTTAGAGTCGTTAGAAATAAAAAGTCTGGAGTTGACTCGAAGTATTCTTTCTTTATTGATTCTTTCTTCCGGAATAGCACCTTCTTACACTTTCTTCTTCATACGCATCAGCTCTAGGTCTGTAGCTTGAGCAGATTTAACTTTATCGATTAAAGTCGGTTTTAATCGTATATTTGACATCATCACATGGGTCCTTGGAGTCTTTAACTCTATCTCTATCCTTTATAAGTCATACCAAATGGGCCTTTGCGTTGGCAGTATCGCACTCGTACCCGCATATGATCTTCTACTCAACGCATCAGCTACCACGCTTTCGCTTTTTAAGATGGTATTGAATGGTATGATTGTAATCTTTCAATAGCTCAAGCCAACGTCGTTGTCGCATGTTGAGTTCCTTTTGGGTGAAGAAATATTTGAGGTTTATATGATCGGTATAGATCTCCACCTTCTCCCCATATAGGTAATGTCTCCAGATCTTTAGTGCGAAAACGACTGCTGCCATTTCTAGACCATGAGTAGGATAATTCCTCTCATATTCTTTGAGTTGTCGTGAGGCATAGGCTATGTCTTTCCCATGTTGCATGAGAACACATCCTAACCCTCTGCCTGAAGCATCGCTATAGATGACAAATCCCTCAGAACCAGATGGTATTGTCAGAACAGGTGCTAAAATGAGTCTCCTCTTGAGTTATTGAAAACTCTTCTCACATTCCTCGCTTCAACCGAATTTTGTATCTTTTCGAGTCAGCTGAGTTAATGGATTAGCGATTCGAGAAAATCCTTCCACGAATCTCCGATAATAATCAACTAAGCCCAGAAAGCTATGTATTTCGGTCACTGATTTAGGTTGCTCCCAGATTTGTATTGCTTCAATCTTCGTTGGGTCAACAGATATTCCGTGATTTGATATCACGTGCCCAAGGAATGCTACTTCTTCAAGCCAGAACTCGCACTTCTTCAACTTAGCATAAAGCTTATTTTCACGAAGCTTTTGGAGTATTAGCCTCAAGTGTTGCTCATGATCTTCACGGCTTTTGGAGTATATGAGAATGTCATCAATAAATAAAACCATAAAATGATCCAAATATTCCTTGAATACTTGGTTCATCATATCCATGAAGGCAGCAGAAGCCTTAGTCAATCGAAAAGACATGACTAGGAATTCGTAATGCCCGTACCGAGTTCTGAAAGCAGTCTTTGGAATGTCATCAGTTTAATCTTTAACTGATGATATTCAAAACTAAGATTGATCTTTGAAAAGAATTTGGCGCCTTACAACTGGTCAACACAGGTCATCAATGCTAGGCAACGGGTACCTATTTTTGATGGTGACATGATTTAACTCCCGATAATCGATACAAAGTCGCATACTTTCATATTTCTTCTTTAAGAATAGAACACGAGCAGCCCCAAGGAGACGTGCTAAGACGAATGAAACCGTTGTCTAACAATTCCCGCAGTTGAGTTTTTAACTCCTGAAGTTCAATAGGAGCCATTCGATATGGGGCTTTGGAAATGGGTTTTGTACTAGGTTCAAGGTCGATACAAAATTTGATTTCACGCTCTGGGGTAGGCCAAGAAGTTCTTTAGGGAATACGTCAGGAAATTTATTAACAATAGAAATATCATTCAAATTTGACGTATTTTTATTTAAATCCGTGACATGGGATAAGAAAGTTTGACATCCGTTTTTCAATAAACAAATGGCTTTATGGCTTGATATGACAGTGATTGAATTTAGTGGTTTGGTTGCTTGAATTCGCATAATAGGTTGGTTAGGAATATGAAAGCTAACAACTTTACAAAAATAATCAATTTTATCATGATGAATAGTTAACCAATCAATCCCTAAAATCACATCGAATGCAAGTATTTTCAAAGAGATAAAATCGACAGATAATGTGCGGTTACCGATTTGAATCAAACAAGACTTATAAACAGTGGATGTAATGAATATTTCTCCCAACGGAGTTTCAACAGATAAGTTAAAGTCTAATTTCTCCAGAGTTAAATTTAAACATTGAGCGCAAGTAGGAGAAATAAAAGAATGGATAGAATCGGTATCAAATAAGGTATAGACTTCGTAAGAGTTTATGATTAGCTTACCCGTGATGACCTTGTTCGGGTTCCTTGCTTTTTTGGAGGTTACGACAAACGCTCTCCCTTGAACTACCGACTTTGACTTGTTTGGGACGACATTTAGTGTCACCATCCCAACTGGACTTGGCTTCGCTGTATGACAAAATCGAGCTAGGTGACCTTCTCTTCCGTAATTATAACATGCTTTGGACTGCATTGTGCAGTTTGGACTGATGTGTCCCTCCCCTCCACATTTGAAGCATACGGTTGGTGGTCGTTCTCTTTCCTTAACAACAGTTGCTGGTGCTGATGTGTTTTCATCATTATTGAATCTCCTCTTCTTGAAATTTCCACTTCTATTGTCTTGTCCATGATTACCACCGAAGTGGTTACCATTTCTGGATTGTTGATTCCCTCCACGTTTGTTGTCACCGCTTCGATGACTGCTACCACTGGTATTATCATTTTTTCGGCTGATCTCTCTTGGTTGGTTTGACTTATTATCGCGCTCCAATAACTGAGCCCTATTTACAACATCTGAATACAAACACAATTTGTGAGAAATAAGGTATTGACGTATTTCGGGTTTCAAACCTCGCAGAAACATTCACGTTATTCTCTCCTCATTATCAACCAAATGGGATGCAAACTGGGACAACTCGGCAAACTTAGCCTCGTACTGCGACACAATCATATTATTTTGCTCAAACTTGATGAATTCCACCTCCTTCATGTGACGAATACTTTCGGGAAAGTACTTTTCGTTGAGCATTTCTTGGAACTTCCCCCAAGACATCTTAAGTGTGGCAGGTTGACTACGCTTTACAGATTCCCACCAGTAATTTGCCTCTCCTCGCAACATAAAGGTGGCAAAGGGAACCTTTTGCTTCTCGAAGCATCCCAAGACATCAAATATCTTGGTGATCTATTTTATCCATGTCTCCGCTTTAAGTGGTTCTGGCTTTCCCAAAAACTCCGGTGGTCCCAGGTCCTTGAACTGCTTAGCGGTGACCATCCGTGAGTTGCCAATGTTTCCACCTTCATTTTGTACATGAGTCTCTCTCGCCTGATGTTGCATGAATTGCAGAAAGCCTCTGAGCATTCCGTCGTTCATCATTTGGTCGGTGTTGTTGTTTATGTAAGACCCCAACTTTTATGAATAAAGATTAATTTCTCTCGAAATATATTTTTTTAATATTATGGTGTGGATATAATATAATGTTATAGTTTATGGGTAATATTTACAAATTATGCAAAGTAAGCAAGTGGTTATATAATATTCGATTGGTCGGGGAATATTCGTTTTAACAGGGAATATTCGTACGACGACACAATCATTGGTGGACCCCACAACGGAAGTATCGTCGTAGTAAGAAAATGACAGAATTATCTTTTTATAAAAATAACAGTGGAAGTGTTACCGTTAAAACTGTTGAACTACCCGGTAGTAAAAGTACAGTAATATGTGTGGTTACATAGTAGCACACGGTATTGGTTATTGATGCTTACGTGAGAAGTCACTCAGTTATACTCAATTATTGCTACAGTAATTGTTGTATCATATCTCTCATATTATTGATTCGATTATTGTCACATTATCATCTGTATAATATGATATATTATTAAATCAATAATTGAGACGACAAATTTATTCATATTATTAAATTATAATATTTATAATGTCTAGAAGTTCTGTAAAGGAGAGGTTTGGTCATCTAATTGTGCGCCAATAAGGAAAAATCCTTATCGGAAAGCCCCTTCTTTCTTGGGAACGACCTGGTTGTTAAATATTGTGAGTTATAATATTAATGATGAATAAGTTTGTGTTGATTAAAGATGAAATTGATAGTTCCATTGTGTTGGAATTATTAGTGTTAGTGAAAATCGACATTTATTTCGGTAATAATTGATGTCTGGAAGTTATCGGGTAATTAATCGGATAAATGAGAAATTAATTGCTATTAATTCATATGATTATAACTGTTTGTTCACATGTGTGTACTATTGATTCACATTCATGTACTATTAGGGGAGTTGGTGCAAGATTGATAATACTTGTATGACTAAGTTAAAGATGGAGGTATAGATGGAGGTACTATACTGTTATTCGTATTTTCACATGATTATAACTATTGAATCATATGATTGAACTATTGATTCACATTATTTACTATTAGGGGAGGTGGTGCAAGTTTGATAATACTTGCAGGACTAAATTAAAAATGAAAGAAAAGTTGGAGGTATTGTACTGTAATTTTTTGAGCCCCAAAACGTGCAATTATCGAAACTATATTTTTCTATAAATAGAAACTCATTCTTCCTTCATTTCTCACCAATTTATAATATTAATGATGAATAAGTTCGTGTTGATTAAATATGAAATTGATAGTTCTATTGTGTTGGAATTATTAGTGTTAATGAGTATCGACTTTTATTTCGATAATAATTGATGGCTGGAGGTTATATTGACCAATCGGGTAATTAATCGGATAAATGAGCAATTAATTGCTATTGATTCACATGATTATAACTATTTGTTCACATGTGTGTACTATTGATTCACATTCATTTACTATTAGGGGAGTTAGTGCAAGATTGATAATACTTGCATGACTAAGTTAAAAATGGAGGTATAGATGGAGGTACTATACTGTAATTTGTATTTTCACATATCTAGAACTATTGATTCACATGATTTACTATTGATTCACATGATTTACTATTAGGGAAGGTGGTGCATATTTGATAATACTTGCAGGACTAAATTAAAAATGAAGGAAAAGAGTAAGGTATTATACTATAATATTTCGAGCCTCAAAACGTATAATTATTGAAACTATATTTTCCTATAAATAGAAGCTCATTCCTTCATTATTTTTCACCAATTCACTAAAGCTATAGAGCAATTATTATAGAGAGAAATTATAGAGAGAAAGAAGAAGAGAAATCTGCTACCTCTCTATTCCAGTATCCAGCTTTATTCTAAGGTAAGGGGTATTATTTCTTTCATTTTCATGAAGAGAGCTTCTATTATTCCATTCTTTATTATTACATTTGGAATATCACGCTGCGTGCGTATTACGCATGATTCAGTTCCACTATTTATTATTCATTGGAATAACTCGCACATACATGGCAAGTACCGCATACATGTTGAAATTCTTACATTATTCAATTATTTATTATTCATTGGAATATCACGTCTCGCATGCGATTACGCATGAACGGGTTCCATTATTTATTATTTTGTTGGAATAAACTCGCCTGTGCGCCTATCTATCGCATGCCCGGTGAATTTCATTGTTATTCCATTCTTTATTATTCGTTGGAATATCCACATCTTTGCGGATCTCGCATTTAATTCGTTCCATTCTTTATTATTACATTGGGAATAACACCGTCTGCGTGCGGTCTATCGCATGCATGGTGAATTCTTCCGTTATTCCATTCTTTATTATTCGTTTGAATAACTTTGCCTCATGTGGATTACCACACGCATGGTGAATGATCCTTTGTATTCATTCCTTATTAAATTGTGGAAATGATCATCTCACGTGGATTCTGTGATAATGCGAAAATCCATTTCGGAGTTCATATATTCTATTATACTCGGTTGGTTAAAGTTTTGGCTTCTATACTCCATGAAATTAGTAGAATATCCCGGATATTTGCGCTTCATCCGAAGATCTTTTCATGGAAATATTCTTTCGAGCATTCTTGAATTTTACTCCACAAAGCGAAGATCGTGTTGATAATTTGGACGTTTTTGAGTTCGGGATAAATTAACTTATAAATCTTTAAAATTTAATTCTTGAACTTGTTTTATTAAATTATTATGTCATTGTCATCATCCTCATGTTTATATTATGTTGAAAGTCATACGTGGCCTGTAGTGCATAGATGGACTTGGTATGATGATTATGATTAGGAATATTGGTATAGTCGTGACCGTAATGTTACAAATGATGTGGTAAAAGTCTTCATTAGCCCGTGAAGTGCGTTGATGGACGATTGTTGGCATGATCATGACCATTGATGAAAACACGAATATCCTTGGCCCGTAGTGCATGGATAATTTGTGGTCGTGATACTAATGAATATCCTTGGGCTGCAATGCGGGGATGGCGTGGTTTATTTAATATTTGAGTCTCAGCGATAAAAGTGATGAAAAACCTTTTAAATCATAGAAGATAGTAGATTTTATTCTCTACTTGACTCTTCTAATGGATTGCTTGTTCCGCTGCAGTTAAACTTGATGTTTATTATATTGTATCAGTTTAACACTGTTGAAGGCTAACGATAATTTATTCTGTATTATCTTAGCTATAATATTTCTTACTGGGCTAGTTGAGCTCACCCTTTTACTTTCATTGTTCTCTTCAGGAAATGAGAACATAGCAGGGACTAGTCGGGGAACGGAGTGACGGTCCAGATGATAACATTAATAGTCCTCACTATTCTATAAAATAGTGTGATAATAAATGTATTGAGGACTTATTTTGAGTTTGAATAATGCCTAGAAGACAATATTTGTATTAAAACTCACATTTCATGTTGTATATTTAAGATTGTATTTGTATTACGTATCATGTATTTGGCGACTCGAATAGGTGATGTATACCTATTTTTTTGGGGGCCATAGCTTTATTCCGAGGATTGTTGCTTTCACGATGCACATTATCCGGTTATTGATCCGTGGTGACTCAACGGTCTTACGTGCTCCATTGCTTATCTCAACATTTTTAGATGTCATTTTCAACATCGCCATAAAACATGGGTTAATTGACATACCACATAATACCCCTATATTCTGACCGACCAATTAAATAACAAATAAGCTTAGGTAGGTCATACTAGCGAAGGATTTACCCATCTCTCCCCTCCTAGTTCTTGTCTCACATATCAGCTAGAGATCATATCCCTAAGCTTTGATATTAACCGTGACACCCCCAAAATAGGTATACATTACCCATCTTGGGTCGCCAAATACATGGTACAACACTTAAATATAAACTTCATCTATATAATACGACAAAAGTGTAGCTGAGAGTTTTTACACGAATATTGTCTCATAGACAATATTCAAACTCAAATAGAGTCCTCATTACATTTATTATCACACTATTTCATAGAATAGTGAGGACTACTAAAGCCACCATCCTGAACCATAACTCCATTCCTTGACTCGTCCCAGCTATATTCTCATTTCCTGAAGAGAACAATGAAAGCAAAGGGTGAGCTCAACTAGCCCAGTAAGAAATATTATGACTAAGATAATGCAGAATAATTTATCGCTATCCTTCAACAGTGTTAAACTGATAAAATATAATAAACATCAAGTTTAACTGCAGCGGAACAAGCAATCCATTAGAAGAGTCAAGTAGAGAATGAAATCGACTATCTTCTATGATTTAAAAAGTTTATCATCAATTTTATCGCTGAGACTCAGCTTAATAAATAATCTACATAACTAAATTATTCATGCACTACGGGCCAAGGATATTCATTAGTACCACGTCCATGAATTATCCATGCACTATGGGCAAGGATATTCGTGTAATCACCAATAGTCATGATCATGTCAACAACTGTCCATCAATGAACTACAGTCCAATGATGATTTTTACCACATCATTTGTAACATTACAGGTCATGATTAGACCGAATAATCCCTGGTAATAATCATATCAATCAATAGTCCATCTATGCACTACATGCCAAAGATGTCTTTCATCACAATATAAGCATGAGGATGATGACAATGATATAAGAATTCAATTAAATGAGAGCAAGGATAAATTTTAAAGATTTTATAATTTAATTTATCCAGAATTCAATAATGTCCAAATTATCAACATGATACTGCTTTGTGGAGTAAAATTCAAGAATAATATTGTATCAAAAATGATTTGGATTGAAAAGAAATCAATTTTTGTCATGAATAGTACCCCAGGTGAATAATACCTAAGTGAATAGTACCCCGTGAATAGTACTTCAGGAATAGTACCCCGACATGAAAAGATTAAAAATTATCAAGAATGCTCAGAATAATATTTTCATGAAAAGATACTAGATGAAGCGTAAATTTTAAGGATATTCTACTAATTTCACACAGTATAGAAGCTAAAACTTAACAAAACTAGTGTAGAATTCAGAATCTAAAACTAAATAATATTACTTATATACTACAGAGTATGGAAGAAAATATTATTTCGTACGAATATTGAACAAAAATAATATCCCATATATGACGCCCCCAAAACAAGTCCACACGACCCATTTTGAGTCGCCAGATCTCACACTATAAAAATCAAATACAAACTTCATTTATACAACTGTTGAACTGTCGTGCAGAATACGACCATAGTTAAACTGTGAGTTTTAATACAAATGTATGTAACTCTCATGGTGCCTCGACCACAACCTTACAATGGTACTTTACATAAAAGTATAGTCAAAAACTATTTTAGAAATTAAAATCTTTGGGAAGTGCTTAAGGAAACTTCCGTACATGGGAGGCCATGCGTCTAGGTTATGATAGATATTATATGTCCACAGAATTATCCTTGGTTGACCCAATAGACCCCAAAGATAAACAAGAAGATTACTATCATGTTCTTTCCAATGGTGAGTCTTCTCTTGACATTTAACTATCTCCACTGTCTGTAATTGAAAATTATATTTCAACCAAACTCCAAGATCATATAAGTAGTGCTCATAGATATACTCAGCAAGTGGATGAGCACAACCCTGTCTTTTGATAACACGAGGTTGTATGTCATTAGACATCTTGTACGATAGTGGCAAAACACCATTCCAAAGTTGGGTTCACCTCACCCTATTCGGTTCACCAAAATTAAATATCAAATGACGTATACAATATGACACACTTATCTAAAGTTCTCAATAAAATTATTTCCATACTATTTAGGGAGAACCTCAATAGCTATAGACCACCGTTCTATTCCCCTGTTATCCCCGCTCGACCCGGAAACACTCTTATTACTTGAAAGGAATTGTGAAGCAAAAGGGTGAGCACAACTAGCCCAATAAAGAATATTATGACTAAAGATAATTTACATCATCAATAGCCTTCATCAGTAATAAATCAGAGATTTAGAACATATGGTAGATGATAAAACTTTTCAACCATAGTTGCAGCGGAACGAGCAATCTATTAGAAGAGTCAAATAGACCATCAGGTCTATTATCTTCTCTATGTTAAAAGTCCACCAATAATTTTTTTATCCCTATAACATCAATCAACAATTCCGCATCCACAATCATATGAATAATTCATAATCATAATTGTGATTCTAAATTCCTCTTCGCACCTGGGATTTAAGATAATTTTCATCACCTATCTTCATCTCGAAACATCAAAAATCATGGTTATACTAAATTACAATTCCGCTTCATAATCATACTAATAAATTCATCTTTTGCACTACTACCAAAGATATTCATTAACAATTCATCTTTTCACTATAGGCCAAAAGACATACAATTTGTATTTTAGAAGAGTCAGTAGAGCATGATATCTACTATCTTTTACGAATTAAAAGTGTATAATCAATTTTTATCATTGAGACTCAAATTTTAATAAATAATCCACATCATCGAATCATCCCTGCATTACGGCCAAGGATATTCATGTAATCATCAATGGTCATGATTATACCGAATAATCCCTGGTTATAATCATACCAATAACTATCCATCAATGCACTACGGGCCAATGAGGACTTTTACCACATCATCTATAATATTACGGGTTATGATTATACCGAATGATCCCTGGTCATAATCATACCAATAAAAAGTTCATCTATGAACATAAGCCAAAGATACTTATCAATCAATAGTTCATCTTTGCACGTAAGCCAAAGATATACAACTATAAAACCAATAATCAACAGTTCATCTTTGCACATAAGCCAAAGATATACAACTGTAAAACTAATAATCAATAGTCTATCTTTGCACGTAAGCCAAAGATGACTTTCATCATAATATAAGCATGAGGATGATGACAATGATATAAGCATTAATCAAACGAAATCAAGGATAAATATTAAAGACTTTTAAATTTATCCGAGTTTAAAAATATCCAAATTGTCAACATGATCATCGCTTTGTGGAGTAAAATTCAAGAATAATATTCGTGTACCAAAATAATTTGGATAGAAAAGAAATATATTTTTTGGGTAAGCAAGACTCGTGAATAGTACCACCGTGAATAGTACTTGAAAATAGTACTCGTGAATAGTACCCGTTATAAAAAGTACCCCAAATACCAAAGTGAATGATACTAGAGTGAATAATAATCGGGTGAATAGTAACTCCGTGAATAGTAACTCGTGAATAGTACTCTACACACTAAAGGTGCCCCGAATATCCGAGTGAATAATACTAGAGTGAATAGTAATCAGGTGAATAGTAACCCATGAATAGTAACTCATAATGTAAAAATACCAAAGAAAATGATATTTTATATGGCGAGTACAAAAGAAATGATATCCGGAGATGAGTATAATAGAATATCTAAAGCTGAAATGGATTTTCACCCACCATGCGGTAATTCACGAGATGATCATTTCTCAATTTAATAAAGAATGAATACAAAGGATCATTCACCATGCATGCGAGAATCCACATGTATAAAAGTTATTCCAAATGTAATAATAAAGAATGGAATAACATAAGAATTCACCCATGCGATGCGATAGATTACATACTGAGTTATTCCCAATAGAATAATAAAGAATGGAACCAGTCATGCCAGAATCCACATGCATGTGATATTCCAACGAATAATAATAAAGAATGGAACCGGTCACGCCAGAATCCGCGTATGCATGGATATTCCAACAGAATAATAAAGAATGGAATAACAACAAAATTCACCAGGCATGCGATAGACCGCATAGACAGGTTATTCCAACAGAATAAAAAAGAATGAAATAATAGAAGAATTTCACCATGTATGCGGTACTTCGCATAGACAGGTTATTCTAACATAATAATAAAGAATGGAATAACAACCCTTACGAGTATTGAAAGAAAATAACTCTCTTCATGAATACGAAAGAATAATACCCCTTACACAATAATGATATCCCTTACCTCAGAAGAAGACTGGATACTAGAATAGTGAAGTAGCAGACTTCGCTTCTTCTTTCTCTCTATAGCTTTTCTCTCTATAATTTCTCTATAATAATTGCTCTTGTGAGACTTAGTGAATTGGTGAAAAATAATGAAGGAATGAGCTTCTATTTATAGGAAAATATAGTTTTCATAATTGCACATTTTGGGGCTCGAAATATTACAATATAATACCCTCCTCTTTTCATTCATTTGTAGTTTAGTCATGCAAGTATTATCAAACCACCTCCCCTAATAGTAAATCATGTGAATCAATAGTAAATCATGTGACTCAATAGTTCTAAACATGTGAAAAAATTAATTATAGTATAGTACTTTCATCTATACCTCCATTTTTAACTTAGTCATGAAAGTATTATCAATCTTGCACCAATTCCCCTAATAGTAAATCATGTGAATCAATAGTACACACATGTGAACACATAATTATAAGCATGTGAATTAATAGCAATTAATTGCTCATTTATTCGGTTAATTACCCGATTGGTCAATACAACCTCCAGACATCAATTATTATCGAAATAAATATCGATTTCCACTAACACTAATAATTCCCACACAATGGAATTATCAATTTCATCTTTAATCAACACAAACTTATTCATCATTAATATTATAATTCACAATATTTAACAACCAGGTCGTTCCCAGGAAAGACGGGCCTTTCCGATAAGGATTTCTCCTTATTGGCGCTCAATTAGGTGACCAAACCTCTCATTGACAGAACTTCTAGACATTGTCAATATTGTAAATAATAATATGAATAACTTTGCTGTCTCAATTATTGATTTAATAATATAACATATTATGTACGAGATGACATCATTACAATAATTGAATCAATAATATGAGAGATATGATGCGCGAATTAATGTAGCAATAATTGAGTATAAGCGAGTGACTTCTCACGTAAGCATCAATAATCAATACCGCGTTTTACTACGCAACCACGTATTACATCGTACTTTTACTACCAGATAGTTCAACGGTTTTAATGGTAACACTTTCGCCGTTATTTTTATAAAAGATAATTACATTGTTTTCTAAATACGACAATACTTCTTCCCCAGGGGGTCCACTAATGATTATCTTGCCGTTGCATAAATATTCCCTGATAAAAAGAATATTCCCCGACCAAACGAATAACAACTTACTTACTTTGTAAAATTTTCAAATATCACCCTTAACTTTAATACTTTCTCAATTTAACCATTTACTAAATAAAATAATAATAAGAAAATTGAATACTTTCATTTCATAAAATTCGGGGTCTCACACCTTACCTTAAAAAAGAGAGTATTCTAACTGGTATAACAGGGATATTCTTGAAGAAAACTTGCACTGTTTTCTACGCTCAATATTATAAAAGAAGAATTCTCTGATTCTGGTGTGATTTTCAATTCTAAACTAAGCATCTTATTTATAGGAGAATGGCAGGATACTATTTAGAAATTTTATTCATGGATTTAATAAGTAGGCTGTAAGTAAAATTTAGTAGAAATAATTTTCTGATTTTACTATGCGAACACTATGCAAACACTGTGCATAATAAAATATAATATATTCTATTTTTCATAATAAAACAAAAATTATATGCCAAAATGAGTAAGTAGGGGTTCAAATAATAACTTTCTACCGATTATTTTGAAAAATGAGTAAGTGTGGGTTTAAATAATACACCAAACTTACAACAAAAACTTCATAAAATCCCTTTAATATTTTTAACAACATTTATTCATCAGTAATATAACTTGCAATATTAACAACCAGATCATTCCCAGAAAAGAGGAGACTTTCCAATAAATATTTCTCCCTATTGGCGCGCAATTAGGTGACCAAACCTTTTTTTCGACAGAATTTTCTAGACATTGTCAACAATACAAATAATAATATGAATAACTTGTCATCTCAATTATTGATTTAATAATATAAATATTGTGCAGATGATACCGCCACAATAATAGAATCAATAATGTGAGATACTATGCAGCAATTACTGTAGCAATAATTGAGTATAACTGAGTGACTTCTCACGTGAGCATCAATAATCAATACCGTGTGCTACTATGAAACCACACGTATTACTGTACTTTTCATTACTGGGTATTTCAACATTTAAAGGTAAAACTTTCGTCGTTATTTTTATAAAAAGATATTTCTGTCGTTTTCTAACTCCGAAAATAATTCTGTTGTGGGGTCCACCAATGATTGTGCCTTCGTACGAATATTCCTTGTTATAACGAATATTTCCCGACCAATCGAATATTTTATAACAACTTGATTACTTTGCAAAATTTATAAATATTACCCACAACTATAATATTATATCAAATCCACACCATAATATTCACAAATGATATTTAGAGAAAAATTCGTCTTTATTCATAAAAGTTGGGGTCTTACATAAGCTGTAAAGGCATTCCCCTCAATCTCAAAAAGACGACGTGGAATTTTACCCCTTTGACTTCTACGCATTTGAGGAACATGAGACTCTTCATTTGAAGGATGAGAACTACATGAAGGCATGTCACTCCCACTTTCTACAGGAGCCTGAGGAATAACCTCTTCGGCTTCTACTGTATGAGTTGGGATGCCTAAATCTTCCTCCATCTCATAAAAGTTCATCTTCTTGCTCACACCACCTCTGTTAGGGAAATCCCTATCAAAGAAATCCGCATCTTGTGACTCTATCTCAGATACAGTCCCATCATGCTGCTTTCTTACAAACACATAGCCTTTGGAGTGTTCAGAATATCTTACAAAAATACACTTCTTACCACTCGAACCCAACTTCCCATGCTGATGAGAAGTGTTGTGCACGTAAGGTGGCGATCCCTAAGGTTGCATTCCGCCCAATTCGGGCTTTCTGACGGTCCACATTTCATATGGGGTGGACTTAACTAATTTTGAAGGAACACGATTAAGTATATATGTCGCAGTCATCAATGCATCACCCCAATAGGAGATAGACAAATTTGTTTACGCCATCATAGACCTAACCATGTCTAATAATGTTCGGTTCCTCCTCTCCGCCACACCGTTCTGTTGCAGAGTTCTAGGAATTTTCAGTTGCCTGATTATCCCTTTTTCTTCACAAAATTCTTTAAACTGATCGGACAGATACTCGCGGCCTCGGTCAGTTCGAAGTGCCTTAACACTTTTATCTAACTGATTCTCGACCTCAATCAAATAACGTCTAAAGCAATCTAATGCCTCAGACTTATGAGAGATCAAGAAAGTGTACCCAAAACGCGTATCATCTATCATTATGAGAAAATAGGAACATCCATGCCTTTCTTTCACATTCATAGGGCCACAGATATCTGAATGAATAAGTTGCAATGGTGTTTCTGCCCTAGTAGCTTTATCGAATGGTTTTCTAGTTGATTTCCCTACTAAAAAATGTTCACATGTGGGTAGATTGACCTTAGAGGGTGGGCCTAAAAGACCTGCTCGAGCTAACTGCTCGAGCTAACCTGGTCATTCTATCTTGTCCAATATGGCCTAATCTAGCATGCCATTAAATTGAACCATCATGATCATTTTCAACAAGTAAGGAATAATAATCACTACCAATACTGCTATAATCAATAGTATCCAAAATCGTAAAACCATTCATCATAAAACCATGTCCAAAAACATTCGTCCCGTGAAAAATTATTACAGAATTATTCTCAAAACTAACAGAATAGCCTAAACGAAGTACTGATAAAACAGAAAATAAATTCTGTCGGACATCCAGCGCATAAAGTACATCATAAAGGATCAATGCTGAGCATCCTCGCATTTCCAGTTTGTAAGTGCCAATACCTAGCACGTCCACACTGAAATCGTTCCCCATGAATACTTTTCTGCCAGCTGGAACTCGGTGGTATTCTACGTATCCACTCCGATCTCTAGCTATGTGGTCCGTTGCTCCGGATTCTACAATCCACATATGGAGAGAATGAGCTATGAATACATTGGAAGACACTAAACAAATAGCTTGATCAAGACAAGTGAGTACCTGCTTCGGCTCAGTGCACTCACGAGCGAAGTGTCTTGCCGTGCCACAGTTGTAACAAATCAACTTGTCCTTTTCCTTCTTGCCAGAACTACGTTTACTTTTATTCTTCTTGGAAGTACCAGCCTCTGCTACCTTCTGAGGCGCGTTAGCATTGGAAATCTCTATTAGTCGAGCCTTTAGGCGTTCATTCTCTACTCGTTCAGTCTTTAAACTCTCAACGTCTAGCTGCTCAGCTTTTAAGCTCTCAAGGTGATGAAAATATCTTCCAAAGATTTAATATTTTCATCTTGAGATTATTCCAATTGATGGGAAATGAACGAATCACTGCCCGAATTTGCTATTTATCTGACAAAGGGTTGTCAGCAGCTCCTAACGCTTCAATCATATTCGATATAACCTGAAGATGTTCTCTAAATGTGTGTTCATCTTTCTTTGTATAACTATCGAATTTGGTAGTTAAGAGATGCAACCTGGCCATGTCCATTTTATTTTGTGAAAAGAAAGAGGAAGAATCTTATTAGAGATATTCGAGTAGTTCACCATAGTATATAAATCATATTTGCCGCATGAACCAAATTAACATAAAAATAGTATGACATAAATATAGAAGGGAGACTTCGCCAGGCTTAGGAATCACAATCCGTATAAATGTCTAATTATTTAAATTTAATTTTTCAGCGCACAAGACTTATAATTTAGGGAATAATTTAATTAAATTACTATAATCTAAATCACTCCCACTAGGAATAGGGGTATACATGTAATTATAGCATGATAATTTAATTCCAAGCACCAACAATTAATATCCCAAAAATATTAACAAATGGAATTAAATATTAGGCATTATTACTCAATTAATATACCAAGTATGCTATAAAAAAAATTAAATGCATCCAAAAATTCTCAATAGTATATTAACATCACAAAAATATCACTTTGTAATTTTCTCGAATTTATTTTGATAATTTTGCTAATTATCATAATTAATTAATCAATGCACAAATAGTTGGAAATTAACCAAAGATATCCAAATCATTAATTTCTTCCAAATATTTTTATAACAATAGCTTATCATCATAAAAGGATAAGCGTAATTTTACGGAATTTTATGATAATCATGCTAATTATCATAATTAATAAACTATTGCACAATTAATTGGAAATTAAACAAAACTATCAAAAATAGATAATTTCCTTACGAAAAAATTACAATAAATAACTTAATATCACAATATAGTCAATGAAAGTTTCTGGAATTTTTATGATATCTTTTCTAAATTTCATAATTAATAATCCATTAATTAATAGGTAGAAAATTAACCAAAATATCCAAAATAGTCAATATTTCTAAATTCCAGTATAATAATTAATTATATACCAATAATTAATTTCTATTAATTTTAGAATTTAATAGTCAGTTTTACTATTTTTAAATTAATTTCCATGTTAAAACCAATTAATAAATTATTTTCTGGAAATTAAATAAGAAAAATCTATGAAAACGGGTCAGGATGGTGGGTCAGGATAGCGGGTCGAGCGTGCGGGTCGGGCCGCGGGTCGTCTTCAACCTCCAGCCACCAAAATTTATAGAAATGCCACTACGCCACTAAAAGTTTGAGAAGCCATATCTCACCCTATATAACTCTGATTTAGGCCCATAATATATCGTTGGAAAGCTTACAACGAGTACTACGCTTACATACAAAAATCAGTCGAATCAAAAAATCACAGAAAAAGTTATGGCTGTTCAAAGAAGGCTGTTTGTAAACTAGAGTTTCAAATTAATTTTAAATTAATTATCCAATTAAACCCAAATTATGCAGATCATATACACTGTGTTTAGGCTACAATTTACTGAAATATTAGCCCCTTATATTTAGTGTCTCTAAGATTGCCATTAATGATGTTTTCAAGCTTTTTAAACATGCAATCATAGCATAAAGTGTAAATATTCCATACATAGCATACATGAGATCGTTAAACATCGCTCTGATACCAATGAAGGGTTTTTAATACGCATGCTATTCATATTTATACATAATTAGGAGAATCAAAGGCATACATCTTGAAGCGTGATTAAGCCTTTGATGCGAAAAACCTCATGTTGTTCCTTTAACCCAACAACGTCTCCGAACTACGATCGAGAACGGAGCACTAATTCACGGTACGTAACAATTAGGGTTTTGGTCTCGATATTGGGAGCGGCTCTGTATATTTGGCCAATTGAAATAATCGCGTTCAATTGATTGACTGAGGAAGAATGGGTATTTAATACGGAAGTGGTTAAACCACTTCCCCACTTTCTCCCCACGACCAGTCAATCCCATGTTCAATCCCACGTTCTCTACTGACCTTGTCAATTAGAGAACGATTCATTAACCCAAATGTGTTGGACCTTCCATGGGCGCCCCAATTGGATATCCCTAATCCAACAAGTTAAGTAGTGTAACCTGAATTTTTCTGTAGCAAACTTCTTCCCCTTTTAGTGCTTGAAGAAGGTAAGTAATATTTTACTCAGCCAGGTGGTTTTGAAACCATTTCACTTGAAAAAAGGTATTTCTTTTACTTTTTACTATTTCAAATTATCTCAAAATGCTAAGAGATGGATCATGTTTTTTTTGCTAATTAGATGGGTCATATTTATATATGACTTTCTTTTTATTTTTATAGTCACCGGAAATGACTTCTTAAATCCACTTTTTCCAAGTCTACTAGACCTCGATTTATAATGCATCACTGAATTGAAAATTTTTACAATCGACTTATTGAACTACAAATTATTTTCAAATCGTTACAAAATTCGTTAATTGAGTTAACTTTTAACAGAATATCCACGTCACTTTTAAATGAACATACACATCATGTGCTATTGCCACTTGCCACATTGAAAAGTAAATGAGTTTAACTACTTTTTTGTTGACTTTTTCTTTGCAAATTGTCATAATATACCCTCAACATTAATAATGAAAAATTAGTAGTATTTTGTCTTTTATTGTATTCAGATATATTACATATATTATTAAAATAAGAGAAATTTGGGTAAATTTTGAATTTGAGTAATGTCTTTAACATTATTCATAAGTTTTTTCATAATAAGAACAAATTAAAATTTTAAATTCATAAAAATAAATACAAACTTCAAAAATAAAACTAAAATTTTGAAAATTAATTATTTTATATTTTTGAAAATTTATGTAATTATTATTTAGATTATGAAATTATAAAAGAAAGAAATATTAAAACATTTCAAACATCAATTTTTTTTAAATCCCAAACCATTAGATATGAAGAGAGAAAGATTACCCAAAATTCTTTCTCATCTAAGACAACCCGAACACATCAAGAATCAAAACTAAAAATTTGTACAGATTAAACTAAATCCAAAATTCATTCCCATCAAATCAAAACCCAAAATATGTTTACATCAATCCATAAGAAGCACATAACATTTTTATTTATTGGGAATCTGTAATTAGCAGCGAAGCTATTTCAATGGTGATAGGGGCATAAATGACAACAAATGAACAAGTTTAATGGGGTTTGTGTGACGCCCCCAAATCCAGGTCCCTTTGAACCTCGGATTCGATCCGCCATGATACTACTATCGTCAAACTATTATATCTTTTATTCATAACTTAAATGAATATAACTTTACTTATTATAATTTAAGATATAAATTCTTTCAATTTCCAGGATCTATATAATGACCCCAAACTTTTATTAGTTTCAAATCTTGGTCATTTACCATCCCTGTCTTACATCATATTCGATGTTATAAAAATAAGAGGAATAATTTAAACTTTTTCAATCTCCTTTGAAAAATAATCTTTTATTGATTTCTTAACTTGAATCAATTATATATCCTTGAATCAAATTATGATATGATTCATTCTATTCGAATTACGGTAAAATATTTACATCTCAATTTGAATTTCACTATGTACCGCCTAATGCAACTTTGCAACTTAACATGTATTGCACATAGTAAATTACTATCATATACATCTACTAGAACCTAAACATGGTTCAAGAGCATCTAGTTAAATAATAAATCAATCTCCTTCAATACCATTGAACTTTATCAATCAAATAGCACATAACCTTTACCATGTATCCTTAACCTGCAAAAGTAGTTATTTGCAAGGGTGAGCTCGACAGCCCAGCAATTCTCACAGTTTTCATGCAGCACATAACATATAACAGCATATTCAATTCATGTATTCATAATCGATTAATATTTACTACGCATGTTACTTCTCACATAACAGTCATAGAGGTTTATATCACAAGTATATCATCAAAGATCAACTTTCACATTTTATACATATCGCATACGCATTTCATATATAACAACATTTGCATGGCATAACATAGCTCAACTAACAGTTATTGAATTCATATAACAAATAGGAACTGAAAGACTTGCCTGATTCATAGTTTATGAACTACGATTTAACTACTTAACACTTAACTGCACTTCGTGTATTCCTACACAGTTATATAATCATGGATTCATATCCATTAGTAACATATTTCATGCATTCTCAATGTAATAATATTGTTACATTGTTCTTTAACTAGGTTCGTAAAACCTACACTTCACTTTATCATCATACGCTTAGAATAGCTAGGTATGTCTAGGTATACCTTAACCACTCGTATATAACATCAAAATTCATATATAGCTACCACACACTTGACTCGCTAGGTGTTCGACATTTAAAACTCATAGGTAAGTTCAAACGTATGCATAAATGTCTAATTTAGTTGTAACTTCATACCACATCACCTATTCTATATTCTCATAGCACACATCAGATGGTAATTCATCACAAATTCAAACAACTTGTCATTTCTTTATATCTTGAAAACATTCCTTTGGACTTTAACATTTTGAAAGTCTTAATTAACATTCATCTTTATCACATAGCATGTTTCTTAACACATTACATAGTATAGTGGTCACATATTGCAATTTAAAGTAATCATACAAGCATACTTCAAACATCAGATCAAAAACATAACTTATTCAAAAGCTCGCAGGGATGGCGTAATTGCGCTACTATCCAAGCTTAGGGGACGGCCAAGCGGCAACCAAGACCGTCCCTGCCGATCAAGACTGAGCTTTGCACTTCCTGTTTTCAGTCCATACTTTAGTACACTTAGACACTTACACTTAACATGCATACACGCTAGGGGTCTTTACATACTTATATGACCACTTCAAGTTCAACCTTATATGTTAGAGACTTTAGTTTAGGATTTCCACGAATCAAAACCAAATAGGGTTATGTAATCACTAGGTGTACTAATTAGCCTTATGTTCTCATAAAGAGGTCACATAATCTGTAACAATCAAGAAATTTGTAATTTAATTTAAATATTTATTGAATTAAATAAATATTTTAAATAATTTATTTATTGAGGAAAATAAATAATTGATGAATTGTGGTGAATTAATTTAGTAACTAAATTGGTTAATGTTAATTAAATTGAATAATGTTAATTTTATTTGAATGATTTAATTTTAGGAAATAATTAAATTAAATCAATTGTTTAATATTTAAGAAGATAATTAAATTAAATGAATTGTTTAATTTAAAAGAAATAAATAAATTAAATAAAGTGATGTTTTTAATTTATTAATTAAATTAGATATATAATTATTTATTAATTATAAGGTATAATGATAATAAGAATTTTATTATTATTATAAGCTAAAACTAAAGTTATTTAATTAACTAAATAAATGGTGTGACATGAAAACTATATAATATAATAATATAAAAATAATTTAGTTTATGAAGTTGTTTGGTAGCCAAACAAGGCCTTGTGGCCTTTGGCTTATTGACGCAAACTTTTTATTTTTATAATTGAAGTGTGCGTGGGTTAGTGGGAGGCCAGTTTAATTATGCGTCTTATTTTTCCCTAAAGCTTGATAACATAGAAGTATAGAGAGGAGAACACAGAGGGTTAGAGAGAATTTGAATGTAATCTCTGTGAATTGTTAAGGGTTGAGGAAGGATTCTATCATCTTGCTAGTAGGAAATTCAAGGTATAACTCATTCCTAAATTTTCAAGTTGGAGTTTGAAACTTAAAGTTCTCTATAATGGATTTTTGTGGAATTATTGTTTCATATGTTGATTATGCATATGTATACTCTTGATAAATTGGTTGGTTATCATTTGTAATTGTATGTTAGTTATCAAATTCATAAAATTGGCTTGGTGGGAAAGAAATTGTAATAATAGTGTTTATACATGAAAAATGGCTTAAGAAAGTATAAAAATTCTTGTCCAACATGTGATGTAATCTGCAATTTGATGTGGGATTGTGATAATATGTTAGGAAACGAAAACAACGTAGTTTAAATCATGTCTATTGATTAAGAAACGAATTCGTGGTAATCGAAATCGTTAAAAGCGTAAAAATGAAGAAATTTGGAAAAACTATGGTTTTGATTCCTCAAAATGATGTATATGTGATGTTTTGTATATATAATAGTGTATAGTATGCTTAAATAGGATATTCCAAAGTTCTAGATGTTGAAGTGTGGTGAAATTCTGTAGAATTGGGATTTTTTGCCTATAACAGAGTCTAAGTTCGCGTTCTGCAAAACTGAAATTGATGCATCACATGCATGGTGCCATTGTTGTATATGCTATGGTAGCAGATGTCAATAAATGTGGCAAGCCATTTATTTGTCATACAAGATCATGACATGGCGTTGTGGTAACTGTAATCCAACAGTTGGCGTGCGCTGCGCATGATGGTCGATCGAGACCCCTTCATTGATTGGTATATGACATAGCTTTGAAATTGTTAACCTAACTTATTTGATGATTGTAGAGGAACCTAAAATTTATTATAAGATATAACAACATGTTGTAATCACAACGTTGAAACTATAGATTATGAATTGGTAAGTTATGTGATGAACCAAATGTGATGTTTTCAAAAGTTAAAAATAAATGATAAGGTTTATGTTAGTTTGTAGTGAGATTTCAGATTCGTTAAGGATGTTAACCGACATGATTAGACATTAGGATAAAGTTATGATTTAAATGGTGGGTTAAACCCATAAAGCTAATATTAATACAACTAATTGTTATTGCGATTTCAATGATATGTATAGGGTAAATGGCGAACCTTATTATACTTGTGTAGCTTACGCTTGAGTCAAGTTTCCTAACTCTACCTTGTGATTATTGAGCAAGTTTATTTACCCTATCTAAATTACAATCACACCTGTTTTATAGCTATGCTATCTTTAAGTCAAGCAATCTCTTTATTCCTAAATTTTACATTGAAGTTAAGCAAGCCTATTGATTTTATCTCGTGTATGATTGTACAAGCTCCTGTAACCTAATTCGTTACATCGAGCAAGTTTTACTTTTCTAATTATTATACAAAGCATATATTGTTCTAATACATCGATTCCAATGAAATTGTTCTAACTCTTTTGGATATAGCACTTTGCACGTATGTCATGGTTATTCAATTAAACATTGTTGTTATTCGGTTCTTGACTTTGATAACCTTATTCAAAGCTTTATTGTTGTATTAAACCTTCAAGTAGTAAGCAAACCTTTATTGATTGAATTAATCTATAATTGAGTAGTGTTCTAAAATTCTAGAAACACTAACAAGTTAGTTCCGAGCTAAACTTTCTTTAGAGCGGAAATTCTAAATTCAAGCTGAGACGAACAACCCTAGCATATGGGAATTTATATGTGTAACATTTAGATGTTTGTGCACAATACATGGTACAAAGGGCTGATCCCCCTAAGTACGTTAAGAAGGGTCTGTATAGTCTAAATGACTGTTAAGGTTGAGGTAAGAATACCTAAATACCAGAGACATAGTTCGTGGTCTTAAGACCCTCAGATATTGATTTTGAACTTGTTTTCTATTTTGATTCGTAGAATGAGTTCATTATTGTTCAGCATTTATTGTTCATTCTCATGTTGTCATCATTGCTACTTCCTATATCAGTGAGTAATTGTTTGCTCACTCTTGCATTTAACACTGCAGTTAAAGTTGAGAAAGTTGAAGAGCCGTCTACTAGCAAAGGATAGAGCAAGATGTCTAAGTGCTAAGGATTTATTGAATGTAGTTAAATTTTTTACTTTATGAGACTTGTTTTAATATGTGATGTATTCCGCAAACTTATATAATAATTTAAAGGTTAGATTATCTGGGATTTATTTTGAGATTATGATGTAACCCTTTAATGGGAAAGATGATTGTTTAAGTTATTTAAATTACGTCGTTATCCTTTGTTTATGGGTAGTTAGATTTAATGTTTTGGATAGTGAACACCAAATCTTGGGGGAATGGAGTACCTGGATTTGGGGGTGTCATATAATCTTTACTACACATGCTCGTACATATTCACATCTTTTACTCATAGCTTGTGACGCCCCCAAAACAGGTATACATCACCCATCTTGAGTCGCCAAATACAACTTAATTTTACAACAGTCGTGTAAAATACGACAAAACATAATCTAAGAGTTTTAATAAGAATATTGTCATCTAGACAAATATCCACACTCAATGGAGTCCTCATTACATTTATTGTCATACTATTTAACGAGAATAGTGAGGACTACTAATGCTATCATCTGACCGATCACTCCGGTTCCCGACTAGTCCTGCCACGTTCTCATTTCAAGAGAAACGGTGAAAGAAAGGGTGAGCTCAACTAGCCCCAAGAAGAAATATTATGACTAAGATAATGCGAGAATAAATTATCATTAGCCTTCAACAATGTTAAAGCGATAAAATACAATAGACATCAAGTTTAAGCTGCGGTGGAATAAGCAATCCATTAGAAGAGTCGAGTAGAGCATGATATCTACTATCTTCTATGATTTAAAAGTTTATCATTCACTTTATATATTTGAGACTCGACAATAAATAAATCACATCATCGAGTCATCCTTGCACTACTGGGCCGAGGATATTCATTAAATCATCAATGGTCATGACTATCTTAGAATAATCCTTGGTCATAATCACACCAAAAAGCGTCCATTAATGCACTCACTGAGGCCACTAAGGACTTTTACCACATCATTTATAACATTACGTGTCATGATTATCTAGAATAATCCCTGGTCATAATCATACCAAGTCCATCTATGCACATAAGCCAAAGATGACTTTCATCACAATATAAGCATGAGGATGATGACAATGACATAATAATTCGATAAAAACAAGTTCAAGGATAAATTTTAAAGATTTAAAATTTTAGTTTATCCAGAAATCAATAATATCCAAATTGTCAACATGATACTTCTTTGTGGAGTAAAATTCAAGAATGCTCAGAAGAATATTTCCATGAAAAGATACCGGATGAAGCGCAAATATCCAGGATATTCTACTAATTTCATGGAGTATAGAAGTCAAAACTTTAACCAACTCAGTATAATAGAATATATGAAACTGCAAATGGATTTTTAAATCGCCATGCAGTAATCCACGTAGATAGATCATTTCTACAATTTAATAAGGAATGAATATGAAGGATCATTCACCATGCATGCGGTAATCCACATAGACATGTTATCCCAATAAAATAATAAAGAATGGAATAACAGAAGAATTCACCAGGCGTGCGTAATCCTGACAAACGAGTTATTCAACGAGAATAATAAAGAATGGAACCGGTCATGCGTAAACCGCATGCAGACGGGATATTCAACAGAATAATAAAGAATGGAACCGGGTAAATGCGTAAACCGCGCAGACATGATATTCAATGAATAATAATAAAGAATGGAACGGTCATGCGTAATCCGCGAGACAAGATATTCAACCAGAATAATAAAGAATGGAATAACAAGCGAATTCACCGATTAAATGCGATAGACCACACAAGACAGGTTATTCCAGCGGAATAATAAAGAAAGGAATAATAGAAGAATTTCACCATATATGTGGTACTCAGCATGACAGCGAGTTATTCAACATAATAATAAAGAATGGAATAATGAAGAATTTCACCATGTATGCGGTACTTGGCATAGGCGAGTTATTCAACATAATAATAAAGAATGGAATAACAACTCTTACGAGTATTGAAAGAAAATAATTCTCTTCATGAATACGAAAGAATAATACTCCTTACCTTAGAAAGAAGAGTATTCCGACTGGTAGGGTGAGGATATTCTTGAAGAAAACTTATACTGTTTTCTATACTCAAAGCTTTTTTAAACTCTAAAGAAATACGCTCAAGATTATAGAAGAAGAATTTTCTGAATTTCTGGTGTGATTTTTCAGTCTAACTAAGCATCCTATTTATAGGAGAATGGAAATGATACTATTGATATAATATATATATATATATATATATATATATTATTTAAAATCTAATAAAACAAATAACTTTATATAAGTATTTTGTTTTATATAAAAAGATTTTACTATACAAATACTATCTGCAGCACTTATGCAAACACTATGCATAATAAAATATAATATATTCTATTTATAATCTAATAAAATAAATAATTTTATAAAAGTATTTTGTTTTATATAAAAAGATTTTACTATGCCAAAACTATGCGAGACACTTATGCAAACACTATGCACAATAAAATATATTATATTCTATTTATAATCTAATAAAATAAATAACTTTATAAAAGTATTCTATTTTATATAAAAAGATTTTACCATGCCAACACTATTTACGCAGTATTTATGCAAAAACACTATGCATAATAAAATATATTATATTCTATTTATAATCAAATAAAACAAAACTTTATAAAAGTATTACATTTTATATAAAAGGTTTTCTGTTTTATTCTATGTATAATAATAATAAAATAAAAAATCATCATCATTATTATAATTCACACTATTAATCGACTAGGTCATTCCCGGAAGAGGGGCTTTCAATAAGGATTTCTCCTTATTAGCGCTTGATTAGGTGTCCAAACCTCTCCTCGATGAATTTCTGAACATCGTTAATATTGTAAATAACAATATTAATAACTTTGTCGTCTCAATTATTGATTTAATAATATATAAAATATTGACAATAATTGAATCAAATAACGTGAGATACTTATGCAACAATTCTTGTAACAATAATTGAATAAAAGCGAGTGACTTCTCACGTAAGCATCAATAATCTGGTAGTGTGCTCTTATGCAACCCACGCGTATTCATTGTACTTTTTAACACCGGGTGTTTCAACAGTTAACGGTAAAACTTCCGCTGCTATTTTCATAAAAATATTTTTCTCGTTTTCTCAATCCAAAAATAATTCCGTTGTGGGGTCCACCAATGATTGTACCGTCGTACGGATATTCTCCGACAAAAAGAATATTTCCTGATCAATCGAATATTATATAACAACTTGCATACTTTTCAAAATTTCTAAATATTACCCACAACTATAACATTATCTCAAATCCACACCATAATTTTGAAAAAAATATTTCGAGAAAATTAAATCTTTATTCGTAAAATTTGGGATTTTACAATCTCCCCTCTTTATGAAATTTCGCCCTCGAAATTTACGTACGTACCTGGTATGCCGAACAAATGAGGACACTTCATCAAATTCTAACTCTTGAGGTATAACCTTTGAGTGTTGAATACGATTCTTCTTATCCAAGATTTTAACATGTATCTCTTCATACGTTAAATCTTCTGCTATCTCGTCTAGTTTTAATTCAATAATGTGGTTCGGGTCGTCCACATATTTACGTAACATCGATACGTGAAAAATGTTATGAACATGCAACATACTTGGCGGTAAAGCGAGTCTATAGGCCACAGTTCCTAATTGATCGAGAATTTCAAATGGGCCAATTAAATCGAGGGTTGAGATTTCCTCTCTTCATTAATTCTTGCTTTTAGAATAACGTCCTCTTGAACCTTCTTCTTCACATTCATCAGCTCTGAGTATATAGCTTGAGCGGCTTTAACTTTATCGATTAAAGTCGATTCTACTCTTATATTTGCTATCTTCACGCGGGTCTCTAGAGTCTTTAACTCTATCTTTATCATTTGTAAGTTATCTGAGTAAATGGGTTTTGTGTTAACAACATTACACTCGTAGCGCATACGATCTTCAACTCAACGCGTTAGCTACCACATTCGCTCTTCTATAATGATATTGAATGGTATAGTCGTAATCTTCAACTATTTCGAGCCAAGCGTCTTTGGCGCATTATCGTTCGTTTTGGTTGAAAAAAATATTTAAGGGTTTTAGAAATGGGTTTTTATGCAAAATTGATACAAAATTCGATTTCACGTTCTAGGGGTAGGCTAAGAAGTCTTCAAGAATCGTCAGAAATTTATTAACAATAGAAATATCATTCAAAGCTCGTGACTCTCATCAAGACTTGGATAATCGTCACATTGATATCTATCGACTTGCCATAGTCATTCACGGCGTCGCCTACTGAAGAAAGTGCGGCGGTGCATTCCACACAAGGAAGTCAACAACGAAAGGATCGGGGCTCTTTACTTATGACGATATGACAATGATTGACTTTAGTAGTTTGGTTGCTTGAATTGAATACTTGAGTTGGTTAGGAATATGAAAGCTAACAACCTTACGAAAATCATGATGAATAGTTAACGATCGATTCCTAAAATCACATCAAAGGCAAGTATTTTCAAAGAGATAAGATCGACAGGTAGCGTGAAAGTGTCGATTTGAATCAACAAGATTTATAAGCGATGGAGGTAGTGAAGGTTTCTATTAATGAAGTTTCAATCGATAAGTCAAAGTGTAATCACTCTCGAGTCAAATTTAAACGTTGAGCGCAAGCAAGAGAGATAAAAGAATGGGTAGAACCGGTATCTAATAAGGTATAGACTTCGCAAAAATTTATAATTAACTAACCTGTGCTAACTTCGTTTGGGTTACTCGCTTTTTGAGAAGTCGCGAAAAACTCTCTTCCTAAAACCACCGACTTTGTTTTGTCTGTATCCGCCTTTGGTGCCACCATCCTAGCTGGACTTGATTTCGGTGCACGACAAAATCATGCTAGGTGACCTTCTCTTCCACAATTGAAACACACTTTGGACTACTGCGTACAGTTTGGACTTATGTGTCCTTTCTCTCCACATTTGTAACATAGGACCGACAGTCGTTCTCCTTCCTTAACAACAGGTGCTGATGCTGACGTCTTTCCATCATTGTTGAATCTCCTCTTCTTGAAATGTCCATTCTTATTATTTTGGCCATGATTACCATCGAAGTGATTACCATTTCTGGCATGTTGATTCCCTCCACGCTTATTGTCACCGCTTTGATGACTGCTATCACTGGTATTATCATTTTGTCGGCTGCTCTCTTTTGGTTGGGTTGACTCATTATCGCGCTCCAATAATTGAGCCCTATTAACAACATCTGAATACAAACACAGTTTATGAGAGATAAAATATTGACATATCTTGGGTTTCAAACCTCTTAGAAACATTCGCGTCATTCTCTCCTCATTATCAACCAAATGGGACGCAAACTGGGACAACTCGGCAAACTTGGCTTTGTACTGTGACACGGTCATGTTATTTTTTTCCAACTTGATAAACTCAACCTCCTTTATGTGACGAATACTTTCGGGAAAGTACTTGTCGTTGAACAGCTCTTGGAACTTCTCCCAAGACATCTTAAAATGGCCAGTCGGTGAGTGCGTTTTCTGATTCCCACCGATGTCGCCTTTTCACGCAACATAAAGGTGGCAAAGGGAATCTTTTGATCCTTGGAGCATCCCAAGACATCAAATATCTTGGTGATCTGCTTTAACCACGTCTCCGCCTTAAGTGGTTCTGGCTTTCCCAAAAACTCCGGCGGTCCCGGCTCCTTGAACTACTTAGCAGTGACCAGCCGTGAGTTGCCATTGTTACCACCTCCATTATGAATAGGAGTCTCTCTCGTCTGATGTTGCATGAATTGCATAAAGCCTCTGAACATCTCATCGTTCATCATCTGATCGGTGTTGTTATTTACCTGAGGATTATTGTCTTCCTGTTGTACATTACCCTGGGTATTGATCGTTGGTGACTCAACGGTCTCATGTGCTTCATTGTTTATCTCAACATTTTTTGGATGCCATTTTCAAAATCGCCACAAAACAAGGGTTAATTAACATATCACATATTATCCCTATACTCTGACCGACCAATTAAATACCAAATAAACTTAGGTAGGTCATACTAGCGAAGGAATTCCCCTTCTCTCCCCTCCTAGTTCTTGTCTCACATCTCAGCCAGGAATCATATTCCTAAGCTTTGATACCAACTATGACGCCCCCAAAATAGGTATACATCACCCATCTTGAGTCGCCAAATACATGGTACAAAATTCAAATACAACTTAATTATACAACAATCGTGTAAAATATGACAAAACATAATCTAAGAGTTTTAATAAGAATATTGTTATCTAGACAATATCCACACTCAATGGAGTCCTCATTACATTTATTGTCATACTATTTAACAGAATAGTGAGAACTACTAATGCTATCATCTGGACCGTCACTTACGTTCCCCGACTAGTCCAGTCCTTACGTTCTCATTTCACGAAGAGAACAAATGAAAGAAAGGGTGAGCTCAACTAGCCCGATGAAATATTATGACTAAGATAATGCGAATAAATTATCATTAGCCTTCAACAATGTTAAAGCGATAAAATACAATAGACATCAAGTTTAAGCTGCAATGAATAAGCAATCCATTAGAAGAGTCGAGTAGAGCATGATATCTACTATCTTCTATGATTTAAAAGTTTATCATTCACTTTATATCGGAGAGACTCGACAATAAATAAATCACATCATCGAGTCAACCTTGCACTTCTGAGGCCGAGGATATTCATTAAATCATCAATGGTCATGACTACTATACCGAATAATCCTTGGTCATAATCATACCAAAAAAGCGTCCATCAACGCACTCTGGGCGGCGAGGACTTTTATCACATCATTTATAACATTACGGTCATGATTATACCGAGAATAATCACAGTGGTCATAATCATACCAAGTCCATCTATGCACGTAAGCCAAAGATGATTTTCATCACAATATAAGCATGAGGATGATGACAATGACATAATAATTCGATAAAACAAGTTCAAGGATAAATTTTAAAGATTTAAAATTTTAGTTTATCAAGAAATCAATAATGTCCAAATTGTCAACATGATACTTCTTTGTGGAGTAAAATTCAAGAATGCTCAGAAGAATATTTCCATGAAAAGATACTAGATGAAGCGCAAATATCCAGGATATTCTACTAATTTCATGGAGTATAGAAACCAAAAATTTAACCAACTGAGTATAATAGAATATATGAAACTGCAAATGGATTTTCGCCCGCCATGCGGTAATCCACGTAAGCGAGATCATTTCCATAATTTAATAAGGAATGAATATGAAGGATCATTCACCGTGCATGCGGTAATCCACATAGACATGTTATTCAGCGAGAATAATAAAGAATGGAATAACGATGAAGAATTCACCGAGCGTGCGTAATTACGCTGACAAACGGTTATTCAACGAGAATAATAAAGAATGGAACCGGTCGTATGTAAACCGCAGACGAGGATATTCAACAGAATAATAAAGAATGGAACCAGGTCATGCGTAAACCGCACAGACATGATATTCCAACAGAATAATAAAGAATGGAACCAGGTCATGCGTAATCCAGATCTGAGATAAGATATTCAACAGAATAATAAAGAATGTAATAACAACGAATTCACAAGCATGCGATAGGCCGCGAGACGAGTTATTCCAATAGAATAATAAAGAATGGAATAACGAGAAGAATTTCACCATGTATGTGGTACTTCACATGTAAGCGAGTTATTCCAACATAATAATAAAGAATGAAATAACGAGAAGAATTTCACCATGTATGCGGTGCTTAGCATAGGCAGTTATTCAACATAATAATAAAGAATGGAATAATGTAAGAATTTTACCATGTATGCGATTACTTGGCATAGGCAGGTTATTCAACATAATAATAAAGAATGGAATAATGACTCTTACAGTATTGATGAAAATAATTCTCTTCATGAATAAAAAAGAATAATACCCCTTACCTTAGAAAGAAGAGTATTCCAACTGGTAGGGAGAGGATATTCTTGAAGAAAACTTATACTATTTTCTACGCTCAAAGCTTTCTTAAACTCTAAAGAAATACGCTCAAGATTATAGAAGAAGAATTTTTTGAATTTGTGGTGTGATTTTCCATTCTAACTATACATCCTATTTATAGGAGAATGGAAAAGATATTATACAATAAAATATAATATAAATATATATATATATATATATTATTTAAAATCTAATAAAACAAATAACTTTATAAAAGTATTACATTTTATATAAAATATTTTCTTATCTGCAAACACTATGCATAATAAAATATAATATATTCTATTTATAATCTAATAAAACAAATAACTTTATAAAAGTATTCTATTTTATATAAAAAGATTTTACTATGCCAACACTATGCAAACCTTATGCAACGCTTATGCATAATAAAATATATTATATTTTATTTATAATCTAATAAAACAAATAACTTTATAAAAGTATTCAATTTTATATAAAAAGATTTTACTATGCCAACACTATGCAGGCACTATGCAAATACTATGCATAATAAAATATATTATATTCTATTTATAATCAAATAAAACAAAACTTTATAAAAAGTATTCTATTGTATATAAAAAGTTTTCTATTTTATTACATTTATAATAATAATAAAACAAAAAATCATCATCATTATTATAATTCACACTATTAATCGACCAGGTCGTTCACAGGAAAGAGGGGGCTTTCCAATAAGGATTTCTCCCTATTGGCGCGCAATTAGGTGACCAAACCTCTCATTGACAGAACTTCTAGACATCGTTAATATTGCAAATAACAATATTAATAACTTTGTCGTCTCAATTATTGATTTAATAATATATAAAATATTGACAATAATTGAATCAAATAACGTGAGATACTATGCAACAATTACTGTAGCAATAATTAAACAAAACTGAGTGACTTCTCACGTAAGCATCAATAATCAAAACCGTGTGCTACTATGCAACCACGCGTATTACTATACTTTTAACACCGGGTGTTTCAATAGTTAACGGTAAAACTTCTGCCGTTATTTTCATAAAAATATTTTTGTCATTTTCTCAATCCAAATAATAATTCCGTTTGTGGGTCCACTGATGATTGTAGTAAATACGGATATTCCCCAAACAAAAAGAATATTTCCCGATCAATCGAATATTATATAATAACTTGCATACTTTTCAAAATATCTAAATATTTCCCAAAACTATAACATTATCTCAAATCCACACCATAATTTTGAAAAAAATATTTCGAGAAAATTAAATCTTTATTCGTAAAATTTGGGATTTTACATAGCTATCATCGTTTAACACTTTAAAACATACTTTAACCTCATGCTTGGTTTAACTCCATTATGTTTAACATATAAGACCTATGTTTAGAGACATAAGGAAACATAACATGGCATCTCAAGCCCTTAAAATCTAAATACTCATATGTAATACAACTTAAGTTCAAAAACATGCTCGAGGTTGCCCTTGAAATCATTTTTCATGAATGATGCAATATAGCACATATAAATCATATCTAGGGATATTATAGACATAACATGACTTATAAATCCTTTAGAATCTAGATATCCATGTGATGCAACTAGATTTTGAAAATATGTTCAAGTTTTCTTTTGAAACCACTTTAAACTTGAACAATGCCACTCAACACATACAAGACAACTTTAAGGCTCTATTCATATGTAGTCAAGTCATGTTAACATGCTTTTTTGGGTCAGAATGTATATCAAATAGCCTTTATGCACCTTAGTTCTATCATACCAAGTTTTGTTGAAAACTTCTTTCACACAAGGTCTAACGAGTTTGATTATAAATAGCGGAACTATGTACACTATAGCATGCTCATTTATGTGTAAAATCAGTCATGTGTATAGACCACTAAGTTTAAAATCTACAGAACATGATCTTCAACAAGGTTTGTATTCAAAACTTAAAGTCCTTGATAAAGATCTTATACCAAATCATGCTAGTCTTAGTAAAACATGCTCACATTAGGGTAACATACTTGTATATACATATCACACATGCTTACATGCTACTTTAAGTCATAGTACTTTACTAACACTGATCAGACTTTAAAACAGAAAGCAAAAACCAAACTCAGAGAGGTAAGTAGCAATTTCTTGGCTCTCATACCAGTTGTTATTCCGGCGTAGGCTATGCAGTGTCCAGTTCGAGCAAGAACGGTAATCCTCACAATTTGTTTATCCCAAACACCGAAATTACTCATGAAATCATTTTTAAACATTCTTATAACAGTTTAAACATGTTCATATGGTCATATAACAATTATATGAACATTACCCAACCTCATCAACATCCAATTCTACAAAATCAAAAATTTGCAATTTCAAGAACTCGACAACTCTGTTTACAGAAACTGAAATTAGAAAGCTAGTAATGGAATTATACCTTTGTAATGTGAAAGAACTTGTTACTACTTGAAATCTTAAACTCTAAGAATGCTTGTATGCTTTCAACTCTTACTTAGCAAAATCTCAGACTACTTCAAGAACATGTTGATAAACATGGTACATTATTTATAGAAGAAGTTTGAATTTGGACAATGACTTATGCGAGAGGTTGAATTCATGGTGCAATCTGATGAAACAATGGTTCAAGAAGAGTGGCTCAACCACTCCATACCAACCACCTAGCTAGCCATGATCATCTAGGTTTTAGCCTTTTGAAAACATACGTACTATAGCTTGTAGTCACTATTCATGTCCTTATATCACTCATTTTGGGACAAAAGAAACTCTTCGCAACACTTAGCCTACACACTTGTACACATTTTTACTCTTATGCTATATCAACCATATATTATAACCTAATGTCACCATATGGCTAAACATTTCAAGTTAGTAGGTGCTACGTAATATACATATACTCCATGTACATTAAATACACGCATTAAAACAACGCAGTTAGGCATTATTGCCCGAGTAGTTCCAAAATTATTTTTACTACTCACATAACCACATTATAACATTATATAATGTTTATTCAAATATTTAATCTCCTACCAGTTTCTAGAATACGCAGATATTTAATTATTACCACCACATATGATTTCACTGTACCACTTGGTACCTTATATCATTAGTCTCAATTAAATGTCACACCCCACGTATTCTTAAGACGTAGGTATTATATATTACTACTGCTCACATTTTTCATATTACCCATAGTAATATTATTTAATGATTATACCCACATTAATATTTTAATTGGGCTAATTATCATTTAGTTGGGTACTTTCAACCCACACAATAATTAATTAATATTAATCATTTCTTTTCAATAACTACTATGCATTCCTCTAATTAATAGAATATAATATTCCATAATATCACTTAATTAGCCACTAATTAATCCGGGTTAATTAATTAAACCTTATTCAAACCCATTCATGGACGATTTAACCATCATTTAGGAGTTTATTATCCTTATGAGTCCTTAATACCCATTCCTTAGATTTTAAATTTCAAAAACTGATATTACAGACCGGCGCAGCTGTGAGACCCCAAATTTTATGAATAAAGATTTAAATTTCTCGAAATATTTTTTTTAATATTATGGTATGGATTTGATATAATGTTATAGCTGTGGGTAGTATTTATAAATTTTGCAAAGTATGCAAGTTGTTATAAAATATTCGTTTGGTCGGGGAATATTTTTTTTGTCGAGAATATCCGTACGACGGCACAATCATTGGTGAACCCACAACGGAAGTATTGTCGTAGTAATAAAATGATAAAATTATTTTTATGAAAATAACGGTAGAAGTTTTACCGTTAAAGCTGTTGAACTACTCGGTAGTAAAAAAGTACGATGTCTGGCGTGGTTGCGTAGTAACTGCGGTATTGATTATTGATCTTTACGTGAAGTGACTCGGTTATACTCAATTATTGCTACACGATAATTCATGCATCATATCTCTCATATTATTGATTCGATTATTGTCACGCGATTATCATCGCATAATATGATATATTATTAAATCAATAATTGAGACAACAAAGTTATTCATATTATTAAATTGCAATATTTACAATGTCTAGAAGTTCTGTCAAGGAGAGGTTTGCTCACCTAATTGCGCTCCAATAGGGAGAAATCCTTATTGGAAAGCTCCCTCTTTCCTGGGAACGACCTGGTTGTTAAATATTGTGAGTTATGATATTAATGATGAATAAGTTCGTATTGATTAAAGATGAATTTGATAGTTCCATTGTGTTGGGATTATTCGTGTTAGTGGAAATCGACATCTATTAGAGTGATAATTGATGTGCAGGGGTTATATTGATAAATCGGGTAATTAATCGGATAAATGAGAAATTAATTGCTACTAATTCACATGCTTATATAACTATTTGTTCACATATGTGTACTATTGAATCACATTCTTATACTATTAGGGGAGTTGGTGCAAGATTGATAATACTTGCATGACTAAGTTAAAGATGGAGGTATTGATGGAGGTATTATATCGTAATTCGTATTTTCACATGATTATAACTATTGAATCACATGATTGAACTATTTATTCACATGATTTACTATTAGGGGAGGTGGTGCAAGTTTGATAATACTTGCAGGACTAAATTATAAATGAAAGAAAAGTTAGAGGTATTGTACTGTAATTTTTAGAGCCCCAAAATGTGCAATTATCGAAACTATATTTTTCTATAACTAGAAGCCAATTCTTTCTTCATTTCTCACCAATTCACTAAAGCTTTAGAGCCATTATTATAGAGAGAAATTATAGAGAGAAAGAAGAAGAGAAGTCTGCTACCTCACTATTGCAATATTCAGTCTTCTTTTGAGGTAAGGGGTATTATTTCTTTTGAATTCATGAAGAGGGCTATTGTTATTCCATTCCTTATTATTACATTGGAATAACTTTGTATATCTGATACCATACATGGTGAAATTCTTACATTATTCCATCCTTTATTATTATGTTGGAATAACTTTGTTTTATCTGAGAAATACCGCATCGTGGTGAAATTCTTCTATTATTCCGTTCTTTATTATTACGCCGAATATCACATGCATCGTTCGTGGGACTGGTTCCATCATTTATTATTTACGCCGAATATCCTATCTATGCGTTCTATTTGGACTGGTTCCATCATTTATTATTCTGTCGGAATATCCTGTCGGTGTGTTTACGCATGATCTGGTTCCATTATTTATTACTCTGTTGGGAATAACATGTCTGTGCAGTCTATCGCACGCATGGTGAATTCTTATGTTATTCCATTCTTTATTATTCTGTTGGAATAACCTATCTATGTGGATTACCACATGCATGGTGAATAATCATTTGTATTCATTCCTTATTAAATTGTGAAAATGATCTGTTCACGTGGATTATGATGAAAGTCATAATATAAGCATTGGACTGTTGATTATGATGAAAGTCATAATAAAATTATTGGACTGATAAAAATCATGGGTATATGTAGTATTATTAAGTGTTATGATGAGTTATGTTGGTTATTATGTGAAAACATGAAAGTTTCTTAGAAATCACAAAGGGTTGAAAATCAAATTTTGGTGAAAATGGAACATGAAATTCAATTGACCATATCTCCTATTATATTTCGAATATTTGGGTGTGGTCAAGTTTTAGAGTTAGATCTATGAGTCTTCTAACTTATCCAAGTGGAATCACTGGAAAAGGTGTTGTAGATTTTCGTGTGGACTATTTTTAGCAAAGGAGTCAAAAGCTGCAAAATAGCAAAAAGCTACTGCCTAGAAATTTAAAAGGGCTGTTTCGGCCACTTAATTTTTGAGGCAAATTCCGTCCTTTTGGGACATGAAAGTATATGGTATAAAGAACATCCTGTCCAAAAATGAGCTCATTCCGACTTAAAATGAGCAAGTTATGACCATTTCAATATTTAGGTTTTTCTGACGAAAAATGCTATAACCGGAGTTCTATAACTCCGATGACCATGAAATTTAAACCGGAAGCTCATGTTAACATGTGTAAGATCCTGCCAAGATTTGGGAATTTCTGGAGTTAAACTTTAGGTAGCTAATTTCTTAAGTAATTAATTAGAAATTAATTTTTGAAAAATAGTAAATGAATTTTAAAAATTCCGAGAAAAATATATGTTCATTATGGGACTATATTTTGCTAAATCCCAGAAAAGAAATATTTTTGGGACTAATTTGGTATTTTTGCATGAAAATGGTTTAGTTACGAACATATGAGTTAAATATGTTATGTGAAGTTGAAAAATTGGTAAATATGATTTTATGGCTTGAAAATACTATATAGGGTATATGCAGATTTTTGATGAGGGATTTGATCATTGGTGATGAAATCTTATGAGTATGACATTTTGAGTGATTAAATGCATTATGTGGTAAAGTGTAAACAATTGAAATAAATTGTTTATAAGTTTAAGAAGTTATTAAAATATTGTTATAATATTAATAATATTAGATTATGAGTTTATTAGGTGGTTGATAATATTTGGATAAATTTAAAGTCTTTAATATTTTTCCTTGCTTTCGTTTGATAAATGCTTATATCATTGTCATCATCCTCATGTTTATATGGTGATGAAAGTTATCTTTGGCTTACGTGCAAAGATGATCCTCATGTTTATATGGTGATGAAAGTTATCTTTGGCTTACGTGCAAAGATGGACTGTTGATTATTGAATTGTATATCTTTGGCTTACGTGCAAAGATGGACTGTTGATTATTAGTTTTATAGTTGTATATCTTTGGCTTACGTGCAGAGATGGACTTAGTATGATTATGAGTAGGGATCATTCAGTATAATCATGACCTGTAATGTTATAAACGATGTGGTAAAAGTCCTCAGTGGCCTGTAGTGCATTGATGGATAATTTTTGGTATGATTATAACCAGGTGTTATTCGGTATAGTCATGACCATTGATGATTTAATGAATATCCTTGGCCCGTAGTGTAGGGATGATTCAATGCTGTGGCTTATTTATTAAGCTGAGTCTCAACGATTAAGTTGATGAAAAACTTTTTAAATCATAGAAGATAGTAGATTTTATTCTCTACTTGACTCTTTTAATGGATTGTTTGTTCCGTTGCAGTTAAACTTGATGTCTATTGTATTTTATCAGTTTAACATTGTTAAAGATTAATGATAATTTATTTTGCATTATCTTAGTCATAATATTTCTTACTGGGCTAGTTGAGCTCACCCTTTCTTTCACTGTTCTCTTCAGGAAATGAGAATATAGCTAGGACGAGTCGGGGAACGGAGTGATAGTCTAGATGATAGCATTAGTAGTCCTCACTATTCTGTTAAATAGTGTGACAATAAATGTAATGAGGACTCCATTGAGTGTGGATATTGTCTAGATGACAATATTCTTATTAAAGCTCTCAATTTATGTTTTGTCATATTTTACACGACAGTTGTATTTGTATTATTGTACCATATATTTGGCGACTCAAGATGGGTGATGTATACCTATTTTGGGGGCGTCACAAAGTATTCTTATTTGGTCGTAAGCTTAGTAATGGCGCGCAATTGCGCCACCATATCAAATTCTTAGGCAGACAAGTTCTGCATTAGTAAAACGGAAACCTTACACTTCTAAATACTTTACACATCCTCCTTAAGCGTTAACTCATCTAATCATAAATCCCCTCTTTGGTTTCACACCATCGGTTACTATTTTCCTTAACAATTCAAGGGTTACGCTTCGAGTTTTAAAACTTTATTTTCCCTTATTAGTTTAACCAACTATACATCTCCTTTATGGTTTCATACCACCAATAACACAACATTCAGATATAACACATACATACATACCTTTAATCTTCACTTCTCGCCGTGTATCAATTTACTCAATAATTCTCTAATCACTTTTAAAGGTATATCGATTCTCTTCTCTTGTCAACAACGTACATATATACAAGTCCAAACCTAGCACTCGTCAAGTCTTTAATAGTATTCAATATAGTACACTGAGTAGTTTCCCATAAACAACCAACAAATTGGTTTCCGTCTCGTCTACACTATTTTCACAGTGAGTTAGATCGGTTACTAATTTGTATATACCTCCGCTCTCTAAAGGAATTGTTTAGCCCAGCTCCTATACGTCAACCATTAAAGAGTACAGTTGCACTACCTTAGACTTGATATGTACACGTACAAATACTCGAGAAATTGGTGATTATCAAAGATATATTTTAATATTACCAACTTACTATTATAAAATAATTTCACATAAATTATTTAATATCAATAGATACTTTTTATCCATCTTCTTACTAATTCATCTTTACAATTTATAACAAATATATAATAATGATATATATTCATTAAACACAACATCACTTATTACATAGCTCATATTACCCTATGTAACACAATACCGCATACTTCGTAACACATTATATATTTTTATTTGAACCCTTCACATGCCTTAAGAATTTTATTCATTAAATTCTTATTTTAATATTTTCTAAAAATTTAGGTTCTTACACAGTTTGTGAAGAGGGAAAGTTGAGAGACCGGTTGAAATCAAAATGGGGATTTTTCGGTGCTCTATTATTCTTCATCCTAGCCGTGGCCGCAACGTACACCACCTCCGTGGCAATGCAAAATTCGAGTGTCGTTGAAAAAAAAACACCTTTGGCTTCACAATCAAAACCCAGGAACGAGAAACCTACTCTTTCAATCATTTATCCATCTTCAACCTCCAACCATCAATCTCCTATTGCTTCATTAAATTGATGAGCATCACCTTCTATTCTTCACGAAGAGCTCACTGATTACCATAAATTTGATCTTCATCCCAAGTACACAATAAAACAGATCTGAAAAAAATCTGAAAAAACTCTACGAAAAATCAAATTTAAACTTCGATCTACTCATCCTACCAACCATGGTAAATGGTAAGAATTTCTTTCAAAAGATTTGTTTGGAACTTAGATCCCTTCACCCATCACGTGTCCTCTCTCTCTGTGTCTTCAACCACAATGGATATCCAGAATATATCAATTTTAAGAAATTAGGGAAGTTGAGGTAAATAGGACTTACAGATCTAGATCTTAAAATCCCAAAATCTATGATTTCACTACATGAGTCCAATGAGTTCACCATCGCCCAACCAACAAAACTCAAAAAAAGAAAAAAGAAAAACTAGATCTGAAAAATAAACCCAGATAAGTAAGTGAAATTTAAAAGAAAATAGCCAAAATCAAAAAGAAGAAGATAATAGATTTTAATTAGGTTTAATTATGTAAATATCATTAGTTTTAACTTTGCAAAATATTAAAATATATTTTTAAATAAAAAAAAATAGGATTTTTTTTAATTTCCATGACTTTTAAATATTTCATCTTGATAAAATTTAGGATTTTCAAGAAGAATAATAATAAGATAATAATAATAATAATAATAATAATAATAATAATAATAATAATAATTATAATAATAATCCTTTAATTTCAAAATATTAGATAATTTTATAAATTTAAAGTGAACTTCATATATTTAAAAATTAAAAATATAATATGAATTCATAAATTTTATATAAATACATTTGTGACGCCCCCAAAATAGGTATACATCACCCATTCTGAGTCGCTACATACATGTTACAGAATACAACTACAAACTTAATTAATACAACTGTCATGTAAAATACGACAACACAATAGCTGAGTTTTAACACGAATATTGTCTTCTAGAAAATATCCACACTCAATAGAGTCCTTATTATAATTATTATCACACTATTTCATAGAATAGTGAGGACTACTATATCCACTTATCCTGGACCATCACTCCATTTCCCGACTAGTCCCAGCTATATTCTCATTTCCTGAAGAGAACAATGAATGAAAAGGGTGAGCTCAACTAGCCCAATAAGAAATATTATGACTAAGATAATGTAGAATAAATTATCGTTAGCCTTCAACAGTATAAAAGCTGATAAAATACAATAGAAAATAAGTTTTAGATCAACAACTGTAGCGGAATAAGCAATCCATTAGAAAGAGTCTAGTAGAGCATGATATCTACTATCTTCTATGATTTAAAAGTTTGTCATTAATTTTATTGCTATGATTCAGCTTAATAAATAATCGCATCACTGAATTATCCATTCACTACGGGCCAAGGATATTCATTAGTATCACAACCACGAATTATCCATGCACTACGGGCCAAGGATATTCGTTTTTTCACCAATGGTCATGATTATGCCAAACAACAATTCATCTTTGCACACTTGGCCGAAGAGAACGCATGGTTATGATCACACCAATATCTGCCCATCAATGCACTACGGGCCAATTAGGACTTTTACCACATCATTTGTAACATTACGGATCATGATTACACCGAATAATGCCCGGTCATAATTGTAAGACCCCAAATTTTATGAAATAAAAGTATTCAATTTTTCTTATAATTATTATTCAGTAAATGGTTAAATTGATAAAAAGTTAAAGTTAAGGGTGATATATGAAATTTTTCAAAATAAGCAAGTGGCTATAAAATACTTATTGTTGTCGGAGAATATTCGTTAGGTCATGAAATATTCTTGCTATCGGGGAATATTAAATACGATAGCGCTTGACCATTTGTGGGCCCCATATGAGAATAAGCTGTCGGATGAAGAAAATGACAAGTTTGAGTTTTTATAAATAACTTGGCGTAGTTATTACAATTAACCTTTGTTGAAATACCTAATGGTTAAAATACGATGTCTGGCGTGATTGCACGATGTACGTGGTATTGCACAATATTTTTGAATTATTGATTCTTACGTAGGAAGGCTCTACTCAATAATTATTACTGATAATTCTTATTCGATATTTTATTTTATTGATTCAATAATTGTTGCGTTGATTTTTATATTATTGTTATTCTGATAATTGTCATTACTTGATATTTCCCATTATCATATCAATAATTCATACTATTTGAATACTATTATTAAATAGCATTATTGGCAATGTCTAGAAAGTTCTGTCAAGGAGAGGTTTGGTCACCTAATTGCGCGCCAGTAAGGAGATCCTTATCGAAAAGCCCCCTCTTTCCTGGGAATTGTCTGGTTGTCATTATTGTGATTCTGTAATATTATTTGTAAATAATTAATTATTGATAAGGAAATATTTATTCGTTGCGGATATAAATGATGGATTTATTTATTTTATGTGGTTATAAATAAAGGAATTATTGTTGAGGTGTTTTATTAGTGTTTTTGTTGGAATAGAGGTATTAAAAATCAAATAAGTGTTCTTAAAGCTCTATTGCGTGAGTTATAATTTTAATCCGACCTTTAGATCGTTGTGATTTTTGGATATGTTATACATATATAAGTTGAGTATATGTCCACAAATTTTGAACCGTTAAAAATTAACGCATGATTTGTTATGAATTTTAAAAGGTGTTAAAAATCATCCGTTTGAGGATTTCGGATATTTTCTGTCAGGAATTTGGAAAAACTTAAAGCTACAAAGTTTTAGAGAATTCAATTTCGTGTGGAATGGATATAAAATTTATATTTTTCTGATAAAAGGGCTATTTATTATGAATTACTGAAGTTTCAGAAAATAAAATAATTTTTATTAAAATTGGGTGGGACCCACTTTTGGTTGGTGTTGAATACATGTGCTGAATTAAGTTTCAATTGTGCGGGGCTGCTGATTTTCAAATCTAGCATGCGCAAAAAAATAAATATATTATTTTATTAATTTAGTCTCCTTTGGCGTTCTAGCATTTTTCTATAAATAGGGTGCTTAGGTTAGAATTGAAAATCGCACCAGAAACATAAGTTTTCTCTCTATATTGTCGAGCGTATTTTTGTGAGTATTTATATACTTTGAGAGTTGCTATTCAGTGCAAGTTTCCTTCGGCTTTACATCCGATATTCTAGTCAAAAATACTGCTCTTTTGAGGTAAGGAATTTTAAGGGTTATTATATTTTTCAGTTTCATAATTTTTCTGACCTTCAAAAATTCTGGAAAAATTTGAAATGATAATTTGATAAGTTTTCTAGATTGTGTCCAAAAATGGTGATTTTTTAGATGTATAGATTAGCAGTTATAAAGTTTATGGGAAAAAACTATTTTAAAAGTAAACCCTTATAACTCCTTGCGGTTAACTCCAAAATTGGTGAAATTTTTATTGGGAGTACATGTATATAATAGAAGTATAATCTGTAAATTTCGGAATTTTTAGACAAAGGTACAATTTATGATAAATGTCTAAATATTCGGTAGTTTTGGTCATATAAAAAATAGTAAATGAATTTTAAAAATTAGAAAAAATATATGTTGATATAGGGACGTGTTACGCTAAATCCAGAAAAAAAAAATTTGTTTGTCTTGATTTGGTATTTTTCATGAAAATAGACTAGTTATGAGTAAATGAATTAAATATTTTATGTGAAGTAACAAAATTAGAAAATAGGATTTTATGGCTTGGGAATCCTATATAAGGTATATGCAGATTTTTGATGAGGGTTTTGGTTATTGATGATGAAATTTTATGAGTTTGGCATTTTAGGATGATTAAATGCATTAATTAGTAAAGTGTAAACAATTAAAATAAATTGTTTATAAGTTTAAGAAATGATTAAAATATTATGGTAATATTAATAATATTAGATTATGAGATTATTAAGTGATTTATAACATTTGGATTAAGGTGTTATAAAATCATTGATTTATGAATCTTACTCTTGAAATTAAATGCAGTTGTTAATCATATTATTTTTATTATGATATATAACATTTTTACAATCACGGTGATGAAATTTCTCTTTGACTTAAGTGTAAAGATGAGTAGATTATTGGTATGATCGTGACTATGGGTTCTTTTTGGCCAGTAGTGCGAAGATGAATTGTTGACTGGTATGATCATGACCATTGAATTTATAAACAATTATCTTTAGCTTAAGTGCAAATGTGAATTGATCAACTTGGTTATAATTATAGTTTATATAAATTCTGAAATGTTTATATATTTCTTTTAAATATGAATATCTTTGGCATGTAGTGCAAAGATGAATTATTGATGAATATCTTTGGCTCGTAAACCGTAGTGCAAAGATGACCTGTTGTTGACTATCTTTGGCCCGTAGTGCAAAGATGACCTGTTGTTAAATATCTTTGGCCTGTAGTGCAAAGATGAACCGATTGATGAATATCTTTGGCCGCGTAGTGCAAAAGATGAATTTATTAGTATGATTATGGACAGGAACTGTGATTTGGTATAAACATGATCTTTGATATTTCAGGTAAAGACAGGTGATAAAAATTATCTGTCCTGGATGAGAAAAGAAATTTAGAACCACAATTATGATTATGAGTTATACACGTGATTGTGGACAGGAACTGTTGATTGATGTTACAGGGATAAAACATTGTTAGTGGAATTTTAACATGGAGAAGATAATAGACTTTATGGTCTATTTGACTCTTCTAATGGATTGCTCGTTCCGCTGCAACTATGGTTGAAAAGTTTTATCATCTACCATATATTCTAAATCTCTGATTTATTACTGACGAAGGCTATTGATAATTTAATTATCTTTAGTCATGATATTCTTTACTTAGCTAGTTGTGCTCACCCTTTTGCTTCACAATTCCTTTCAGGTAATAAAAGTGTTGCCGGGTCGAGCGGGGATAACAAGGGAATGGAACGGTGGTCTATAGCTGTTGAGGTTCTCCCTAAATAGTATGAAAATAATTTTATTGAGAACTTTCTCCCTATAGATTATGGACAGGAACTGTGATTTGGTATAACCATGATCTTTGATGTTTCAGGTAAAGACAGGTGATAAAAATTATGTGACGCCCCCAAAATAGGTATACATCACCCATCTTGAGTCGCCAAATACATGGTACAAAATTCAAATACAACTTAATTATACAACAGTCGTGTAAAATACGACAAAACTTAATCTAAGAGTTTTAATAAGAATATTGTCATCTAGACAAATATCAATACTCAATGGAGTCCTCATTATATTTATTATCACACTATTTAATAGAATAGTGAGGACTACTAATATTATCATCTGGACCGTCACTCCGTTCCCCGACTAGTCCCGGCTACGTTCTCATTTCCTGAAGAGAACAATGAAAGCAAAAGGGTGAGCTCAACTAGCCCAGTAAGAAATATTATGACTAAGATAATGCAGAATAAATTATCCTTAGCCTTGATAGTGTTAAGCGATACTGATATAACAAACATCAAGTTTAAGCTGCGGACGGAACAAGCAATCCATTAAAAGATTCAAGTAGAGAATAAAATCTACTATCTTTTATGATTTAAAAGGTTTTCATCACTTTTATCATTTGGGACTCGACAATAAATAATCCACATCATCCTTACACTACGACCAAGGATAGTCATTAGTATCACAACCACAAATTATCCATGCACTACGGGCTAAGGATATTCGTGTATTCATCAATGGTCATGATCATGCCAACAACTGTCCATCAATGCACTACGGGCCAATGAGGACTTTTACCATATCTTTTGTAACATTACGGTCATGATTACATCGAATAATCCTTGGTCATAATCATACCAAGTCCATCTATGCACTACAGGCCACATATGACTTTCAACATAATATAAACATGAGGATGATGACAATGATATAAGAATTCAATAAAACAAGTTCAAGAATTAATTTATCCAGAACCAATACGCCCAAATTGTCAACATGATTTGCTTTGTGAGGTAAAACTCGGGAATGCTCGGAAGAATATTTCCATAAAAGATCTTTGGATGAAACGCATGAAATATCGAGGATATTCCACTAATTTCATGGAGTATAAAAGCAAAACTTTAACCAACCGAGTATAATAAAGAATGGAATAACAAAAGAAATCACCGGGCATGCGATAGACCGCCTTGCAGACGAGTTATTCAACGAGAATAATAAATAATGGAACCGGTCGTGGGTAGCCTTGCAGACGGGATATTCAGCGAGAATAATAAATAATGGAACCGGTCGAAGTGAAATTCGCATGCCAAGCGGGATATTCAACAGAATAATAAATAACGGAACCAAGTCATGCGTAAAAGCAGCATAGGCAGGATGTTTCAACAGAATAATAAAGAATGGAATAATGAAGAATTTTACCGTGTATGTGGTACTTGGCATGCAAACGAGTTATTCAACATAATGATAAAGAATGGAATAACAGAAGAATTTCACCAAGTATAGGGTAGACCGCGTATACAGGTTATTCCAACATAATAAAAAAATATGGAATAACAGAAGTTCTCTTCATGATATGAAAGAAATAATACCCCTTACCTTAGAACAAACTGGATATAGAAGTAGTGAAGTAGCAGAAAACTTTTCTTCTTTCTCTCTATAGTTTCTCTCTCTAGAGTTTCAGTGAATTCGTAAGAAATAATGAAGGAATGAGCTTCTATTTATAGGAGAATAGAAAAGATACTATGCAATAAAATATTCTAATAAAATAAAAACTTTTAAATAAAATATATATATTATATATTATATATATATTATGCAACCCGTGAATACACCCCGTGAATCAGGATGATTCACGTGAATTTCAAATAATCTCTCTCTATATATATTATATACATATAACACTTCCTTTCTCCATCCTATATATATATATATATATATATATATATCATATAATAACAAAAAGTACCCCATCCTGTGTTAGCCAAAAAAAATTTCTCACCACCTTTCATGTGATCAGCCAATTCCCCCCCCCCCCACCCACTTGACTAACACATATATATATATATATAAATATATAATACTTATATATATATATATATAAAACAAAATTGAGATAACTTTCCACCAACAATTTTGAAAATGGGTAAGCGGGGGTCTAAATAATACGCCAAAACTTACAATAAAATCACCTCAATATTTTTAACAACATTTATCATCATTATTATAATTCACAATATTAATCGACCGAGGGTTCGTTTCTAGGAAAGAGAGGATTTCAATAAGGATTTCTCCTATTGGTAGCTTGATTAGGTGACCAAACCTCTCCTTGTGAACTTCTAGACATCGTTAATATTACAAATAATAATATTAATAACTTTGTCATCTCAATTATTGATTTAATAATATATAAAATATTGACAATAATTGAATCAAATAACGTGAGATACTATGCAACAATTACTGAAGTAATAATTGAACAAAACTAAGTGACTTCTCACGTAATCATCAATAATCAATATCGTGTGCTACTATGCAACCACACGTATTACTGTACTTTTACTACCGAGTAGATCAACAGTTTTAACGGTAAAGCTTCCGCCGTTATTTTCATAAAAATATTTTTGTCGTTTTCTCAATCCGACAATAATTTCCGTTGTGGGGTCCACCAATAATTGTGTCGTCATACGGATATTCTCTGACAAAAAGAATATTCCCCGACCAATCGAATATTATATAACAACTTGCGTACTTTGCAAAATTTATAACTATTACCCACAACTATAACATTATATCAAATTTATTCCATAATATTCAAAAATAATAATTATACAAAATTCATCTTTATTCATAAAAGTTGGGGTCATACAAATTATCTTTGTCCTGGATGAGAAAAGGAATTTAGAACTACAATTGTGATTATGAGTTATACACGTGATTGTGGACAGGAACTGTTGATTGATGTTACAGGGATAAAACATTGTTGGTGGACTTTTAACATGGAGAAAATAATAGACTTTATGGTCTATTTGACTCTTCTAATGGATTGCTCGTTCCGCTACAACTACGGTTGAAAAGTTTTATCATCTACCATATGTTCTAAATCTCTGATTTATTACTGACGAAGGCTATTGATAATTTAATTATCTTTAGTCATGATATTCTTTACTGAGCTAGTTGTGCTCACCCTTTTGCTTCACAATTCCTTTCAGTTAATATGAGTGTTGTCGGGACAAGCGGGGATAACAGGGGAATAGAACGGTGGTCTATAGTTGTTGAGGTTCTCCCTATATAGTATGGAAATAATTTTATTGAGAACTTTAGATAAGTATGTTGTATTGTATACGTCATTTTATATTTAATTTTGGTGAACCGAATAGGGTGAGGTGAACCCAAGTTTGGAAGGGTGTTTTGCCACTATCATACAAGATGTCTAATGACATACAACCTCGTGTTATCATAAGACATGGTTGTGCACATCCACTTCTTCGAGTATATCTCTGAGCACTACCTATATAATCTTGGAGTTTTGTTGAAGTATAATTCTTAATTGGAGCGGTGGAGATAGTTATATGTCGAGAGAAGACTCACCATTGGGAAGAACATGATAGTAATCTTCTCGTTTTTCTTTGGGGTCTATTAGATTGACCAAGGATAATTTTGTGGACATATGATATCTATCATAACCTAGGCGTATGGTCTCCCATGTGCACGAAGGTTTCTTGAGCACTTCCCAAAGATTTTAATTTCTAAAGCAGTTTTTGATTTGTACCTTTATGTAAGGTGCCATTGTGACATGCTATCCAAGGTTGGTATGAAAGTCATGATTGGTATATATTTGTATCAAAACTCATGACATATGTGTTTGTTGTATTTTACTTACGAGAATTGTAGTAATAAAGTTGTAGTTGTTTTACGTACCATGTATTTTTTGCGACTCAGAATAGGTTGGATGGATTGGACCTATTTTGGGGGCGTCACAATTGGTATCAGAGCTTAGGGATATGATCTCTGGGGAAGATCCGGGATTAGAACTAAGAAGGGAGAGACGAGTAACATTCTTCACTAGTGTGTGTCCTACCTAAGCTGAATTTTCTTATATAAGTTAACAAATTATGATATGTCAATTAACCTTTATTTTGAAGCTGTATTCTAGAATGATATCTGAAATACAGGATATGAGCAATGGAGAAATCATGAGGACAGGGAAGATAGAATCTGAGATGAAAGCAAGGTATTCTCAACACTTTAAAAGACCAGGTACGTAAATTTCAGGGACGAAATTTCATAAGGAGAGGAGATTGTAAGACCCCGAATTTTATGAAATAAAAGTATTCAATTTTTCTTATAATTATTATTCAGTAAATGGTTAAATTGATAAAAAGTTAAAGTTAAGGGTGATATATGAAATTTTTCAAAATAAGCAAGTGGCTTTAAAATACTTATTGTTGTCGGGGAATATTCGTTTGGTCGTAGAATATTCTTGCTATTGGGGAATATTCGTACGACGACGCAACCATTTATGGGCCCCATAACAGAATAACTGTCGGATGAAGAAAATGACAAGTTTGAGTTGTTATAAATAACGGCGTAGTTATTAACAGATTGTTAACATTGTTGAAATACACGGTGGTTAAAAATCTGATGTCTGGCGTGATCGCGCGATAGCACATGATATTGCACAATATTTTTGAATTATTGATTCTTACGTTGGAAGGCTCTACTCAATAATTATTACGATAATTCTTGTTCGATATTTTATTTTATTGATTCAATAATTGTTGCGTTGATATTTTATATTATTGTTATTTCAATAATTGTCATTGCACAGTATTTTCCATTATCAGATCAATAATTCATATTATTTGAATAATATTATTAGATAGCATTATTGGCAATGTCTAGAAAGTTTTGTCAAGGAGAGGTTTGGTCACCTAATTGCGCGCCAGTAAGGAGATCCTTATCGGAAAGCCCCCTCTTTCCTGGGAACTGCATGGTTATCATTATTGTGATTTTGTAATATTATTTGTGAATACTTAATTATTGATAAGGAAATATTTATTCGATGCGGATATAAATGATGAATTTATTTATTTTATGTGGTTATAAATAAAGGAATTAATGTTGACGTGTTTTATCAGTATTTTTGTTGGAATGGAGGTATTAAAAATTAAATCAGTGTTCTTAAAGCTCTATTGCGTGAGTTATAATTTTGATTCGACCGTTAGATCATTGTGATTTTTGGTGGATTAAGGTGTTATGAAATCATTGATTTATTAATCTTACTCTTGAAATTAAATGCAGTTATTGATCTTATTGTTTTTATTATCATATATAATATTTTTATAATTCCGGTGATGAAATTTCTCTTTGACTTAAGTGTAAAGATGTGTAGATTATTGGTATGATCGTGACTATGGGTTCTCTTTGGCCAGTAGTGCAAAGATGAATTGTTGACTGGTATGATCATGACCATTGAATTTATAAACAATTATATTTAGCTTAAGTGCAAAGGTGAGTTGATCAACTTGGTTATAATTATTGTTTATATAAATTCTGAAATATTTATATATTTCTCTAAAATATGAATATCTTTGGCCTGTAGTGCAAAGATGAATTATTGATGAATATCTTTGGCCCGTAGTGCAAAGATGACCTGTTGTTGAATATCTTTGGCCTGTAGTGCAAAGATGAACCGTTGATGAATATCTTTGGCCCATAGTGCAAAGATGAATTTATTAGTATGATTATGGATGAGGGAGCGTGATTTGGTATAACCATGATCTTTGATGTTTTGGTAAAGGCGGTGATGAAAATTATCCTTGTCACGGATGAGAAAAGGAATTTAGAACTACAATTATGATTATGAGTTATACACGTGATTGTGGGATGAGGCTGTTGATTGATGTTCTGAGGATAAAACATTATTGGTGGACTTTTAACATGGGAGAAGATAATAGACTTTATGGTCTATTTGACTCTTCTAATGGATTGCTTCGTTCTACCTTGACTATGGTTGAAAAGTTTTATCATCTACCATATGTTCTAAATCTACGATTTATTCTTGTGAAGGCTATTGATAATTTAATTATCTTTAGTCATGATATTCTTTTCTTGAGCTAGTTGTCTTACCCTTTTGCTTCACAATTCCTTTTAGGTAATATGAGTGTTCTTAGAATTGACGGGGATAACGAGGGGAATAGAGCGGTGGTCTATAGTTGTTGAGGTTCTCCCTAAATAGTATGGAAATAATTTTATTGAGAACTTTAGATAAATGTGTCGTATTGTATACGTCATTTGATATTTAATTTTGGTGAACCGAATAGGGTGAGGTGAACCCAAGTTTGGAAGGGTGTTTTGCCACTATCATACAAGATGTCTAATGACATACAACCTCGTGTTATCATAAGACATGGTTGTGCACATCCACTTGCTGAGTATATCTACGAGCACTACCTATATAATCATGGAGTTTTGTTGAAGTATAATTCTTAATTGGAGACAGTGGAGATAGTTATATGTCAAGAGAAGACTCACCATTGGGAAGAACATGATAGTAATCTTCTCGTTTTTCTTTGGGGTCTATTGGGTCAACCAAGGATAATTTTGTGGACATATGATATCTATCATAACCTAGACGTATGGTCTCCCATGTACGAAGGTTTTCTTGAGCACTTCCCAAAGATTTTAATTTCTAAAACGGTTTTTGACTGTACCTTTATGTAAGGTGTCATTGTGACATGCTATCCAAGGTTGGGATGAGAGTCACAGTTGGTATATATTTGTATCAAAACTCACAACATATGTGTTGTTGTATTTTGCACGAGAATTGTAGAAATAAAGTTGTAGTTGTTTTCTGTATAAGGTATTTGGCAACTCAGAATAGGTTGGATGGATTGGACCTATTTTGGAGGCGTCACAATAATCATACCAATCAACAGTCCATCTATGCACTACGGCCAAAGATGACTTTCATCACAATATAAGCTTTATAATTTAAGAATTCAATTAAATGAAATTAAGGATAAATTTTAAAGATTTATAATTTAATTATCCAGAATTCAATAATATCCAAATTGTCAACATGATACTGCTTTGTAGAGTAAAATTCAAGAATAATATTGTATCAAAAATGATTTGGACAAAAAAAATTAATTTTTGTCATGAATAGTACCTGAGTGAATAATACCCCGTGAATAGTACTTCAGGAATAGTACTACGTGAATAGTACTTCATGAATAATACTTTATGAATAGCATCTCGTGAATAGTACTTCGGGAATAGTACCATATTTATGAATAGTGTCCATGAATAATACTTTGTGAATAATACCGTACATATGAATAGTGTCATATAAATGAATAGTACGCATGAATAGTACTCCGGCATGAAAAGCTTAAGATTTAACAAGAATGTTCAGAAAAATATCCTTGTGAAATGATACTAGATGAAGCGTAAATTTCAAGGATATTCTACTAATTTCACGGAGTATAGAAGCAATACTTTAACAAAATGAGTGCAGAATTAGGAATACAAAACAAAATAATATTATTTAGATACTATAGAGTACTGAAGAAAATATTATTTCATATGAATATTGAACAAAAATAATATCCCTTACAACTGTTGAACGAAAATAATATTCCTTACAAATATTGAACGAAGATAATAATCCTTACGAATATTAAACGAAGATAATATTTCTTGTGAATATTGAACGAAATAAAATTTCTTATGAATACGAAAAATAATATCGTAAGCAAATATGAAATAAATATTACCCCTTACCTTAGTAGAAGACTGAATATTGCAATAGTGAAGTAGCAGAATACTCTTCTTCTTTCTCTCTATAGCTTCTCTCTATGTAATTGCTCTTGTGAGTCTTAGTGAATTGGTGAGAATGAAAGAAGAAATGAGCTTCTATTTATAGGAAAACATAATTTCGATAATTGCACGTTTAGGGGTTCAAATTATTATAGTATAGTACCTTCATCTTTACCTCCATTTTTAATTTAGTCCTTGAAGTATTATCAATCTTGCACCACCTCCCCTAATAGTATATACATGTGAATCAATAGTTCCATACATGTGAACCAACAATAATTTGCATGTGAACCAATAGCAATTAATTGCTTATTTATCCGATTAATTGCACGTTTGGTCAATTATAACAAAACCAGCCAATCACAGAATTACCTCCTTTGAGGGTAATTGGGTTACGGAAGAATTAAAGAAAAATAAATGAACAACATCTATCACTCATCAATATTATTCTTATCTTTAATCAATACGAACTTATTCATCATTAATATTATAACTTACAATATTAACAATCAGATCATTTCCAGGAAAGAGGGGCTTTCCGATAAGGATTTCTCCCTATTAGCGCGCAATTAGGTGACCAAACCCTTTCCTCGACCGAATTTTCTAGACATCGTTAATAATGCAAATAATAATATGAATAAATTTGTCGTCTCAATTATTGATTTAATAATATAAAATATTGTGCAGATGATATTGTGAAAATAATTGAATCAATAATATGATAGATACTATATAGCAATTACTGTAGCAATAATTGAATAAAACTGAGTGACTTCTCACATAAGCATCAATAATAAAAGATATTGTACAATACCGTGTGCTACTATGCAACCACGCGTATTACTGTACTTTAACCATCGGGTATTTCAACAGTTTAACGGTAAAACTTTTGCTGTTATTTTTATAAAAAATTATTTCTGTCATTTTCTAACTCCTGCAGTAATTTCGTTTTGGGTTCCACCAATGATTGTGCCATCGTACGAATATTCCCTGATAAAATGATATTCCCCGACCAATCGAATATTTTATAACAACTTTCTTACTTTTCAAAATTTATAAATATTACCCACAACTATAATATTATATCAAATCCACACTTTAATACTCAAAAAAATATTTCGAGAAAATTAATCTTTATTCATAAAATTTGGGGTCTTACAACCTCCCCTTCTTATGAAATTTCGTCTCCAAAATTAGCGTACGTATCTGGTATGTCGAAGAGGTGAGGATACCTTGTCAGATTCTAACCCTTGAGGTATAACCTTTGAGTATAGAATATGATCCTTCTTATCCAAGATTTTAACTAGTATCTCCTCATACGTTAAATCTTCTGCTATCTCGTCTAGTTCTAATTCAATAATGTGGTTCGGGTCGTCCACATATTTACGTAACATCGATAAATAAAAAATGTTATGAACACGCGACATACTTAGCGTTAAGACAGTCTATAGGCCACAGTTCCTACTCGATCGAGGATTTCAAATAGACAAATAAAATCAAGGGTTGAGATTTCCTCTCTTCGTCGATTCTTGCTTCTAAAATAACGCCTTCTTGCACCTTCTTCTTCACATTCATCAGCTCTGAGTCTGTAGCTTGAGCGGCTTTAACCTTATTAAAGTCAGTTCTAATCGTATATTCGTTATCTTCACATAAGTTCTTGGAGTCTTTAACTCTATCTCCATCTTTTGTAATTCGTACGAAATGGGTCTTTGTGTTAACAACGTCACACTCGTAACTGCATACGATCTTCTACTCAACTCGTCAACTATCACGTTCGATCTTTCACAATGATATTGAATGGTATGGTCGTAATCTTCAACGGCTCGAGCCAACGTCTTCGGCACGAGTTACGTTAGTTTTAGGTGAAGAAATATTTGAGGTTTTTAGTAATGGGTTTTGTACTGAGGTCAATACAAAATTCGATTTCACGCTCTGGGGGTAGGCCATGAAGTTCTTCGGGGTATACGTCAGGAAATTTATTAACAATAGAAATATCATTCAAAACTGTAACTCTCATCCAAGACTTGGATAGAACCTCACATTGATACCTATCAACTTGCCACCGTTATTCACGGCGTTCCCTACGGAAAGTCTGGCTTGGGTGCATCCCACATAAAGAATTCACCAGTGAAAGGTTCGGGGCTCTTTACTTATGGCTTGATATGACAGTGATTGACTTTAGTGGTCTGGTTGCTTGAATTCACATAATACGTTGGTTAGGAATATGAAAGTTAACAACCTTACGAAAACAATCAATTTTTGTATGATGAGTAGTTAACCAGACGATTCCTAAAATCACATCAAATGCAAGTATTTTCAAAGAGATAAGATCGATAGGTTACGTGAGGGTGCCGATTTGAATCAAACAAAATTTATAAATAGTGAATGTAACAAAAGTTTCTCCTAACGGAGTTTTAACCGATAAGTCAAATTCTAATTTCTCAAGAGTCAAATTTAAATGTTGAGCGGAAGTATGAGAAATAAAAGAATGGGTAGAACCGGTATCAAATACGGTATAAACTTTGCAAGAGTTTATGATTTGTAGACACTCAAAATTTTCTACACGCCTGTTACTGACATTGCAGGAGGGCAGATTCGTCTTTCAGAGATAACCTTGGTGTTAGGTTTGTAATATTCTTGAACGCAATCAAATTGCATAAAAAGTGCGGAAGCGTGGAAAAATCAGAGTTTGAAAATTTACAAACCATATACCCGGATCACCCTTTATGCATAATTATTAATTAAACGAAAAGATATGAAGAACAAACATACCCTTGAAGATCCGAGCTTCCTCAGGTACAAGTTCACCTCCAATCCTTTTCGCGTTCAACTTGAATCCACCGGGTTTGGTTCCTTCCTTTGATCAACGTTAGCCACCCAAATGTTTGGCCTCTAGAGGTGATCCACCAAGGAAAAAGAATTTTCAAGAAGAAGGGTATATGGCTCAAACCCTAGTTTTCTATCTCTATAGAAAAGGCGTACTCTCCAACAAATTGGAATTATTACGTAGTTGTTAAAAGTCAACAACCCCCACAACCCATAATAAGACTCCTCTTATTTATAGATGTGGGCAACCCACCTTAACAATTAAGGAATTGGGATTTATTTAATTAATTAAATTCTTTTAATTAATTAAGCTCCCTAATCTTATTAGGGAGAATTAATTAAACTCCTTTAACTAATTTTCCTTCCTAATCCAATTAGGAATAAATGAGAGTACTTATATTAAATTAATTCCTAAACTCTTTTAGAAATTAAAATAATAATAATTGTAATAATATTAATAAGACTCCTCTTATTAATTTATATTTAATATTTCTAAAATATTAAATAATAAATATTAAGCTATTTAATTTATTCTATCACCATAGATTAAATTAAATATACTTAATATATTATTACATTATGCCATTAACTTCTTAAATAATTATTCTTCCTTTTATGGTGTGACCCTTTAGGTTCTCCATATTAAGCTTAGGTTGTGAATAAATCAATTAAAACAATTCTAATCTTATTTAAATAAATAAATTAAACAATTAATTTATTTAAATAAATAATATTTATTCTACAATAGGATAAGCCTCTCCACTAGCGATCAGCGACTTTCCGGATAATATAGATTTCAACATTAATCATAAAAGAACCTTTGAGTAAATATTTACTGCATAATTCAATCCTTCCACCATACAATGTCCCAATTAAATATAAGACATGGAATTCTTGTCAAGTCTTATTTTATTTAATTATATGTATTTCGACTCTTAAATGCACAACTCAAATAATGCAAATTAGAAACTCCTTTCTAATTTCATTACGCCGCCAAGGACTCTTTGGGTTGTCAATTTATCGAATCACATAGGACATTTCTCTTCTTTTATTAGAAGTGGTAGATTCTTTATTGATCATACATTATCTCCATGTACAACTTATTATACCCAAGCATTCCCTTTGATATATCCTAAGGGTCTTAAGGAATAAGTCAAAGTATAACTCATCATACACAAGATACTATGATGATCTCAAGTCCAAGGATTACTTGTACTACTATCACTACAGAATTCCTATTGACAGAGCAAATAAAACTCCATTAGGTATTCCTTAGCGAGCCACGTTCGATTGAACTTATTCTCTAATAAGCACCTACATACTTGCTTTAGTGTCTCCACACAAATGATCGTGAGATCAATCATCCTCATCCAATGAGCAAGCAACGTATGTACCAATCTATCCGGATTCACTAATCCCCAATTTAGTAATCCAATGATTGGGAACTATTTTAGTTTTAAGCTTTCAAAGAATTTAGATCTCATTAGAATGATCATCATCATTATTCTAAAAGCATTGCTTAAAACTATGGGTTTATCACATATTATAAAACAGCATCATGTAGATAATTAAAAGCCTTTAATAAATTAATACTTTTTATTAATAAATGAATAAGATTGTTACAAAGTATATGCTTTATCATCAAACATGATTGGCTTGTGTGCATATTACTTTCACTTGGAAGACAGCTGACATCCATTAGGATACTACTAGGAAGTTCGCCATAATCCGAACACAACCTGGAACATCGGTTCAACTCGGAACACTGTTGGGAGCATTAATTCCAACCCGGAACACAAACTAGGAATGTCATTTTCAATCTCGGAGATAACCCCGAGGTATGCAGATCAAAAGACCGGCAACAACACCGCAGATGACAGTTCTATTTCGGCGATAACACCGTGACATTCAGTTCCAGTCCCAGAAACAACACTAGGAGTAGTGACTCCATCCTTGGTATACCTGAAATATCAAAGATCATGGTTATACCAAATCACAGTTCATGTTCATAATTATACTAATAAGTTCATCTTTGCACTACATGCCAAAGATATTCAACCACCAGTCATCTTTGCACTACAGGCCAAAGATATTCAACAACAGGTCATCTTTGCACTACGGGCCAAAGATATTCAACAACAGGTCATCTTTGCACTACGGGCCAAAGATATTCAACAACAGGTCATCTTTGCACTACGAGCCAAAGATATTCATATCTCAAAGAATATATAATCATTTCAGAATTTATATAAACCATAATTATAACCACGTTGATCAATTCACCTTTGCACTTAAGCTAAAAATATTCAATTGTAAATTCAATGGTCATGATCATACCAGTCAACGATTCAACTTTGCACTACTGGCCAAAGAGAACCCATAGTCACGATCATACCAATAATCTACCCATCTTTACACTCAAGTCAAAGAGAAATTTCTTCACCAGGATTATAAAAATGTTATATATGATAATAAAAATAATATGATCAAAACATGGATTTAATTTCAAGAGTAAGATTCATAAATCAACGATAATTTGGTTAGAAAAAGAAACCAATTTTATAGTGAATAGTAACTCATGAATAGTAACCCCGACATGAAAAAGGTAAAAATTCCACAATAAAATACATACCAATATTTCAGTATAATGATATTAAAAGAATAACATTTCTTAAACTTATAAACAATTTATTTTAATTGTTTACACTTTACTAAATAATGCATTTAATCATCCTAAAATGCCAAACTCATAAAATTTCATCACCAATAACCAAAACCCTTATCAAAAATCTGCATATACCTTATATAGGATTCTCAAGCCATAAAATTCTATGTTCCAATTTTCTTACTTCACATAACATATTTAATTCATTTACTCATAACTAGTTCATTTTCATGAAAAATACCAAATCATTCCCAAAATATTTCTTTTCTGAGATTTAGCAGAATATAGTCCCATATTGAACATATATTTTTCTCAGAATTTAAAATTCATTTACTATTTTTCACATGGCCAAAACTGCCGAATATTTAGATATTTATCATAAATTGTACTTTTGTCTAAAAATTCCAAAATTTGCAGAGTATACTTCTGTTATATACATGTACTCCCAATAAAAATTTTACCAATTTTGGAGTTAACCACAAGGAGTTATAAGGGTTTACTTTTAAAATAGTCTTTTCTCATAAAATTCATAACTCCTAATCTATACATCCAAAAAATGCCATTTTTGGACACAATCAAGAAAACTCATCAAATTATCATTTCAAATTTTTTCAGAATTTTTGAAGGTCCGAAAAAAGTACGAAACTGAAAAACATAATAACCCTTAAAATTCCTTACCTTAAAAGAGCAGTACTTCTGACTGGAATATCGGATGTAAAGCCGAAAGAACCTTGCACCGAATAGCAACTCTAAAAGTATCTAAATATTCACAAAAATACGCTCGATAATATATAGAGAGAGAGAAAAAAAACTTATGTTTCTAGTGTGATTTTCAATTCTAACTTAAGCGCCTATTTATAGGAAAATACTAAAACGCCAAAGGAGACTAAATAACAAAATATTATTATTATTATTATTATCTTCTATGCACCAACCCTTTGAATCAACTAGCATGCCATCTTGGATAACATATTAGCAGCCCACATGTGTTTCAAACTAAAGTGGGTCCCACCCATAATTTAATAAAAATCATTTTATTTTTTGAAATTTCAGTAATTCATAGAAAATAGTCCGTTTATCAGAAAAATACAAATTTTATGTCCATTCCACACAAAATTGAATTCTCTACAACTTTGTAGCTTTAAGTTTTTCCAAATTCCAAACAGAAAATATCCGAAATTCACAAACGGACGATTTTCAACACCTTTTAAAATTCATAACAAATCATACGTTAATTTTTAACGGTTCAAAATTTGTGGATATATACTCAACTTATATATGTATAACATATCCAAAAAACACAATGATCCAACGGTCGAATTAAAATTATAACTCACGCAATAGAGCTTTAAGAACACCGATTTGATCTTTTAATACCTCCAATCCGACAAAATAATGATAAAACGCCTCAACATTAATTCCTTCATTTATAACCACATAAATAAATCCATCATTTATATCTGCATCAAATAAATATTTTCTTATCATATAAATCAATAATTAATTATTCACAAATAATAATACAGAATCACAACAATGACAACCAGGCAGTTCCCAAGAAAGAGGGGGCTTTCCATAAGGATTTCTCCTTACTGGCGCGCAATTAGGTGACCAAACCTCTCCTTGACAGAACTTTCTAGATGCCAATAATGCTATCTAATAATATTATCCAAATAATATGATAATAGGAAATATTGTACAGTGACAATTATTGAAACAACAATAATATAAAATATTAACGCAGCAATTATTGAATCAATAAAATAAAATATTGAACAATAATTACTGTAACAATTATTAAGTAGTGTCTTCTTACGTAAGAATCAATAATTCAAAAATAACATGTAACACTGGTGCTCTTTTGTGCAACAACGCGTATCAGTATTTTAACCACGAGTATCCCAACGATGTTAATTGGTAATAACTACGCCGTTATTTATAAAAACTCAAACTTGTCGTTTTCTTCATCCGACAGTTATTCTGTTATGAGACCCACGAATGGCTGCGTCGTCATACGAATATTCCCCGACAACAAGAATATTCCACGACTAAACGAATATTCCCCGACAAAAATGAATATTTTATAACCACTTACTTATTTTGTAAAAATTTTATATATCACCCTTAACTTTACTCTTTATCAATTTAATCATTTACTAAATAATAATTATAAAAAAAATTGAATAATTTTATTTCATAAAATTCGGGGTCTTACAATCTTCCCTCCTTATGAAATTTCGTCCCCGAAATTTACGTACCTGGTATTTCGAAGAGTTGAGAATACATTGCTTTCTTTTCAGATTCCATCTTCCTTGTCATCATGATTTCTCCATTGCTCATCTCATGTATTTCAGATATCATTCTAGAATACAACTTCAAAACAAAGGTTAATTGACATATCACAATTTGTCAACTTAAGTCAAAAAATTCAGCTTAGGTAGGACACACACTAGCGAAGGATATTACTCGTCTCTCCCTTCCTAGTTCTAATCACGGATCTCCACCAGAGATCATATCCCTAAGCTCTGATACCAACTGTGACACCCCCAAAATAGGTCCAATCCATCCAACCTATTCTGAGTCGCCAAATACATGGTACAGAAAACAACTATAACTTTATTACTACCATAACACATATGCTGTGAGTTTTGATACAAATATATACCAACTGTGACTCATGTCCCAACCATGGACAGTACCTCACAGTGATCAGTAGCAATTATATCCGAAGTGGATGATGAGACTATCAAAGTATTTCCCATACAACCAATTCAAATCAAAGGAACTGACAATCCTTTGAAAGTGGCCACACCAGAGCCAATTTCTTTATCTTTCAGACCACAATATCCTGTTGTCAGCTTACACAAAGTTCCATGGAATTATGGAGAAGCTGAAGGATCCACGTCTCATACTACTGCTACAGTGTCGAAGGAAAATCCACTGTATCTTCCTCAATGGGTTATTAAACCTACTTGCGAAGCAAAGGGCAAGTTGCCCATGGAGAAGATTAAATAATTCCTCTGCACTATGGGCCACAATGAAGCCAAAGTGGTTTAAAGCTTGCGAGAAGCTCCACACCAGATTTCAATACTGGACTTAGTTTTCTCTTCTGAGGATCATCGGAAGATCTTACTGAAGGTTTTGGAAGAAGCCTACTTGCCAAAATCAGTGGATGTAGAAAAATTTCAACATTTGGTTGATCACATTTTCAACAACAATGTGATATCCTTCACTGATGACGACATACCTCCCGAAGGGACCGGTCATTGAAAGCCTCTGCATATTGCAGTTTTGTCTTCCAGGTACATGCTAGCTGGAGTTTTGATAGATGGAGGCTCATCTCTAAATATCTGTCCTTATGCCACCTTGGTGAAAATGAATATCAATCTCAAGCGGATCCAAAGCATCCACACGGTCATCAGAGCTTTTGATGGATCCCGACGAAATTCCATTGGAAAGATTGAATTGCCAATTGAGATTGGTCCAAATACATTCAATGTATCTTTCCACGTCCTCAAGATATACTCAGGATATAACCTGCTATTGGGGAGACCATGGATACACATGGCTGGAGTCGTTCCCTCCACACTACATCAACAGCTCAAATACATTATCAAAAACAGTCTTGTTACTATCAACGCTGAGCCGGAATGTCCTTAACAAGGAACTCTACCAATCATCAGCTTCAATTCAAAAGTTGAACCGGCCAGTTTCCATACTATGGAAGTGAGTAACACGCAATACCATTTTATTGGAGCGCCACTTCCCGTACCCAAGATTTCTGACGAGGTTATTGTTAATCGATTTCGCAATCAATGAATACGTGCAAGTATACACGGTCAACAAGTAATAAAGTGAAAGTAGAGTATCGTTCCCACGAGGAATTATTTAATAAAAATTATCAAATACTAACTCTTAACCAAATCAATTTTATTTAAACAATTGCAAATTATGAATTTTCTAATTAAGAAAACTAAATTAAACAATTAAAAGAGATTAGTCTAAAAGAAAGCAAATAAACAAAACTGAGATTTGATTGAATTCAGGTAAATAAGGATTAAGACTCCAATATCCCCAATTATGAACTATAAATCAATTATCCAATTATCCCAATTATTACGTCTACTGAATTGTTAACAGGAATTCTCAAATGCCAAAAGTCCTTTCTCAAGTGATCATTTGCCTTCTATTTAACCCAGATTAATTTTGCTATATCTCTATGCTAAACAATTGAATTAAACTCATATTAACCCCAATTCCTTATGTGTTACATGCGTGAATAGATATTCTCATTCTATTCACAAACCTAATTATTTCTTTGTGCAAATAACTAAGTCACATGATATCATGCCAGTTCTAACCCTAGAATTCCTTTCTCAATTCCTTCAGAGTAACAAGGTAATTCTTGATCAAATAATTAATCAATATCGTAAAAGCAAGATAAACAACTCACTTTGACACAAATAATTGGAATAAATTAAATAACTAATTTATAGCTATAAAAGGTTCAATTGAAATCTTAATAAAAGAGTTGGTTCATAATTAATGAATTAAAACCAAGAATCCACAATTGAATAGACATTAAAAGATAAAAGTATGATAAGAGAAGAGAATAGGATATGTTGTCAGCAAATCTGATGATCCCCTCTTGCTCTTGCTCTTGATCTTCAATGGTCTCCAAGTTACTAATAAGTACTAGGGTTATGTTCTAATCTAATGGAGTGTATCTCTAGTCTAATCTATGTAATCTCCATCTTATTTTATGCCTTACATCATGTATTTATAGGTTACAAGTCCAATTTTTAGTTTTGGAACAAACCCAATCCAATTTGGAGTCAAAAAGGTGTCAAAATTCGCCCAAAACGCGTCCAGGCCGCACCAACCTCTTTCCCCAAAGACCCCAGGCATTAAGGGCACGACGCTCAAACACTACTCCCAGCGCTTGGCGCTGGGTAATAGGCCTATTTTGGGCGCCCCAAAGCCTTGCCCATGTTCGACATTTTACGCTTTCGGCGTCCTCTGGTAAAACGGCCATAACTTTTGATCTGAGAGGAGTTACTGGGCCTGCCACCTATCAAATCGAAGATATCACCGAGATCTACAACTTTCATTCTTTGAGGATTGAGAAATTATGGGCGGATGAAGGCTAAAACTGAGCTGGAAGTGACTTCTATGCAAATGACCACCCAAAACCATGACGTTCAACGTCCGTTGGTACAACGATCATAACTCTTGCATCCGAACTCCGATTGGAATGATTCAAAATGTTCCAGAAAGCTAAGACGATGCTCTTCAATGTAAGATAAGTTCCAAACCAAGAACATGAAGTAAACATGAAAGCCCAAATGATGTCCGGTTTGCTTTTCTTTGCGTTTTCTTTGCTTTTCCTTACCAATAGTCGCTCACACCGCTCCCAAACGTATAACCTACAAAATGAACACAAAATGCATGAAAAGTAACTAAGACACATAAATATAAGCAACTAATTCAAGTAAAAGATACCGGAGAAGTGTATATAAAATCCACTTATCAGTTATGTCGGCCACTCAAGAAATGATGTTATTAGGTCATCAACCTGGACAAGGGCTTGGTAAAGATAAGCAGGGTATTAAGCACCCTATCCAAATGTCCAGTCAAATTGGAACAGCCGGGCTAGGATATTCTACCAGTTCCAGACACAGGAATCCTCATAAGCACAAGCAAGTTCCTCAAGCTTCCGCCGCACGGCAATTTTCTATACCTTTACCTCATGAGTTGATGCAATCTCTAGTAAAGGTTCCAGCCCATGTTGTGGCTATGCTGTTTCTGAAACCAGTGCCAATCAAAGCAAAAGAGGTGTTGATTCCTGATCCCGAAGTGGAAGAAAAGGAACAAAAAAAGTAAACATGACCTTACCTTGATGATGACAGGCATACGCGTCATTGTTCATGATGAACATACAAACAGATACACCCTAGACGATGATTGCCCAGATGTCATAGTTATTATTCGGGAGAAGGAGGACAATGACGATCCTTCCATCACTGCAGTCCTTCAGGACTTTGCCCTCGACAATTGGAGCAGCACTCCATGCATTGGTCGACGAGGGTAAAATGGGCGAAAAATCCCTACGCCTGTAGATAACTTTAATTGCTTGCTTTCTTTACAAGAGACTAGCAGTTATTTTATCAAGTACATGCTAACACTTTTGTATGATCGAACAGTTGCATATATTAAGTGAAAGCATCTTTTGTTTCAGGACTCTGAATTTAGATGTTCCTGTACTTGCTGCTGATGAGGTGCCTTCTCTCCATAAGAGCTGTAACTTTGATTCAAAGTTGGACTCAGACTTGATGGACATACAAGAGGACATTGAGACACCTCAAGAGATTAAGGAATGGGTCACAGACAAACCCAAACCCAATCTTAATCAAACTACTTCTTTCAATATTGGAACCTTAGACAACCCTAAGCTAATCCAAATTGGTTCAGACCTTACCACAAATCAGGGGAATGACATGGTTGCACTATTAACCCAATTCCAGGATGTGTTTGCATGGTCTCATGAAGTCATGGTGGGTTTGTCCACTGACATTGTTCTTCATCGCCTTCCCATTAAAGAAGGATTCAAACCAATTAAGCAAAAGCTCAGGCGATTGAAACCTGAGTGGAGTGTAAAGGTTAAAGAAGAAATTGTAAAACAATTTTAAGCTGTAATCATCATGGTGTCTACATATCCGGAGTGGATATCCAACATTGTTCCCGTGCCTAAAACAGGGGGAAAGGTGCGAGTCTGCGTGGATTATCGAGATTTGAACAAAGCTTGCCTTAAAGATAGCTTTCCCATGCCCTTTATCCATATTCTTATTGATAATCTTCAATCAATCGGCATGTACTCCTTTCTTTGATTGCTTTGTGGGGTACCATCAAATTATGGTCGCTGAGGAAGATCGTGAGAAAACTGCTTTCATCATGCCTTGGGGAACTTTTTGCTACAGATGGTTGTCATTAGGCCTCATCAATGCCGGGGCAACCTATCAGCGAGCTATGATGGCTCTTTTCCACGATTTAATGCATAAAGAGATAGAGATCTACGTGGATGACATCATTGTCAAATCCCGAAAGGAGGAGGATCACTTAGACCATCTCAGAAAACTTTTTAACAGGTTTCGTAAGTACAACTTGAAGTTGAATCCCGCCAAGTGCGCCTTTGTTGTTAAGTCAGGCAAGTTGCTAGGTTTCCTAGTCAGCCACAAAGGTATTAAACTAGATCCTACCAAAATCCAAGCCATCAAGGAAATGCCCATTCCTCAGATAGAGAAGAAAATACGGGGATTTTTGGGAAGGATCAACTTCATTAATAGATTCATTTCTCAACTCACAGCAACCTGTGAGCCTATCTTCAAGCTGTTAAGGAAGAACTCCTCCATGAAATGGAATGATGAGTGTCAGAAAGCCTTCCTCACAATCAAAGAGCAACTAGTTAACGGTACCTCCCAGGGATGATGTTCCCCTGTTCATGTACCTGTCCGTAAATGACAATGCCATGGGTTGTATGCTGGGGAAAAAAGACAATAGAGGCCAAGAACGAGCTATCTATTACCTCTGCAAAAGATTCAGCATCAGTGAACACAAGTACACTCTGATTGAGAAAACTTGTTGTGCTTTAGCATGGGCTTCCATGAGGTTACAACATTACCTCCATGGTCACACAACCCATCTCATATCTCGAATGGATCCTCTCAAGTATGTGTTGATGAAGCCCACAATGAATTGTCGATCGTCCGGATGGCGGTTGATCCTACTGACAATTTGACATCGTCTCACGTGATACAAAAAGTCCGTCAAAGGTCAAGGAATTGTGGATCAACTGGTCGTCGTACCTGCAGGGGACTACAAACCCTTGGAAACATACTTTCCCGATAAAGGGATAATGACCATTCAACTAGAACATCAGTACGATACATGTCGTACGTGGAAAATGTATTTTGATGGAGCTGTTAACACAGAAGGCTCTGGAGTTGGAGCAGTTCTAATATCCCATGCAGGGGGAGCGATATCCGTCGCCATCAAATTATAATTTGTCAACACCAACAACCTGAATCGAGTATGAAGGTACGTATCATGGGGCTAAAACTTGCCCATTCAATGGGCATCAGGCGGTTAATTGTCTTTGGGGATTCCGAATTGGTAATCAGACAATCCACAGGAATATATCAAACCAAAGAATTACATTTGCTGCCTTACCATCGACAAGTTCTACAGATGGCTTTGGAGTTCGAAGAAATCTCTTTTCTACATATTCCTCTTAATAGGAATGATTTTGCAGATGCATTAGCAACGTTGGCCTCCTTGGTTTACATACCTAACAAGGAAAACATGCCAATCATCACGTTTACTCTGTAAAAAGCCCCAGTCTATGGGAATTACGTTAGAGAAGTATCGGATGAGCTACCTCCCATCCACAATCCTTAGTATCAACACATCAAGGAATATCTGCGAGATGGATCTACACCCGCTAAGGCGAGCCTAACTGAGAAGAGGTGAATTCATCGACTTGCTATGAAATTCTACCTGAGCGGAGATGCACTCTACAAAAGAGATGCTGGATTAGGTCTCCTCAGATGTCTAGATAAAGACCAAGCTCAGAGACTCATGAATGAGATCCATGGTGGAGTATGTGGCCTCTCATGATGGCGGACCCCTACTTGTCAAGAAGATCCTCGAATGGGGCATTATTGGCTTACACTTAAAGTCGACCGTGATGATCACGCCAAGAGGTGCTATCAATGCCGATTCATGGGAATGCTATCCACGCCCCTCAAGGGAACTCCTGATATGAGTTCGCCATGGCCCTTCTCAATGTGGGGAATGCACGTGATCGGGCCCATCGAGCCCAAAGCCAGTAATGGACATCGATTTATATTCACCATGATCGACTACTTCACCAAATGGGTAGAAGCAGCCTCCTTCCCTAGGGTTACTAAAGAAGTCATCATTGCTTTCATCAGAAATAATGTTGTTTGTCGATATGGACAACTAGAGGTCATTGTGTCAGACAATGCTAAGAACCTCAACAACAAAATGATGAAGGAGTTATGCAGAAAATTCCACATCAAACACCTTAATTCTGTCATCTACCGTCCAAAGATGAATGGTGTTGTTGAAGAGGCTAATAAAAACATCAAAAAGATCATGCAGAAAATGTCCGTCAATCACAAAGGATGGCCTGACCTCTTGCCTCTGACTTTATTAGCCTACAGAACTTCCATGCGTGCTTCCACTGGGGCAACCCCCTATTCATTAGTCTATGGGATGGAAGCAGTGCTCCCCATAGAGGTGGAAATGGAATCCCTCAGAGTATTGATGGATGCTCAGTTGGGTGAAGACCAATGGGTACAAGACAAGTATTACCAATTGTCTCTAATAGACGAAAGGCGATCCGCGGCTATCTTCCATGGTCAGCAAAGGATCGCACGATCCTACAACAAAAAAGTCCAACAAAGGTAATTCAAACAACATGACTTAGATTTGAAGAAGATCATTGACAACCAAGATCAATCTAAGGGAAAATTCGCTCCTAACTGGGAAGGCCCATTTGTTGTCAAGGAGGTATTGACAGGAGGTGCTCTCAGATTGCAAGAAATGGATGGCGATGAATTTCCACAGCTTATCAACTCGGACACCGTGAAACGGTACTATATCTAAAGTTACCATCAAACAAACATCCTGGTTTTGATCATCAAATCACCAGTCATTCCGATTTTGAATCCTCTCTTTTTGCATACTCTTCTGCCCCTCAGGGAAACATACACTTCAAACCAGAAGCCTGGTATCACTTCATTTCAAACCTTCCATACAATTTCTTTATCCACGAAGACGGATTTAACCTTTCACAATTTTGGTTATCCACGAAGGCGGATTGAACATTTCACACTTGCAGTTTATCACAAAGGCGGATTAAACTTTTCTACGCTTGCAGTTTGTCTTGAGGACGGGATCAAACTTTTTCCACACTTGCAGTTTGTCCCCATTATGGGATCAAACTTGATTCTCCCCGCAGTATAGACTACACATGGGATTCACGCTTTTTCTTCAGCTGCGATTCGTCCTAAGGGGCGAACTACGTCGACTTGATCTCCTCTTCAATAGGAGTACGTAGGCAACCATATTCTATATGGCCCGGTCGCAATAAAAAAAATAACAAAAACATTTTTATCCTTTCTATACAAAAACAACAAAAACATTTCTACACCCATCTGCCTTTCACATTCAGCGTTGAACCTCTTACACCAGGTTCGAACTACGCAGACTTGATCTTCTCTTCAATAGGAATACGTAGGCAGCCATTTATGGTTTAGTCTAACCCCTACCAGAACAAAAATTCTTGTCACACGGTACTGGGATCAACCTTCAATTCTCCACATGTCATCAGATTCAGATCAAAGGGATGGAATTACCCAACCTCTTCTCACAAATAGAAGATTCTGTGACCATCCAAGCTGCGATCATGCCTCAAAGAGCAATACCAACCCATAAGAGATGGAATTAACTAGGCTTCTCACAAATAGAAGTACTGGCGACCATCTGTGGTGCGGTCAATCTCAGAGAGGAAGAAACTACCCTCCTCTCCACTCTTCCATACAGATACCAGTCCCAAGACACCAAAGATGGTAGGTATTTACAAAAATCAATGATCCGTTCTGAGAGATCTTGTGATGTTTCAATGTCATCTATCAAGGATAAGTTCAGAATGCATCAAGATCACAAGGCCCTGAAGAAACAAGCAAATATCAAGCAAGTATCAAGGCATAACTAAAAGGGAAGTGAATCAAAATATATTTCCCTGCCATACATAATATTGTTTGATATATACATATGTGTTGTACTTGACAAAATGGCTAAGCTAGTCTATGCAGGAAAATACAAAGCTATCTACAGATCTGTATATATGTGGACTATCAGATCTAACATAGCATCCCTCTCTGAAGACGGAGGTAGCACTGCAAGCTCCTGCCCAAGGGTATCTACACGAGCTAGCAGATCAGAGGCTAACTGCATGGTGGCATAATGCTCATCAATGTAAGCACTTCGTCGACAAGACCGACAACCATCGGGATCTAACGAATCTTATCTCGCAATGGCCACATCCCTAGCAGATAAGGCGGCATCTCGCTCCCCAATCAGTGCATCCCTGGCTAATATAGCCTCGTCCCTCTCTAATAGAGCGGCATCTCTCCCATCAAGAGCTGTCAACATCGCGGCCCTAGCCTGATCTCTCTCATAGGTCATCAGATGTAAGCTCTGCTCCAAATGTTGTCTTAGAATTTGGGTAATGAGTGGCTTTCGGGGTGGGAGAATCCATCACAAATGCTGGCAGCCCAGCAGTCAAATAATCAATGGGAATATTAGCCTCCTCTATAGGCTCCTCATCGTTAGAATCAATCCCCTGCACTGTGGATATTATCGCAGCCGATGCAGTCTCTGTCTCCATCCATGCAGAATACTCTGCAGAACAACCTGGATGACTGACAGAAAACTCAACCGACCATCATCGATCCGGCGCAGCATACAACTGGATCTTCCTCCCACGATAAGCGATAAGCAGAAGAAGTGAAGTTACCGACTCACTACCCCCTCATACAGATGAAAATCCTGAAACTAGTCAAACTAACACATAACGGCCAATGGGTGGTAAGTGATCATGCCCCTCAAACCAGCTAGAGGGAAATAATCCATGCCCGAAGCATGAGTAATGAAGTTTTAGGGTGAACTAAGCCCTGAACATGGCAATATGGCATACGGATCTCTTCTGTAGTGCTCTTAATAGCACGCTCTCCTAAATAGAGCTCCCATCCTCCATCTGTGAAGAAAGGAATCCTGCAGGTGGAAATGACATACTCTACTCCAGTCGGGTACCCATCCTCAAAACCAACTCCCAAATGCTCTCCAGAGTAGGCAATCCATTTGATGACATCGGCTGTCAACAACTCCAGCTGTAGGCGATAATGAGTGAAACCCTCAGCAACAGGGACCTCCGCTAGTATGGAATGATGCCATCTCCGTCCTCGTGGATAGGTATCTAAACCTAACATGCTCACAAGATGCAAATAGGGAAGCCTCTCATAGGCCCAAAACTGCCAACACAAAGGCAAACATCTGCTGTCAGTCAATACTATTAACCTATACATGGGAAAAAACGAGAGAAACACTCACCAGCAGAAATGGGTAGAATCCTAACCACGCCTCAGTCAAGCCCTGCGATCGCATGCGCATTCCCCTGAGGAAATAGGCAAAGGTGTAGGAACCCCAATCATACTCTCCTATACGGTCCACGTGTCGAGTGGCGCTGATCAAAGCGAAGGACACCGTAGAGGAATTATCTGCTATGAAGCATCCCCTAATGATCATCAAGAACAATCACCGAAGAATGCGATCCCTGACTCTCACATCGTCAAGTATGGGCTCACTCAATGTGACATTTTTCATAGCATCTACGCCAAAGGACCCGTCGAAGCAGATCCACGCCGCCGAGTGCATCCATGGAACTCCCAACAAGGATTTTTGGCGGTAGGGTAATATCCGTCGTGCAAGGCACTGGATCCCCTCCAAACTCCATACCTATGATAAACCGCCAATCCATCGGTGTCATCATCACCTCACAGTCCAACAAATGGAGTGACTGAGTCTGGTGAAACCACCGCTGAGATAATGCCCCGAGGTAACCTTGGGAATGACGAGGTAGAATGGAGAAGAACATCCCAAATCCCCGACCCATGGACGATCGCTTCAGTAGTCATCATGCAAAGCCCGATACATAGAGTGGATGCTAAACCAGATTCCCTCGAGGTTTGTGAAGCCGGGAACTTACATCAAATGCAGATCAACATCAGAATCCTTGACTCCTCATCAATAGGAAATAAGGAAGATTAAAGATCTAACTTCATACCTCATTTGCATGCAGGTATACTGAAGGATGCCTACTCAAGTCACCCAGAAGATCTGGGTTCGCCACTTGAATACCTGGCAATTCCCTACGGGGAACACGTATAACAGGAGCAGGAACCTCGATCGGTACATCCTCCTCCTCGTCCTCAACATTCGGCACTTCAACCCGAATAGGACGTATCACCGCCTCCACTAAACGACGAGGCTGTCTGACAGAATGACGTTGAGGCTCTTCAGAAGCTCTCCTCCGTATACTAGAAGTGGTCCTGCAGGAACTACTCAGCTGATCCGGATCCATAATATCTGGACAACAAGTCTCCAAATCGCCTCAGAAAGGGTGTGGTAATTTCTTACCTGGAGCTTTTCAAAATGCATTATTTTAACATACATCTACAGTAGAGTTAAAAATGCATGACTACCCAATACCTATATTTTGGGAAAATTTTGCCATAGTCCCCTTTGTAAATGGGACTATCCACATGCACATAGGCATGACTAGGTGGTCATTCAGTAGCACACATGTACACAGTCATATACATCCTACATGCATTAATCACATCACAGTAAAAAATTCGTAAGTGTAGTCTAATTACCAGGATTATTTTGCTTTTCTGCCTTTACTCATTTATCCTCACATAGGATAAGAAATGACAGTAAAAGGTTCCAATTTGACTGTTTCAAAAGTCAAATTTTTTCACATCATTATGTTTAGCATGGTTTAATACTAACATTTGCTATGTTGAATATTTTTATCAAGTTATATCAGCATGCATATTCACTATTATGTGTCTAAATGCATTTTATGTGATAAGTCATTTTCCAACGGATAGAAATTGGAAAAAATACATGCATACGTTACCAAGACAGTGAAGAATGCTTGTACGGTGGCCAAATATGTAGAAAGTTTCCCGAACTCAGCAGATTTGAAGAAGAGCTCTCAAATTTCCTTCGCTGCGCAACTTGAAAATGACTTATGAAAGCAACCATTGGCTTTATACATGAACTGCGGTTGGTCGATGAAGCTCACTGCTGGCTCCTGTAGGTGTAGTTGCGGCACTTCTACATGGGTCCCACACCTCCAACTTGCTCCAGTTAGAGTTGCAAAGGAGGTCTCACAAGCTGAAAAGGCCAAATCCGGAATAAAAATGCTACGCGATTGAGCGGAATAGCCTGAAATCCTGGTTTCTTGTCGGTCAGAGTTAACCGTCGTCTCAATGGTATTCGCCTGAATGTAGGGTATACTATACCAATGAGCTCAGCTTTCACAAATCATGCTCGGTAATACCCCACAAAGGTCTGATGTCATCATTTGTAGGGTCACAACCCTAAACCTCCCATTGGGAATTCTATGTACGCCAGAGTTATAAACTGATAAAGTATCCCCAGCGGGGGTCTCAACGCACATCTTTCAAGCATCTATGTATCCCCGGCGGGGGTCACAATGCACATCTTTCAAGCATCTACGTATCCCCAGCGGGGGTTACAATGCAATGCAACCATTGATATACACATCAATGAAGGTCAAGTAACCTTGACGTCATGTCAGCCGATGGCAAGTAAACCCATCGAAGCAACTCATCCATGTATCCCCGGCGGGGGTTATAACGCAATGCTACCATTGACACATACATTAATGAAGGTCAAGTAACCTTGACAATACACCCAGCAGGGATCTATCTGGTGATACACACATCAACGAAGGTCAGGCTGACCCGATGACGACAAAGCTGTTGGCGATAGAATTCAAGCGAGAATGAGGAAATATGTTATACACATCCTCAAACAGATAAAGCTTTATCCCCACAGATCTCTTACACACAAGAGGTACCTCTATGGAATATAAGCCAATGTCTAGGATTCAAGACTTTGGTGATAGCCCCAACGTCAACATCCTTGGAGACTTGGATCGCATGTCCAAGCCATCACTGATTATCATCCAAACAGGATTACCTGACAATCATGCATCATACATTTGCATCATGTTGCTGTATATAGCATCATGTTTATCTTGCTTGCATTTCAAGTGTCTAGGATTCTTTATCTTATCCATGCCTTGCATTGCATGAATATGATAAAGAGGGGCATCTGTAGACACTCAAAAATTTTACGCTTTATTCTTCGACATTGCGAGGAGGCGATTTGTCTTCGAGATAACCTTGGAAGACAGCTGAGATCCATTTTGGATACTACCGGAAGTTCAGTTACAACCCAGAACACAAACCGGGAACATCAGTTCTAACCCGGAACACAAACTGGGAGCATCAATTCCAACCCAGAACACAAACCGGGAATGTCATTTCCAATCTCGGAGATAACCCCAAGGTATGCAGATCAAAAGACCGGCAACAACACCGGAAAGGACAGTTCTGTTTTGGCGATAACACCGTGACATTCAGTTCCAGTCCCAGAAACAACACTAGGAGTAGCGACTCCATCCTTGGTGATAGCCCCAAGGAATGATTTTACAGTTCCGGCAATAACTCCGGAATTGTTTGTTTCAAACACATGCGATCAACTTCAAGCTTAGACCTCCTGCCGAGGCACTCATACCTCAGACCCAGAGCTAACAACGGGCAGACAGGCACACCCACAAATGACAGTGAGGCATACAAACAAGCAATCCAATCTCAGATGTAACCCTGAGCAACGTCTGTTTTCCGCTCAAACCGGCGATAACCCGGGTGAGGAGTCAAAATGTCGTCTTATCGCCTCAACATTTTCTCTCACAAGATGATATCGCGGCATACTAACAAGTAGTCCAATCTCAGATGTAACCCTGAGCAACGTCTACTTTCAACTCAAACCGGCGATAACCTCGGCGAGGAGTCAAACATCATCTTGCCCCTTCAACACTTGCGCGTCGTCTCAACACTTCATACATACATACATTCAATAATGTCCCACAAGAACCGAGGAGTAACAATCCCGAGTGACTATTATGCGTGGCAGTACTTTGGATAGAATTTGAAGCTTGAAGACCATGGGCATAGACCCTCTTCCTGACTTCGTACAACCTCTAATCCATGTCATTGCGTAACTCTCGACACAAGCGGTCTGAAGAAGGTCAGATATACCTCGTTTGGATGCTCGGATTGAAGTTCTACAAGTTCGAGTGGACATTACAGTGCATGAGTGCATGTACTTCGAGATGACGGGACCCACGAGGCTCGGATGCACCACGACCACCAAGTATTAGCATGCTGCTACGCCGCAGTGTACTGCACATGCCGCAGTGTACTGCGACTATCCGTCTATAAATATGAGCCTTGGGGTCAGCCATTTGAAGAGGGGAAGGAAAGAAAAAGGCGAGGAAGCCCTGTCCATTTTACTCTGCATACACATCTTTTGAGTGTTTCCTCACTTTAAACACTTGTTAGCTCACATATAGCTATCTTTTATCCGACGGGAGCTGAGTGTTTATCCATTTAAAATCATAGAAAGTCTACTTTTGGCGACCCAATTGTAAAGCCTTCTCACATTATATAAAGCCTTCTTCTCATATTAACACACACTGTTATACACATTGAGAGTCGTGTTGTGTGCGTTTTCCGGACTTGATGCGTGGTTTTCATTTCTGTAGTATATATATATACTTATATATGTATATATTTCATATATGGACTAACATTATCGAGTTATGCCTCGATTGAGCTTGAATTTGATCTGGAGCATTTATTGCTTTTATATATATATATATATATATATATATATATATATATATATATATATACTTATATATATAATTGTTGTCAAACATATCGATGACTGAATTTACATCATAAGATTTACATTTATATATATATATATATATATATATATATATATATATATAATTGTTGTCAGACATATCCGATGAGCCTAGATTTTACATCCGGAGCATTTACTCGCTTTTATATATATATACTTATATATATAATTGTTGTCGGACATATTCGATGAGCCTGGATTTTACATCCGGTGCATTTATTCACTTTTATATATATATACTTATATATATAATTGTTGTCGGACATATCCGATGAGCCTGGATTCATATCCGGTGCGTTTACTGTTTTTATATATATATTTGTACATATATATATATTTACATTCTGTCGAGCACTGGAGTTTACTTGGGGCCTTTTATGACTTTTATTTATATTTTCGTCGCCTGGGAGTTTACTTTCGTGGCAGTTGATCGCTTTTTACTGACTTTATTTATATTTCGTCCCACACAGAGTTTACTTCGTGGTGGTTGATCATGTCCATATATATATATATATATATATATATATATATATATATATATATATATATATATTTATCGCTTTTATATATTTATATTTCGATCCCCATGGAGTTGCTTCGTGGTGGTTGATCTGTCTCTATATATATATATTTACTGACTTTTATATATATATATACATCGCTTTCCATCTAAACCGCAGTATCATGTGAGCCTAGGAATCATGTGATCACAGATTTGATCTCATGAATCTAGATTGATTCTCATGATGGACATTTTTCGAGATGTGAGCAACTTGTACATTATTTACGATTGTCTCGAATTTCCTTGGATGGTGTTTGTACCCACGAGGAGTTCTAAGACTATCAGATATTATTTTCTTGAGAATGCTTCGCATCTCGAAAATAAAAGCAAACAAGCCGAACATTTAATAATAAAATGGAAGTATCAAAGGCCTCAATTGCTATTGAGCACAGGGTTTGAAAAACTTCTTTTACAAAACGTCATTACTATATCTTGTTTAAAACTGAATTTTTCTATAAATTCAAACCTACGTATATAGGTGCGAACAAGGTACAACACTACTTCTAAATAATTGCACATTGATCCACACACATACACACACACATTCATATAATAGTTTCTTTGAAAAGTGGCGGTCACTATGGTAACACGGATGTCGGGGGGTGCCTAACACCTTCCCTCCGCATAATCAAGCCCCCGGACCCAAATGAATCTCGATTTCACATACCCGTTTAGCAGTGTCAAATCACTGGGTCAATGTGCAAACTTTTTCGGTTGCATTGGTAAAACCAGTTAAATACACCAACTGGCGACTCTTAAAGTCAAATCGTCGACATTATACATGTCGGACCTTTTTCACTTATTTTTTCAAACAAATCTCACATTAACATGAGAACACCAAAGAACAAGTAACGAAAAGGGACACACAAAAATCCCGACGTCGACATGATTAAATTACCCGTGATAACTTCATTCAGGTTCCTCGACAAACGCTCTCACTTAAACTACTGGCTTTGACTTGTTTTGGACATCCTTTGGTGTCACCATCCCAATTGGACTTGACTTCACTACACGACAAAATCAAGCTAGATGACCTTCTCTTCCGTAATTGAAACACGTTTTGGGTTGCTGCATAAAGTTTGGACGGATGTGTCCCTCTTGTCCGCATTTGAAACATACGACCGGTGGTCGTTCTCCTTCCTTCGAAATGGGTGTCGGTGTTGCTGTCGATGTCTTTCCGTCATTGTTGAATCTTCTCTTCTTAAAGTTGTTCTCACTTAGTTCACCTTTCCTATTATCTTGGCCATGATTACCACCGAAGTGATTACCATTTTTGGCATGATAATTTCCTCCACGATTGTTATCGTTGTTCCGATGGTCGTTGCCACCGATACGATTATTATCGTGTTGCTGATCATTGCCTTTTGGTTGAGCTGACTCATAATTGCATTTTAATAACTGAGCCCTATTCACAACATCTGAATATAAACAAAGTTTGTGAGAAATGAGGTATTGACGTATTTTGGGTTTCAAACCTCGTAGAAACATTCGCGTCATTCGCTCCTCATTATCAACCAAATGGGATGCAAACCAGGATAACTCCGCAAACTTTGCCTTGTATTGTGATACGGTCATATTATTTTGCTCCAGCTTGATGAATTCTACCTCCTTCATGTGACGAATACTTTCAGGAAAGTACTTGCTGTTGAACAATTCTTGGAACTTCTCCCAAGACATCTTTAGTGCGGAAAGATTAGTACGTTTTACAGATTCCCACCAGTAATCTGCTTCTTCACGGAACATAAAGGTGGCGAAGGGAACCTTTCTCTCCTATGAGCATTCCAAGACATCAAATATATTGGTGATCTGCTTTATCCACGTCTCTGCCTTAAGTGGTTCTGACTTTCCCAAAAACTCCGGTGGTCCCAACTCCTTGAACTGCTTAGCGGTGACCAGTCGTGAGTTACCAGTGTTTCCACCTGCATTATGAACAGGACTCTCTCTCGTTTGGTGTTGCATGAATTCAAAAAAACTCCTAAACGTACCATCGTTTGTCATTTGGTCGGTGTTGTTGTTTACACGAGGATTATTTTCTTCCTGGTGCACATTATCCTGGTTATTGATCGTCGATGACTCAACGGTCTCATGTGCTTCATTTCTTATCTCAACATTTTCAGATGTCATTCTCAAAAACTGTCACAAAATAAGGGTTAATTGATATACCACATAATACCCCTATATTCCGACCAACTAATTAAATAACAAATAAGCTTAGGTAGGTCATACTAACGAAGGAATTACCCGTCTCTCTCCTTCTAGTTCTAGTCTCACATCTCAGCCAGGGATCGTATCCCTAAGCTTTGATACTAACAATGACGCCCCCAAAATAGGTATACATTACCCATTCTGAGTCGCCAGATACATGGTACAGAATACAACTACAAACTTAATTAATATAACTGTCGTGCAAAATACGACAACACACACTAGTACAAAATCATAAAAAGACAACACTTAAAAGATGACGTTTTTATAAAAAATGTTGTGGTATTTTTTTTACAACGTTTTTTAATAAAACGTTGTAGATATATATAAAAAAACGTTATATATTTATAAGGAAAATTTTTTGTTTTAAATAGATAACGTTTTAAAAAAATGTTATCTATGTAAAAAATACGGAGAAAAAAAATGCAAAAATAAAAATTTGAAATTAAAATTGGACCATACGGTTGGATTAGACTTAAACAAGGTTTCGATCACTTTGCTTCCTTCTAAGTTCTAAGCCACAAAAATCCTATACTCAGACCTTATTCCTTCTCTCAATCGAACTGCCACCGCAACCGCACTCCCTCTCCTGACTCTGCGCGGAAGCGCCACAAGGGCGGCGAGAGCAGCGAGAAGGACAGGCGGCGGGATGCCGCCGCGGTGGTGTCAGACTTCGTTGACGGCATCGTGAAGGAGCAGAAGCAACAGAAAGCGGGTGGAGTGAATGAGGACGTGGAGATGGATCCGGATGAGGTGGATATGATGAAGATGATGGGGATTCCGGTAGGGTTTGATTCGACAGAGAGGAAGCCTGTGACTGATAATGATGTTAGTGGAGTGAGAGTGGTGATGAAGAGGATGCCTAGACAGTATATGAATTGTCGCGGTGGGTTTAATCGACCTTTACCTGCTGAACGTAATCGTTGATTTTGATTTCTCAGAGGTTAGGGTTTCTTCATTCTTATATTTTTATGTTTTTCCCCCTTATTAGCAAATTAATTATATTATATTATTTTTCCCCTTAATAGAAAATTAATTATTAGTGATGGATATATTGAGGAGGCAACATTAGGAATTTCATTTGTTTACTCTGCTATTGGAATTGCAAATTTTAACTACTACTATTTTGGAGCAAGTGTTGATGTTGGGTTCAATTAGAGAACTGATTAAATGGGCAGTTTTAAGCTGTGTAAAATGAGTCTAAACCTTCACAGTGATTGAGGTAGCTTGTTTTTGGGCTATGCCCATCTACACAGAAATGATTTATGCCCTTTAGTGAAGTGTCATAATTGCAAGAGGATGATATCGTAAAACTTTCAGGAGGAGGTTAGAGCTCAAAATAAATCTCTAGTCATGTTATCACACTTGCAGCTTTCCCTTGTTAAAACAAAAGAGTTGCCCTTTTTTTTTGTTTTGGTTTTTATAATTTCTATGATGTTCCCATTTTAAACACCAACCCTTAAACCCCACTTATTTTTGATTTGTCTATTTTGGACTGTTTAGTTCACTTCTCTCTCTATATTTATTAATTGCTTCATGTTGTTTCTTTTCAGGTGATTGGCATATGGCGTGCATTTGCATGTACAAGGATCGATCTGTTCATATGTAATATCATTTTTCTTGGGTCTTCAATGTAATTTGGATCATCAAAATTGAACTTGATGGTTGCATAGGATATACATTAAGTTGAAACTTTTTCATTTTCAAGGTACTTTCGACACCGAGTATAATTTGATGATGAATAATATCTCAAATTAAAAATTAGCAGATCGACTAATGTATAATTTTGTGGTAGGCTAACACCACCGTCAACTTCAAATATAACTTGTTAATTATTCTTCGTCCTCTTGTCTGTCTGCTTTGGGCGTGCTGGAACACAACAGTTGTTATTTCTTCTGAGTCATCCTCTGGTCTTATGTTCTGTTGCATGTAGTTCTATTTGTTTGGCTGCAGCTATGTCAGTTGGTTATTACGCTTCTATTAGCAAGTATGCTATAACTGATTGCTACTCGTTGATGCTTGTTGTAATTGGATCTTTAAGCTTAGTCTTCTGCTGCCTGCTGCTGCTTTGGGCCTTTTGCTCTTTGTCATGGGTGGCTATTGGTAAGAGGTTTCAGCTTGCCTGCATCTTAACTGTTATGGGCAAAATGTTTGCACTAGTTTCTTGGTTTTTTATGATGGTTGTTCGTCTATGTTGTTTATTCTTGAGTCCATGTTGTTGTCACAAATTGGTCTTTACATGCTGTCCGTGTGGGAGGCAGTCTTGGATTCTGCTGTGTTGTTTTTGCTTTCTGCTGTAGTGGGCATGCTAATGGGCTGATTTTGTTTTGTGCTTGGGTGTCTGAGTTGCTTGTGGTTGTTGGGGTTGTTTATTCATTGGGTCCTACCCCTCGTGAGTTTTGGTGTTGCTTTTGCTTTGCTGTGTTGCTGATTCTGATCTACTATGTTGTGATGTGCTGCCTCTGTTATGTTGTTGTTACTGATGGGCGTGATGTCGCCTGCTGTTGCTGCTGTTGCTTGCTGCTGCTGATTGGCTGTTGCCTCTGCTGTTGTTGCTTGCTACTGTCTATTGGGTGAGTTGCTTTTGTTTTTGTAGTTCAATGTGGTTTTATAAGATACAATCTCTCTTCAGTTGGACTAAGTGGATTTTATTTTCCTTTTAGACTGCAGAAATGCCAGATTTCTATGCAGATGGTGAGTATGACCTTAGTGGTTTTGCGGTTGGCAGTGTAAAAAAGGATTCAGTTATCAATGGGAAATATTGCGGTTGACAGTTTTTTAACAGCTTCCTTTCGCAGCCATGCTTGTATTAAAAAATTATTTGATTTTGGTGATAGAGGCAATATTGGATCTGAGCAGTTAGTAATCAACTATGATGGTCAAACCAACAAGGGTTTGCTTGTGGATGATCATAGTTCCAACAGTCCTAACTCTGCAGGTTAGTTCCCTTCAGTATAGAAAATTAGACTTCGAAGAATTTTGTGCCGCAGCAATAAGTTGGAGGTGATTACTTTTATGTTGTAATCAGTTGAATGCTTGAACATGAATCTTAATTTTGTATATATACAGTTGGAGAAAATAATAATCATCTAGTGCTTGTTTCCCATATATTTGATGCAACAGAAGTGGATGGTAGAGTCCATCTGCAGGCCTATACCATACCTGTTGAGGCAGCAGAAATAAGTTCCGGTAGGGTTTCTGCGATCACTATGGCTTCTAAAAATGTTGAAGGAAATTCAGTTAGGTCCTTAAATGTTAGAGGAGAAGCTAGCACAGTTTATTCTGCTGCAAAGTTAGAGGTATGACATAGATACTTTTTTATATATCTGGTACTGTGCTTCAGCCTACTTGTTAGCGAGTAATGGTAGGCGTCCTAAATGTTCTCTAAACTTTAGGTCCCAAACTAGTTTTTTCTAATGCACATCTGATTCACATTTTTTACGTGACAAAATTACTAATTATGTAGTTCACCAATATAATACTAACATGTTATTTGGGACCCCAATTTGGTAGAATGTTTGGGATCTCTTGTATTTTTCTCTGCTAACTGACCCTTCAGTTGGTCCCAAGTTCTCTCTGTTTTTTTGATCTTTATGATATTGTTGAAATGGAATTACCTCACTCATGAATAACATATGTTCAAAGAACATTTCTCACTCTTGTGGCCTATGAAATTTTTGAAGTGGCAGTCCAGTTACTGTCCACTTGAATCCATTTGATCACGCTGGTAGGCTGCCCAATGAAAAGGTCCTTGGTTCATATATACGTAAAAATTAAAACTTAAGGTGAAATGACATATTCGAGTCTCCAGGATAGACAGCAGCTGAAACTACAGAGGAGGAAAGAGTCAAACAGATAATCAGCTAGGAAGTCGAGGATGAAAAAGCAGGTATATAAATACAATACATTAGCTGGAAGGAATGGACAGCTGGGAGCAATATGCACGTCGTGCCTACGAACTGTTTGAGAAAGATGGAAATAGACCTATTATGATAGAGGAACTTGCCTCTGTATGATCTCTCTCTTAAGATTTCACTGTTAAGCATTTGATTATATAGTTATGATAGAGGAACTTGCCTCTGTATGACCTTTTATGTAATATTTTGTGGATGTAGTAATTTGAAAATTTAAACATATGGTATTATTGGGATGTATTTTGAATGGTTGATACATTTTGGCTTGAAATGATAATTTAGAGTTTTTTTAGCTATATATCATGGCATTAGCAGTCCTACAAACATTGCAGGTGCACCATTGTGTATGTAATTTCAAATATAGGTGAACTAAAAATAGTTGTTATATGCATGAATTATAACATTTTTAAGTCTTTATATAACGTTTTAAAAATGTTGTATAAATTTTTCTAAATAGATCACACCTTCTAAACGTTGTATAAATGAGTATAAACGTTGTCTGATGTAACAAATCATAATATTTTAAGCTAGAAAACGTTGTGGAATTATATCATCTATAATGTTTTCAAGCATCCAAGAATTTATGGAAAACAAATATACAATATTTTTTTAACAAAAAAACGTCGTGTAATGTGACAAACTACAACGTTTTAAAAACGTTGTATAAATGTGTTAAATAGATGATACCCTTAATCACGACTGTAAGACCTTCTACAACGTTTTTTACGCGTTATCTATTTACTGTTTTGTAATAGTGACAATAGCTGAGTTTTAACACGAATATTGTCTTCTAGACAATATCCACACTCAATGGAGTCCTCATTACAATTACTATCGCACTATTTCATAGAATAGTGAGGACTACTATAGCCACTTATCCTGGACCATCACTCCATTCCCCGACTGGGCCTCAAATTTATATTCTTATTTTCCAAGAGAACGTTGAAAGAAAAAAAGGGTGAGCGCAACTAGCCTAGTAAAAAATATTATGACTAAGATAATGCAGAATAAATTATTGTTAGCCTTCAACAATATAACAACTGATAAAATATAATAGACAACAAGTTTTAGATCAACAACTGCAACGGAATAAGCAAACCATTAGAAAGAGTCAAGTAGAGCATAGTATCTACTATCTTCTATGATTTAAAAGTTTATCATCAATTTTATCGCTAAGACTCAGCTTAATAAATAATCCACATTACTGAATTATACATGCACTACGTGTGACGCCCCCAAAATAGATCCAATCCATCCAACCTATTTTGAGTCGCCAAATACATGGTACAGAAAATAACTACAACTTTATTACTACAATTGTCGTGCAAAATACAACAACACATATGTTGTGAGTTTTGATACAAATATATACCAACTGTGACTCTGGACACCAACTTGGATAGCATGTCACAATGGCACCTTACATAAAGGTACAGTCAATAACTGTTTTAGAAATTAAAATCTTTGAGAAATGCTCAAGAAAACCTTTCATACATGGAGGGCCATGCGTGCAGGTTATGATAGATATCATATGCCCATGTAATTATCTTTGGTTGACCGATAGACCTAAAAAAAAAATGAGAAGATTACTATCATGTTCTTTCCAATAGTGAGTCTTTCTCGATATATAACTATCTCCACCGCTCGCAATTAAAAATTATATTTCAACCAAACTCCAAGATCATATAGGTAGTGCTCGTAGATATACTCAAGAAGTGAATGTGCACAACCTCATCTTTATGATAACACGAGGTTGTATGTCATTACACATCTTGTATGATAGTGGCAAAGCAACCTTTCAAAGTTGGGTTAGCCTCACCCTATTCGGGATTCACCAAAATTAAATATCAAATGACGATACAATAAATATATACACTTATCTAAAGTTCTCAATAAAATTATTTCTATACTATTTAGGGAGAACCTCAATGACTATAGACCACCGCTCTATTTCTCGTTATCCCATTCGATCCCAAGAACACTCTTATTACTCGAAAGAAATTTTGAAGCAAAAAGGGAAAGCACAACTAGCTCAAGAAAGAATATCATGACTAAAGATAATTAAATTATCAATAGCCTTCTTCAGTAATAAATCAGAGATTTAGAACATATGGTAGATGAATAAACTTTTCAACCATAGTTGCAGCGGAACAAGCAATCCATTAGAAGAGTCAAATAGACGATAAAGTCTATTATCTTCTCCATGTTAAAAGTCTACCAACAATGTTTTATTCCTGTAACATCAATTAAAAGTTCTTGTCCACAATCATGTGAATAAATCATAATTATATTTGTGCATCAAAGATCCTGGTTATACCAAATCACAGTTCCTGTTTATAATCATATTAATAAATTCATCTTTGCACTACGGGCCAAAGATATTCATTTACAGTTCATCTTTGCACTACATGCCAAAGATATTCAACAACAGAACATCTTTGCACTACGGGCCAAAGATATTTATCAACAGGTCATCTTTGCACTACATGCCAAAGATATTAATATCTCAAAGAAATATATAATCATTTCAGAATTTATATAAACAATAATTATAACCATGTTGATAAATTCACCTTTGCACTTAAGCTAAAGATATTTAATTATAAATTCAATGGTCATGATCATACCAGTCAACGATTCATCTTTGCACTACTGGCCAAAGAGAACCCATAGTCACAATCATACCAATAATCTACCCATCTTTATACTCAAGTCAAAGAGAAATATCATTATTAGGGTTATAAAAATGTTATATATGATAATAAAAATAATATGATCAACAACTGCATTTAATTTCAAGAGTAAGATTCATAAATCAACGATAATTTGGTCAGAAAAAGAAACCAATTTTGTCGTGAATAGTAACTCGTGAATAGTAACTCATAAATAGTAACTCATAAATAGTAACTCGTATTCGTACATAGTACCGTATACGTAAATAATATCATATACGTAAATAGTGCCATATACATGAATATAGTGCCGTATACGTGAATAGTGACGTATACGTGAATAGTAACTCTGACAAAAAAAAGTTAAAAATTCCACAATAAAACTCATATCACTAATTCGGCATAATGATATTGAAGAAAATAATATCATTTAAGAAGAAAATAACATCCCTTACGATCCCTCAAAATCCTTTACAATCCCTTACAATCTCTTACCTCAAAAGAGCAGTACTTCTGACTGGAATATCGAATATGACGCTGAAGGAAATTTGCACTGAATAGCAACTCTCAAAGTATCTAAATACTCACAAAAATACGCTCGATAATATAGAGAGAGAAAACTTATGTTTCTGGTGTGATTTTCAATTCTAACTCAGCACCTTATTTATAGGAAAATGTTAGATCACCGAAGCAGACTTGACCTGCTACCTGATGGCTTTACCTGCTACTATTCCTGCCCACCACTTTTGAAATAAAATTTTAGCACATTTCTCATCAACCAAAGGTGGGGCCCACTCATTCTAGAATTTTCCACCAAAAATCATTTATAAACATAATTTCTGAATCAGTCACCTCTTAAAATTCATAACAAATCATACGTTAATTTTTAACAGTTCAAAATTTATGGACATATACTCAACTTATATATGTATAACATATCCAAAAATCACAATGATCCAACGGTCGGATTAAAAATTATAACACACGCAATATATCTCAAGAACACTGATTTTTCGGATTATGAGTCATTCGGACCAGTTTCATTCAAATAGTCACTACGAAAAATTCACAATGAATTTTTGGGTGATTCTAGTTTCTATGGTTAGCTTACTTCCAAAGCTTTCTTTTGATATATGACTCATCTTCTAACTCATAATACACAAAGAGTTATAGATTTTACAAAATCAAGTAATAAACTAATTTTCTGAAAATTTCCAAATTTCGTTCTTCATTTCGACAAAATACTAATAAAATACCTCAACATTAATTCCTTCATTTATAATCACATAAAATAAATATTTCCCCATCCTTCATTTATATCCACATAAAATAAATATTTTCTTATCATATAAATCAATAATTAATTATTCACAAATAATATTACAGAATCACAATTATGACAACCAGGCCGTTCTCAAGAAAGAGGGGGCTTTCCAATAAGGATTTCTCCTTACTGGCGCGCAATTAGGTGACCAAACCTCTCTTTGACAGAATTTTCTAGACATTACCAATAATGCTATCTAATAATATTATTCAAATAATATGAATTATTGATCTGATAATGAAAAATACTGTGCAATGACAATTATTGAAACAACAATAATATAAAATATCAACGCAGCAATTATTGAACCAATAAAATAAAATATTGAATAGTAATTACTATAACAATTATTGAGTAGTGCCTTCATACGTAAGAATCAATAATTCAAAAATATTGTGCAATACCATGTGCTATCGCAAGTAACTACGCAGACATCAGTATTTTAACCACCAAGTATTTCTACAGTGTTAACGGTAACAACTACGCCGTTATTTATAAAAACTCAAATTTATCGTTTTCTTCATCCGACAGTTATTCTGTTATGGGGTTCACAAATGGTTGCGCCGTCGTACGAATATTTTCCGACAGCAAGAATATTTTACGACCAAACGAATATTCCCCAACAGAAATGAGTATTTTATAACCACTTGCATATTTTAAAAATTTTATATATATCACCCTTAACTTTAACTTTTTATCAATTTAATAATTTAATAAATAGGAAAATTGAATACTTTTATTTTATAAAATTTGGGGTCTTACACTACGGGCCAATGATATTCATTAGTATCACAACTACAAATTATCCATGCACTACAGGCCAAGGATATTCGTATTTTCACCAATGGTCATGATCATGCCAAACAATAATTTATCTTTACACCCTTGGCCGAAGAGAACGCATGGTTATGATCACACCAACATCTGTCCATCAATGCACTACGGGCCAATGAGGACTTTTACAACATCATTTGTAACATTACGGATCATGATTATACCAAATAATCCTTGGTCATAATCATATCAATCAACAGTCCATCTATGCACTATGGCCAAAGATGACTTTCATCACAATATAAGCATGAGGATGATGACAATGATATAAGAATTCAATTAAATGAAAGCAAGGATAAATTTTAAAGATTTATAATTTAATTTATCCAGGATTCAATAGTATCCAAATTGTCAACATGATACTGCTTTGTAGAGTAAAATTCAAGAATAATATTGTATCAAAAATGATTTGGACCGAAAAAATTAATTTTTATCATGAATAGTACTTCGGATGAATAATACCTGAGTGAATAATACCCCATGAATAGTACTTTATGAATAGTACCCCCGTGAATAGTACCTCCGTGAATAGTACTTCATGAATAGTACCCCATTAATAGTACTTCGAGAATAGTACTTCATGAATAGTACTTTTTGAATAGTACCTTGTGAATAGTACTTCGAGAATAATACCATATTTATGAATAGTGCCAATGAATACTACTCTATGAATAGTACCGTACGTATGAATAGTGTCGTATAAATGAATAGTTCTCATGAATAGTACTCCGGCATGAAAAGCTTAAGATTTAACAAGAATGTTCAGAAAAATATCCTTGTGAAACGATACTAGATGAAGCGCAAATTTCAATGATATTCTACTAATTTCACGGAGTATAGAAGCAATACTTTAACAAAATGAGTGCATAATTAGGAATACAAAACGAAATAATATTATTTAGATACTACAGAGTATGGAAGAAAATATTATTTCATATGAATATTGAACAAAAATAATATCCCTTACAACTGTTGAACGAAAATAATATTCCTTACGAATATTAAACGAAGATAATTTTCTTTACGAATATTAAACGAAGATAATATTTCTTGCAAATATTGAACGAAATAAAATTTCTTACGAATACGAAAAATAATATTGTAAGCGAATATGAAATAAATAATACCCCTTATCTTAGTAGAAGACTGGATACTGCAATAATGAAGTAGCAGAATACTCTTCTTCTTTCTCTCTATAACTTCTCTCTCTATAATTGTTCTTGTGAGTCTTAGTGAATTGGTGAGAATGAATGAAGAAATGAGCATCTATTTATAGGAAAATATAATTTTGATAATTGCACGTTTAGGGGCTCAAATTATTACAGTATAGTACTTTCATCTTTACCTCTATTTTTAATTTAGTCATTGAAGTATTATCAATCTTGCACCACCTCCCATAATAGTATATGCATGTGAATCAATAGTTCCATACATGTGAACCAACAGTAATTTTCATGTCAACCAATAGCAATTAATTATTTATTTATCCGATTAATTACCCGTTTGGTCAATTATAACAAAACCAACCAATCACAGAATTACCTCCTCTGAGGGTAATTGGGTTACGGAAGAATTAAAGAAAAATAAATGAACAACATCTTTCACTCGTCAATATTATTCATCTTTAATCAATGCGAACTTATTCATCATTAATATTATAACTCACAATATTAACAACCAGATCATTTTCAGGAAAGAGTGGGCTTTTCGATAAGGATTTCTCCCTATTAGCGCGCAATTAGGTGACCAAACCCCTTTCTTCGACAGAACTTTTTAGACATCGTTAATAATACAAATAATAATATAAATAATTTTGTCATCTCAATTATTGATTTAATAATATAAAATATTGTACAGATGATATTGTGAAAATAATTGAATCAATAATATGATAGATACTACGCAAAGAATTATCGTATCAATAATTGAATAAAATTGAGTGACTTCTCACATAAGCATCAATAATAAAATATATTGTACAATCAACGTGCTACTATGCAACTAATGCCAGACATCGCATACTTTTAACCACTCGGGTATTTTAACATTTTAATTCAGAAACTTTTGTTGTTATTTTTATAAAAAAATATTTCGCTGTTTTTTTAACTCCAACAAGAATTCCGTTGTACCAATCCACCAATGATTATGCTTATTGCATTTAATATTCTCAGTAAAACGAATATTAAATTAAATTGATCGAATATTTTATAAAGAATTTTGCTTTACTTTTCAAAATTTATAAATATTACTCACAACTATAATATTATATCAAATTCACACCTTAATACTCAAAAAATATTTCAAAAAATTAATCTTTATTCATAAAATTTAGGGTCTTATAACATTTGTAAAAATTATACATTAATTTATTTTATTATTAATTTATTTAATTAATTTAATTATTTGTTATTAAAAAAAAGAGTCCAAGCTTGAGAACCGAAAAAAATTAAACTGAACTTATTTTGTTTTTATTATTAAATTTTTTTCTCTAAGGTGGGTCTTATATTCCACGTAAGCGTGGTCATGTGGTGCCATACAGATTATCTATCAAGTTTTTAACATAATAGACCGTTTTTCAAATGTTTGTAAAAAATTACAGTTTAATGAGTTGATCGTAAAAAATTTCAGTCCAATGATATATTTATGAACAGAGATCGAGTAGAATGTGAAAAAGTGTATTTAACCCCAACTGCATAATCAAAATATTTCTCAAGTATTATGAAATTATGACCAAGGAATTGTGCCTAATCGAGGTATTTCTTAAGGTTCTACCAAAAAAAAAAGGTATTTCTTAAAAGAAAAATGATATATCTTGCAACATAAAAATTACGAATTCTGTTGTGTATATGTACTAATTTACGTGCCATTATAGCTGGACCCTTTCTGAAAGTATTCTGATATTATGACTAATTTTCACTAAGCATTGCCTACTGCTATTATGAAGAAAGACCAAATTCACGTGCCAAAATTTGAAAACAAGCTGGTATGCGTTGATATTATTTCTATATAATCTCTACTTGGGAAGTAAACTGTAACACCTTCATATGTAAAACAATGATGTTGCTATCTAAATGATTTTTCATTGTAGCACCAAAGCATAATAAACCTAAATGCGAACAATGATTCGTTTTCTTACACTTGATATAGTTTCTGACCATATCTGAAAGTGGTATTGAAAAATTTAATTCCCAACCCTTACTACACAAGCAAGAGATGCCCAACCCCGCCTCCACACCATCTCCAACAATCGGGCAACACCAAACGTGTAATCTGTAAGCTGAATCAGAGCTCCAATTTCTGTTTATTTGATGCTAATCTGTACAAAAGTGACACCAAGGAGATTGACTGGATGTTTAGGGTACGGCACAAACCCAACATATTCAGCCAATGGAATGCTATGATTTGTTCTTGCTGCTCATTAATGTAGGGGTAACTGATACAATTCCGATAAGAAACATGGTGGCTATTGAGTGGAAGTCATAAAGGTTGCCCATTGAGCGCAACTCACCAAGAGCTATTCCACCCTGGAGAAAAAATAGATGAAAAAAGGGATATTTAGACGCTTCACAACAATTTATTTTCAAATTCTTCAACAAAACATAGGAGTAACAGGACAGTCATTACTTGTACGGACATTTCAGCACAAATGTTGCCACTTGATTGTTTAAATCTAGTACGGGAATATGATATGACAACTAATCATGCTATTTCCCCCATGCCAATAATCTTGTTGTGTTTAATCTCATCAATAAAAAAACACAAACAAGCATAAACACCCTCTCCCCCCTTTCCCCTTCTAACTATATTTTTCTTTATGTATAGCACTCTTTGTGGAAACAATTTCTATGGTGATCCAATGGGTAATATAACAACTTTTAGACTAAGCAAGCATATATATAAACAAACTCCAGGAGTTATGGAAAAAGCTCAATTTATAGCTGAGAAAATACCCTGACAGTAACAAAAGCAGCAGGTATAAGCCCAATCGAAGTTGCCAGGAAGAATATGTGGAAAGGTACATCTACAATTGGTGAGGCAACATTAATAAATGTATTTGGCAAGGTTGGCGTCAATCTTAGGAAAAGCATGTAGTTCAGAAGCCCGTCACGCCTTTTAGCCACCTGAGTGAACAGAGAGACATTATTCAAATAAACTGGTTGACACAGCAAAGATGAGTGTAAAGGGATGAGTTGATAGTCACCTGGGCTCGAAAGAAACTTAGCTTATTGGGCCAGAGAGAGAAGACAAGTAGCCGCCCAATTAATTTGGATAGGAAAAAGCATGACGATGCACCGGCTGTAGCAGTGGACACAACCAAAGCTACACCTTTGAAGACTCCAAAAAGGGAACCCACAAGCAGTGACATGAAAACAGTACCAGGAATCATAAAAGTTTGCATGAAGATGTAGACCAAGCAGTATCCCACTAGAACCTGAATGGTGTAGTCATTTGTGTAGCTCTCCAGGTGACCTCTACAGAAATATCCAACACAAATTAATAATTATCCCAAAACAAGCTAGATTAGACCCTTAAGCAGGAATAAAATGATAAAAAACAGATAATTTTTTGCAATGGACAGTTGCCCTGAAAGAAATGAGAGGCAAGGCATGGCAAATGAAACATGACAAAGGAAATTTTGAATTAGATGACATCTGCAAATAATTTGGAATGGCTTGCGCCAGTTGACAGCATCAAACACACTGATTAACATTCTTTCTCTAAACAAGTTTATGAGTATAAAGCTTTTCCAGACCAGTAGTATAGTACAATTACATTGATGAACAATGTAAAACCTAGTAAATTTGAATGCCAACCTCTCTATATAACACAAACTCTAGTCAGAATCAGTACACACTACATCAACCAGGCTCATTGAGTTGGAAGATGCAAGTTGTCTCATGAACTAATTTCTCATAGAACTACCACAATCACAATTCCAAAATGAGAATCAACTACCTAGTTAGAGTGTGTGTGGATAGTGGATTTGTAAAATGCAGCTAAAGAGAAAGATACAAAAAAATAAAAAGCAAAGGACTAAAAACATAGATGCGGTTGTTGATTTTTTTTTTTGTCTTTTTGATGTCATAAAAGAATAAAAAAAAACAAAATTATATGAAAATAACAAGGGAAGGCAAAGAACAGGGCACTTTTTCCTTTATCTTTTTACTTGTTGACATTTCTAAATTCCAAACTAAACACAAATTATAGAAAATGAGGATCGTGTGGAAATTGCACCGAACAAACTTCGATTTTATTTGGAAAAAGAAAATGCCAACAAACCAAACAATAGTAGATACTATACACTTTTGTTTTAGAAATCTGAAGAAATAATTCCATGAAACCAGATCATAATAGGACAGTAAAATGTATTTAAAACAGCACAAAGAAAATAAATCCAAATTTAAAAGTAGAGTGGGAGATAAGCCACATAAGCAGTCTTATTAAGATACCCATATAACAGAATCTAGATGCCAGCAAACCAAACAATAGCAAATACTATATCATTTTGTTTTAGAAGTCCAAAGAAATAACTCCATGAAAAAAGATCAGTACTCAGTGGGACAACTCAAGGATATCACAAGACTATCAGCTTAATTTAATTTGTTGGTTAAACAAACAGTTACCAGGTAGTTCAGGGAGATATATACACAATTTGTCGGCTAAAAAGCGTAATGTGCTGGTTTTTCTTGCCTTACAAGAAAACTTGAATGCAATCTGAGATTCTACTCGGGAGACAATACTATTATGAAAACATTTAGTGATTTCGAACTAATATTGAACTTCATATAGGCATGATAATGACTCTTGAATTAACTTTTTGTAATTACCCAAATTTGGGTTTCAAGATTGCATCGATTATATTCCTGTACTTTATAACAATGTTTAACAAATATACCAAGTAGAGAAATTAGGGTAACCAAATAAATTTCCCTCATTATCTGTGACTCCATTTTATAACTTTCATATCTTATGGTGACCCAAACTTTCCACTAAAAGTATCATGTAGAGAATAGACATAAAGAAGAACTTCTCTTTACATCATTGGACTTTATTCAAATGAAAATGCAACTTCGTCATCTTATTTGTAGATACAAACTCTTTGCAAAACTTTATCAGTGACCTAAGAAGAAACCAAGAACCGTTGAAGTTAAACATGTCCTTTTTGACCTTCCTTGCTCGCAAAACCATCTAACTAAGTATCTCCATCTCATTGGTGCAATAATCGGCTAATACTATAAATTAACAACTCAGTCAACCCAATTGAATGTGATGCTATTCCAGTTAGTTACTCCAACTACTCGCTGCAAAGTACAGATGCATCCAACTATTATATCTAACAGTATGTAAAAAAATTCGCCATTCACCCATTAAACATTCAATAAACAAAAAACTTACACCTAACTGGATAAAATCATTCAAAATTTAGCCATTTTTTTAAAGACATCAGATACGGGAACATCTTCCCAAAACATCAACTTAAACCAAACCTCCAGTACTGCCCCATAGTTTTCTCCTTGCAAAAATTGGAACCATAGCTCTCGGGAAATTGCAAGAGTAAGAAGATTCAAGTATAGCTTTTGGATTTATGTTATTCCTCTTCCATATATGGCTTCAACCCAAATTAATAAGAAAAATACAATAAAATTTGTAGATTCACAAATGTAACAGCTAAAAGGAAAAAAAAACAAAATAATAAATATGTAAAACCAAAGAAAGAGTCAACATGAAAAATTTATTACTTTTGGATAAAAAATCTATCTTTAACCACTGAAATTATTAATTATGTAGGTATCTATATCTTACAGGAAATAGTTTCAGGGAATATTTTCACTTGGAAGAATCTTACTAAAAAGAGGAAAAATCCCCTTTCCACAACCACAGCCAAGGCAATCAAAAACAAACAAAAACCAGAGTCCAGAGACCCACCAGAAAATAAAGACATACATATAGAGAATGTGTAATGGGTATCGATAATACCTGAGGATTTGAATGTCTTGAAGAGTACGGGGAAGCTTTAGGAAGCTATAATCGGAAGCTGGCATGGTGAGGCAGACGCATAAAAGACCTAGAACGAACCCCAATACGACGCCGGACGCCATCGCCATCTCCCAAAAAGTTAATGGAAACTTCGATAATGATGATGATGATTTATTCAGAACACCACCCATTCCATTATTTCCCTTGAAAGATGAAGAAGATGGTGATTCTACCAGTTCCATCTTCTTCTTCTTCAATTCTGTTTTTCCAATTCAATTTAACAAAACAAACGGAAAATTATAAACAATTAAAACCCCAATTCAATTCAAGATATATAAATATATATATACAGAGATAATTATACCTTAATACGGTATCTTCTTCCTTGCTTTCGAATCCCCTCTCTCTCTGCTGTAGAATATCTTCCGTATTTGAGGAGAGAGAAGAGAGGATTTTCTCTGGCTGGAATTACACAGCAGCAAAAAGTCTTTATATCCATAAAGTAAGGAAAATAAAATTCTATTTTTTAAATTTTATTTATTTTTGCTTTTTTTCGTAGTAATACAAGTTAGGGCAGCGACCAGCGTCTTCGGTAGCCGGTCAGCTGTCGTCGCTGCCAACACTTCTACGATTACATCATAGTTTATCCAAAGTGTTTTTGTCATTCAAAATATTATTTGGAATAATTTTTTGATATTTACGTATAAAAATTATCGCTATAAATTTTAAAAAAATAATGTGAAAATATCAAAATTTTTTTAGGATTAAATGATTGAATCGGTCAATCATTCAGCACATTTGTTTTGAAAAAAAAAATCGTTTGAATGGATGAATCAGTCAGTCATTCAGACCATTTGGGCTGAATGGTTTAGTATCATTTTTTTGACTAAATGAGGGTTGAATGAAGTTTTTTATATACAATATTAACTATTATATTAAGTAATATTAAATAAATTTATAATAATTTTAAATTTTTTTAGAGCATGAAATAATAAAAATATGTTATTCAATATTTCAGACATGATAATTATCAAATAATTTTTTTTATTCAAATTCAAATTCAAATTCAAATTCATTCAATTTTTATCAAATATCCCCTTGACATTTCGAAATAGTCTTTAGTGGTGGACTCTTGTTTGTTCATACGTGTACAAACGTCTTTATAGTGATTAGCCTATTTTGTTGTTGTTGTTGGTCTCTTCTAATATGGGAGTTAGTAAACCGGACATGGAGATAAATTATCAACATAATTGAGTATGCATACTTCTTCAAAATAAAAATTTTGCTGAATCAAATATTAGTATCCTTCTCCAAGTGATGTCTACATAATTTTGGATCAAGACCTTAATTAGAATATAAAATAATTTTTAACTCCTTAGCTGTGACAGAAGAGTGCCATTTTAATTGTAATGTCAATTTTCTAAAAAGAAACATATAAAGAGAAGAATATTACAAAAATCTTGTGGTCTTATATAAGAAAGACTCAAGGATGTCCCAAAAAAGAAAAAAACAAGAGGAAGTGAGTTAAGGATGTCAATTCACAAATTAAAATCGAGTAGCCTATAATTAGGGGTGAGTAGGGTACGGTTTGAAATTTAAATCATATTTAAAATCGTTTATCATTTATGTACGATTTGACAAATCTAAAACCTTATATAAAACCGTTTGTGATTGGTTCGGTGTAATTTTAAATTGTGCCGTGCGGTTTTAGTTCCAAAATCAATTGAAATAACAAATTGTATGCAATTTATTACACAAACAATGATAGAAAATAATGAGAAATGCGTAATAACAAAGACTAATCCCAACAACTTTTGATCATGCTCAATTACTACCAATATCATTGCCAAAGATAATAATAAACAAATCAAACTAATGGACAATCTTACTTGGCCAATCAGGAAAGACTAATTATGTAGATGCTAATTAGTTCTGAAAATCATGAAGCAAATCGTTTTGGTATAATTAATAGACAATATTAATAATAGCTTCTTTGAAGGGAATTATATGAAAGAAACATTCATACTACAAAGTAATACAACTTGTAAGAAACAACCATGAAAGAGTAGTGAGAGACAACTAGTTGTTGACTCCTCACATACTTCCTACCCTTTGTACTCCATCTGCCCCTGCATACATACATACACACACATAGTGCGATTTTGATTTTATGCTTGCAATTTTAGCTAATAACCAAAAATCGAAACCGTAAATTTAATTTTTCAACTCACCTAAAATCGTCACATACGTCAGAACCGTTGGTGCGGTTTTAATTAGTGCGGTTTGTACGATTTTTGGTGCGATTTCATTTCCAATTTGATTACTTGCTCAACCCTACTTATAACACTCCTTAATTTTATTTTATTTCTCTTAATATTATTATTATTTTATTTATCACTTTATTTCTTTTTCTTTATCAATTGAGGAAAAAATACCTTGTTTAATGCAAAATTTGAGGCTGAAAAAAACTAACAAAATAAATGGAGTAATAAAAATACAAAAAAAAAAGAGACTAAATGTAATAAATAATTTCCACATATTGGAATCCAGCTCAGCATTGCAAATGAAAGGAGTTAGCTCTTTTAAGTGAACATAAAAATTATACATGAAAATTGGATAAAATTTAAATTATATTTCTTTATATTTTTATTCATCATTAAAAATTAAAATATAAATAAATAAAATTTAAATATATTTCCGTCTAAGTTTTATGTCGGCGTAGAGTTTTTGAAGGGGGTTGACTGGGGAATGAGTAATTGAGACAGGTCGGCCACGAGATGAACGTGGCAAATGGGAACGCGCGTTCTTTCTCTCTCCTTTTTTTTTATTGCGGGCCCCTCCAGGTGATGATTAGCGTACGTAATCGACGCAGCACATGAAGATAACTCAGCACGCCACGTTTTCCGGATGCACTGAATAAAAAGAATTTATATATGGACTAATATACCCCTATGATGTGTTGTCGTATTAGCTATTGGGAGAATCTTACTCGGATATCTCATATGCTCGTTGCTTTGCGAGCAAATTACTAATCTTGGAATGATTAAGACATCTTTTTATATTATAATGTATTACTTTGTTAGTTCTTTAATATAAGTCAATTTTAGAGTTATACATAAATATTAAGAAAATAATTATATAATATTAAATATAATATTAATTATTTATATTATTTTATATTAAAAAAAAAGTGTTATTTATTAGATAAAAAATAGTAAGAGAATCAAAATTATATTTAATACTTGAGATAATTTTGAAAATTAAACAATTAATATTTATTTATATTTTTAAATGACAAATATTAAAAATTAAAAATATTATTTTAAAATGACTTATATTAAAGCATAGAGAAAGAGAGAGAGAGTAGTATTAATGAAAAAGACAATATTGTCAAAACAAAGATATTAATTAATTGCTGTGAGTTGTGACTTGTGACACTTAAAAGTCGCAAGGGTTTCTCTTGTGTGAAATAGATCTTTTCGAGTTTTATAGTTGGCTAAACAATGGTAATGATTTTGATTTTTTTAAAAAAGAATGCTTATGGTAGACATTTTTTACTCCTTAAAGTTACAAATGATTTTGAATACATTTTTCAACAAAATTAATATCAATACAAACGCTATATAACGATTGAATAGTAATATTATAGGTTTCAAGAATATATTTTTTTAAAAAGAATGTATTATCCTTCTATTCCTTTTTATATTTCTTTCTATCTCATTGTTTCAATCATTTTGTTTTGATTAAATAACTTATTTGTTTTCTCTCACTCAAAGCTATAAATAAATTAAGAGGTTTGTTTGATAAAATTGAATGAAATAGTTACGAATGTTTAAGTAATTTGAATGAATTAAATGAAATAGTATTCGAATAATTGAATGAAAAAAATTATTTGATAATTAACATGTCTGAAACATTTGAATAATATATTTTTATTATTTTACCCCAATAAAAAAATTCAAAATTATTGTAAATTTAGTTAATATTACTTAATATAATTGTTAATATTGTAAAAAAACTTAAATATAAAATACTTCATTCATTAGTCATTCAGCCAAAAAAATTATACTTTGTCATTCAACTAAAAAATCTGACCGATTCAGCTATTCATGTGAGACCCCAAATTTTATGAATAAAGATTTAAATTTTCTCGAAATATTTTTTTTAATATTATGGAATAAATTTGATATAATGTTATAGTTGTGGGTAATATTTATAAATTTTGAAAAGTATGCAAGTTGTTGTATTATATTCGATTGGTCGGAAAATATTCTTTTGTGTGTGGGGAATATTCGCATTTACGATTAATAATCATCAAGTGGACCCCACAACATAATTATTGTAGGATTGAGAAAGCGATAAAAAATACTTTTATGAAAATAATGGCGGAAGTTTTACCGTTAAAGCTGTTGAAACACCCGGTGTTAAAAGTACAATAATATCTGGCGTGGTTGCGTAAGTAAGACACGGTATTGATTATTGATGCTTATGTGACGCCCCCAAAATTAGGTATATCGCCACCCATCTTGGGTCACCACTTACATGGTACATAAATTCAAATACAACTTACTAATATAATCGTAGGTATACAATACGACATAAAGCGTGAGTTTGAATACAAATATTGTCTACTAGATATTATATAAACTCAAAAGGAGTCCTCATTACAACTATTATCACACTATTTCACGTAATAGTGAGGACTACTAATGCTATCATCCGGACCATTACTTACGCTCCCCGACTCGTCTCAAATTTATGTTCTCATTTCTCAAGAGAACGGTGAAAGAAAGGGTGAGCTCAACTAGCCCAAAGAAGAAATATTATGACTAAGATAATGCGTAATAAATTATCATTAGCCTTCAACAAATGTTAAACCGATAAAATACAATGACAACCAGTTTAATCTGCAAATGAATTAGCAATCCATTAAAAGAGTCAAGTAGAGAATAAAGTCTACTATCTTTTAGGTTTTAAAAGATTTTCATCAATTTTTATCACCGAGACTCAAATTTTAATAAATAAACCACCACATCTAATCATCCCGCATCACTGGCCATTCGAGGATTTTTATCAAATTATCAATGGTCACGACTATACCGAATCACCCCGGTCATAATCATACCAAAAACTATCCATCATCGCATGTAAAGCCACCGAGGACTTTTGTCACATCATTTATATCAAGTCATGATTATACCGAATGATCCTCGGTCATAATCATACTAAGTTCATCTACGCACGTAAGCCAAAGATAACATAATATAACATGAGGATGATGATGACAATGACATAATAATTCAATAAAACAAGTTCAAGAATTATTTAATCCATGAATTATTAACGTCCAAATTGTCAACATGATAATCGTTTCAGTAGAGTAAAATTCAAGAATGATCAAGAATATTTCCATGAAAGATATCGATGAAACGCAAATATCAAGGATATTCTACTAATTTCATGGAGTATAAGTCAAAGTTTTAACCAACTGGGTATAATAAAGAATGGAATAACAAAAGAAATCACCATGCATGCAGATTCAGACAGACAAAGTTATTCCAATGTAATAATAATAACGGAACCTGGTCGTGAAATTCACATCAATGTGATGTTCCAACAGTAATAATAAAGATGGAAACCGGATCCGTTGTAAAACACATGTATAGGATATTCCAACAGAATGATAAAGAGCAAAACCAGTCCGGTGTAAAACACATGCACAGGATGTTCCAACGAGAATAATAAAAAAACGGAACTGTGTCCGGTGTAAACACATGCATAAGATGTTCCAATGTAATAATAGAAGAATGTCACCAAGTATAGGTAAATCACAGATACAAAAGTTATTCCAATGTAATAATAAGCAATGGAATAACATAAGGATTTCACCAAGTATAGGTATGCCGCATATCACAAGTTATGTATAGGGTATGCCACTTTTACAAAGTTATTCCAATGTAATAATAATGAATGGAATAATGTAAGTTCTCTTCAAGAAGAAAGAATAACACCCTCACCGTAAAAAAGAACCTAATATAGAAGTAGTAAGAAGTAGTAATACTCTTCTTCTTTCTATAATTTTCTCTATAGCTTCTCTCTATAATTTCTCTCTTTAGAGTTTCAATGAATTCGTAAGAAAATAATGAAGGAATGAGCTTCTATTTATAGGAAAATGGAATGCATAGTAACTAATCCATGAACGGTCCAGATTGATTTACTTTAATCTGACGGTCCATATTTAAAGAAAAATCTTTTAAATAAAATATAATATATTCTATTTATATAAAACATTTTACTATGCAAACACTATGCAATACTATGCAAAACACTATGCAAAAACACTATGCAACACTACACTATGCATAATAAAATATAATATATTCTATTTATGAATAACTTTAATAAAGTATTCTATTTTATATAAAAGATGTTTCGCTTTTATTACGTTAATAATAATGAATAAAACAAAACGTCATTATCGCTATAATAATTCATATTATTAATCGACAATAATGGAATCAAACCGAGTGACTTCTCACATAAGCATCAATAATCAATACCGCTTACTATGCAACCACACACGACATCGTATTTTTTACTACCGAAGTAGTTCAACAAGAACTACCAGTAAAACTTCCGCCGTTATTTCAATAAAATATTTTTGTCGTTTTCTCAATCCGACAATAATTCGTTAGGGTCCACCAATGATTGAGTAGCATTGTATTTAATATTCCCGCTAAACCGAATATTCCCCACCAATCGAATATAATATAACCACTGCATATTTTGCAAAATTTATAAATACTACCCACAACTATAATATTATCTCAAATTCACACCATAATATTAAAAATTATTTTGACAAAATTTAAATCTTTATTGATAAAATCTGGGTCTCACAATCTCCCCTCCTTATGGAATTTTGCCTCGAAATTAGGGTACGACTGGTATGATAAAGAGATGAGGATACCTTGAATACCTTTATCGTTGAAAACATTAAATTCATTTTTGCAATCCCGCCAAAGATATTCATTAACAATTCATCTTTGCACTAATGAGCCAAAGATATACAATCTGTAAAACCAATAATATCGAGACTCAAATTTTAATAGTATCACAACCATGAATTATCCATGCACTCATCGGGCTAAGGATATTCGTGTTTTCAATTACTACCATGATTATACCGAATAATCCGTGGTCATAATCATACCAAGTCTATCAATGCACTACTACCAAAGATGAATTTTACCACATCCATGAATTAATATTTCATTCACGAGACTCATTTCAATAATTAATCCATATCATCGAATCATCCCCGCACTACGTGCCAAGGATATTCATTAGTATCACGACCACGAATTATCCATGCACACTACCAAAGATAATCGTGGTATTCATTAGTATCACGACCACAAATTATCCATGCACTACTACCAAAGATAATTGTGTATTCATTAGTATCAATCACCACAAATTATCCATGCACTACTACCAAAGATAATTGTGTATTCATTAAGATCACGACCACAAATTATCCATGCACTACTACCAAAGATAATTGTGTATTCATTAGTATCACGACCACAAATTATCCATGCACTACTACCAAAGATAATTGTGTATTCATTAGTATCACGACCACAAATTATCCATGCACTACTACCAAAGATAATTGTGTATTCATTAGTAATACGACCACAAATTATCCATGCACTACTACCAAAGATAATTTGTATTCATTTATCACGACCACAAATTATCCATGCACTACGGCCAAAGATAATTGTGTATTCAATTCTGGTTATGATTATACCGAATAATCCGTGGTCATAATCATACCAAGTCCATCTATGCACTACACAGCCACGTAGATGACTTTCAACATAATATAAAAATACGAGGATAATGATATAAAGAATCAATCAAATGAGATAAAGGATAAATATTAAACATTTATAATATAATTTATCCAGATTCAAGAATATCCCCATGTTATCAATCACTTAATAATCTCATAATCTAATAACATTAATATTATAATAATATTTTAATCACTTCTTAAATTTATAAACAATTTATCTCAATTGTTTACGCTTTACCATATAATGCATTTAATCATTCAAAATGCCATACTCATAAAATATCATCACCAATTATCAAATCCTCATCAAAAAAAATATGCATATACTCTATATAGGATTTCTAGCCATAAAATCCTATTTTCAACTTTGTTATTTCACATAATATATTTAACTCATATGTTCAGAATTAAACTATTTTCATGAAAATACCAAATTAGTCCCAAAAATATTTCTTTTCTGGGATTTAGCATAATATAGTCCCATAATGAAAATATATTTTTCTCGAATTTTAAAATTCATTTACTATTTTCAAAAATCAATTTCTAATTAATTCCTTAAGAAATTAGCTACCTCAAGTTTAACTCCAAAATTCCCAAATCTTGGCAGGATCTTACACATGTTAACGTGAGCTTTTAGTTTAAATTTCATGGTCATCTGAGTTATAGAACTCTCCGGTTATAGCGTTTTTTTCGGAAAAACCTAAATATTGAAATAGTCATAACTTGCTCATTTTAAGTCGTAATGAGCTCATTTTTGGACAGGAGGTACTTTATACCATATACTTTCATGTCCCAAAAATCCAGAATTTTTCTCATAATTTAAGTGGCCAAAACAGTCCCTTAAAGTTTCTAGGCAGTAGCATTTTGGAAATTTACAGCTTTGGCCTCCTTTGCTAAAATCAGTCCACACAAAAATATACAACACCTTTTCCAGTAATTCCACTTGGATTAGTTAGGTAACTCGTAGATCTAACTCTAGGACTTGACCACACTCAAAAATTCAAAATATAATAGGAGATATGGTCAATTGAATTTCATGTTACGTTTTTCACCAAAATCTGATTTTCAACTCTTTGTGATTTCTAAGAAACTTTCATGTTTTCTCATACTAACCAACATAACTCATCATAAAACTTACTAATACTTCATATACCCATGATTTTCATTAGTCCAATGCTTTTATTATGACTTTCATCATAATCCACGTAAACAGATCCTTTTAGTTGAAGAAATATTTGAGGGTTTAAGAAATGGGTTTTTGTACTGGGGTCAATACAAAATTCGATTTCACGTTCTAGGGTAGGCTAGGAAGTCTTCAAGAATACGCCAAGAAATTTATTAATGATAGAAATATCATTCAAAATCATACTCTCGTCCAAGACTTGGATAGTACGTCACATTAATACCAACTGTGACTTCTATCCCTTAACCCAGATAGCACCTCACAATGATACCTATCAACTTGCCATCTTCATCATGACGTCGCCTACTGTAAAGTCCGCCGGTGCTTCCACACAAAGAAGTCAACAACGAAAGGATCGGGCTCTTTACTTATGGCTTGATATAATGTTGATTAACTTTAGGATTTGGTTACTTTGAATTCAGATATAACAGTTGGTTAGGAATATGAAAGCTAACAACCTTACAAAAAGAATAATGAGTAGTTAATCAATCGCTTTTCAAAAATTACCTCAAAGGCAAGTATTTTCAAAGAGATAAGATAGACAGTAACGTGAAAGTGTTTATTTGAAACAACAAGATTAATAAACAAAGGAGGTAACGAAGGTTTCTCCCAACGAAGTTTCAATAGATAAATCAAAGTCTAATTTCTCCGAGTCAAATTTAAACGTTGAACGCAAAGCAAGAGAGATAAAAGAATGGGTAGAACCAGATTCTAATAAGGTATAGACTTCGCAAGAGCTTATGATTAACTTACCCGTGATAATTTTATTGTGTTCCTCGTCACGAGAAAAAAAACGCTCTCTTAAACTACGGCCTGGTTTGTCCGGGACAACCTTTGGTGCCTCCATCCTAGTTGAATTCGTCTTGTGAAACGACAAAATCGAGCTAAGTGGCCTTTCTTCCACAATTATAACATGCTTTGATGGCATGGCGCATTCGGATCGATGTGTCCCTCTCTCTCGCATTTGAAGCATATGATAGGTGGTCCTTCTCCTTCCTTAACAACAAAAAGTCGGTGGTCGACGCGTCTTTCCATCATTGTTGAATCTCCTTTTCTTGAAATGTCCATTCTTATTATTTTGGCCTCGATTACCACCAAGTGGTTACCATATATCGCCCGTTGATTCCTCCACGCTTGTTGTCACCGCTCGATGACTACTTTACCGGTATTATAATTTTGCTTACCGCTTCTTTTAGTCATGCGTTGACTCGTTATCGCGCTCCACTAATCGAGCCCTATTTACAACATCGAATAAAAACACGCTTTATGAGAAATAAGATGTTGACGTATCTCTCGCTTCAAACCTCTTAAAAACATTCGCGCCCATTCTCTTCATTATCCACCAAGTGGGGGACGAATCGTGATAACTCCGCAAATTTTGCCTCAGATCACACGGTCATATTGTTTTGTTCCAACTTGATAAACTCCACCTCCTTCATGTGGCTAATACTTTCGTGGAAAGTATTTGTCGTTGAATGTACTCTGGAACTTCTCCCAAGATATCTTCAAGACAAAGAAAGTTGAGTACGTTTTTACCGATTCCCACCAAGAATCGCCTCTCCGCAGAAACATAAAGGCAAGAAAGGAACCTTTGCTCCTTGGAGCATCCCAAGACATCAAATATCTTGGTAATCTGCTTAATCCATGCTTCCGCCGTAAGTGGTTTTGGCTCTCCTTAAACTCCGGTGGTCCCAACTCCTTGAATTGTTTAGCGGTGACCGCCGAGAGTTTTCCGTGTTTTCACCCCACGTTTTGAACAGAGTCGTTTACCGATGTTGCATGAATTCTAAAACCTTTTAAACGCACTGTCGTTAGTCAATTGATCGTTGTTGTTATTTACGTGGGAGGATTATCGCCATCCCGTCAGACATTGTCTCAGATTATTGATCCGTGGAGAATCACAATCTCTTGTGCTCCATTGCTATTCTCAACATTCTCGGATGCCATTTTCAAACACCGCCATAAAATAAGGGTTAATTAACATATCACATATTATCCCTATACTCGACCGACCAATTAAATACCAAATAAATTTAGGTAGGTCATACTAGCGAAGGAATTCCCCGCCTCCCTCCTAGTACTATTCTCACATCTTAGCCAGGATCATATCCCTAAGCTCGATACCAACCGTGACTCTGGACACCAACTTATGTCAAGACCTCACATTGGTACCTATCGAACACACTTAGAAAGGCTGGCAAGCGCCCCCTACGGAGAGTCCGGCGGTGCATTCCCCATCAACAGAAGTCACCAAATGAGAGGCTGGGGCTCTTCACACTTATGGCTCGATACCAACCCGTGACGCCCCAAAATTAGGTATATCGCCACCCATCTTGGGTCGCCACTTACATGGTACATAAATTCAAATACAACTTACTAATATAACTGCTGCGGTACAATACGACATAAACCGTGAGTTTGAATACAAATATTGTCTACTAGATATTATATAAACTCAAAAGGAGTCCTCATTACAACTATTATCACACTATTTCACGTAATAGTGAGGACTACTAATGCTATCCTCCGACCATTACTTCGTCCCCGACTCGTCTCGCCTATGTTCTCATTTCAAGAGAATAAAGTGAAAGAAAGGGTGAGCTCAACTAGCCCAAAGAAGAAATATTATGACTAAGATAATGCGTAATAAATTATCATTAGCCTTCAACAAATGTTAAACCGATAAAATACAATAGACAACCGGTTTAATCAAGCAATGAATTAGCAATCCATTAAAAGAGTCAAGTAGAGAATAAAGTCTACTATCTTTTAGGTTTTAAAAGGTTTTCATCAATTTTTATCGCCGAGACTCAAATTTTAATAAATAAACCACCACATCTAATCATCCCCGCATTCACTGGCCAAGGATTTTCATCAAATTATCAATGGTCATGACTATACCGAATCACCCCCGGTCATAATCATACCAAAACTATCCATCATCGCATTACAGTGCCATCGAGGACTTTTGTCACATCATTTATATCAAGTCATGATTATACCGAATGATCCTCGGTCATAATCATACTAAGTTCATCTACGCACGTAAGCCAAAGATAACATAATATAACATGAGGATGATGACAATGACATAATAATTCAATAAAACAAGTTCAAGAATTATTTAATCCATGAATTATTAACGTCCAAATTGTCAACACGATCATTGTTTCAGAGAGTAAAATTCAAGAATGATCGTAAGAATATTTCCATGAAAAGATATCGGATGAAACGCAAATATCAAGGATATTCTACTAATTTCATGGAGTATAGAAGTCAAAGTTTTAACCAACTGGGTATAATAAAGAATGGAATAACAAAAGAAATCACCACGCATGCAGATTTCAGATGTACAAAGTTATTCCAATGTAATAATAATAACGGAACTGTGTCGTGAAATTCACACCGGCATGTGATGTTCCAATGTAATAATAAAGATGGAACCAGATCCTGTAAAACACATGATAGGATATTCCAACAGAATGATAAAGACGGAACCAGTCCTGTGTGTAAAACACATGCATGTGATGTTCCAATGTAATAATAAAATCGGAACCAGTCCGGTGTAAAACACATGCATGTGATGATGTTCCAAATGTAATAATAGAAGAATGTCACCAAGTATAGGGTAAATCACAGATACAAAAGTTATTCAAATGTAATAATAAGCAATGGAATAACATAAGGATTTCACCAAGTATAGGTATGCCGTATACAAAGTTATGTATAGGGTATGCCACTTTTTACAAAGTTATTCCAATGTAATAATAATGAATGGAATAATGTAAGTTCTCTTCAAGAAGAAAGAATAACAACCCTCACCGTAAAAAAGAACCTAATATAGAAGTAGTGAAGTAGGAAGAATACTCTTCTTCTTTCTATAATTTTCTCTCTATAGCTTCTCTCTATAATTTCTCTCTTTAGAGTTTCAATGAATTCGTAAGAAAATAATGAAGGAATGAGCTTCTATTTATAGGAAAATGGAATGCATAAGAACTAATCCATGAACGGTCCAGATTGATTTATTTTAATCGACGGTCCATATTTAAAGAAAAATCTTTTAAATAAAATATAATATATTCTATTTATATAAAAACATTTTACTATGCAAACACTATGCAATACTATGCAAAAAACACTATGCAAAAAACACTATGCAACACTATGCATAATAAAATATAATATATTCTATTTATGTAATAACTTTAATAAAGTATTCTATTTTATATAAAAGATGTTTCGTTTTTATTACGTTAATAATACTTAATAAAACAAAACGTCATTATCGCTATAATAATTCATATTATTAATCGATAATAATGGAATCAAACCGAGTGACTTCTCACATAAGATCAATAATCAATACCGTAATGCTACTATGCAACCACACGACATCGCATTTTTTACTACCGAAAGTAGTTCAACAAGAACTACACGGTAAAACTTCCGCCGTTATTTCAATAAAATATTTTTGTCGCTTTCTCAATCCGACAATAATTTCATTGCTAGGGTCCACCAATGATTGAGCCATTGTATTTAATATTCCCTCGCTAAACCTAATATTCCCGACCAATCGAATATAATATAACCACTGTGATACTTTGCAAAATTTATAAATACTACCCACAACTATAATATTATCTCAAATTCACACCATAATATTGAAAAATTATTTTGACAAAATTTAAATCTTTATTGATAAAATCTGGGGTCTCACAGCTTACGTGAGAAGTCACTCAGTTTTGTTCAATTATTGCTACAGTAATTGTTGCATAGTATCTCACGTTATTTGATTCAATTATTGTCGATATTTTATATATTATTAAATCAATAATTGAGATAACAAAGTTATTAGTATTATTATTTGGAATATTAACGATGTCTAGAAGTTTTGCCAAGGAGAGGTTTGGTCACCTAATTGCGCGCCAATAGGTAGAAATCCTTATTGGAAAACCCCCTCTATCCTGGGAACGACCTGGTCGATTAATATTGTGAATTATAATAATGATGATAAATGTTGTTAAATATATTGAGGTGTCTTTTTATGAAGCCACGAGAGTTTATATATATTGTGACGCCCCCAAAATAAGTATACATCACCCATTTTGAGTCGTCAATAAAATGGTACAGAAACAACTACAAGTTTATTAATACAACATAAAAACTGTGAGTTTAAATACAAATATTGCCATCTAGACAATATTCTCACTCAAATAAGTCCTCATTACAATTATTGGTACATTATTTTACAAAAATAGCGAGGACTACTAAAACAACTCTCTAGAACCATCATTCCACACTCCGACTAGAACTCGCTACATTCTCGCCTCCTGAGAAGAAAAATGGAACAAAAAGAAAAAGGGTGAGCTCAACTAGCCCAGAAAAGAATATTATGACTAAGATAATATAGAACAAATTATCGTTAGTCTTCAACAGGGAAAAATCTGATAAAATATAATAGACAACAAGTTTCAGATCAATATTCGCAGTGGAAATAATAATTCATAGAAGAGTTTTGTAGAGAATGAAATCTACTATAGTCTATGGATTTAAAAGTCCATCATCAATATTTTATCTCTGTAACATCAATCAATATATATCTTGAATCAAATATTCATCTTTACACTACAGGCCAAAGATATTCATCAGTTGGTCATGTTCATCTCAACACTGCTCATCTTTTGCACCATCGCCAAAGATATTCATAAAAATTCATTCATCTTTGCACTCTGGGCCAAAGAGATTCAAGAATATCATCATTTAAGACCGAGGATGATGAAAAATATTTTAAAGAAAACGAATCCAATTGAAACAAAAGAACAAATATTAAGGATTCAGTACTTTAAACAATCCGAAGTTCAAAATACTTCATAAATAATCATAATGGAGTAAAATTCAAGAATGATCAAAATATGGATACAATCAAAGCTAGTATCCATAATAGATATTTTGGACAAAAAATGAAAATTTAATTTTTTACGTGAATAAGTCAGATATCGTGAATAGTGCCAGATACGTGAATAGTAACCCCGACACTAAAAGACAAGAATTTCACAAGAAAAATCTTACCAATAATCCGGCATAATGATATTAGAAGAAATAATGTCATTTTAAAAAAAATATAACATCCCTTACCTCGAAAAGAATAGTACTTCTGGCTGGAATATCAGATATAACGTTGAAGGTACTTGCACCGTATAACAACACTCAAAGTATCAAAATACTCACAAGAATACGCTCGATAATATAGAGAGAGAAAACTTCAGTTTTTGGTGTGATTTTCAATTCTAACCTAAACACCCTATTTATAGGAAAATGATTAGAACTCCAAAGTAAAAAATTTAATAAAATATTAATATATATTTATTAAATTCTTACGCACACATAATCTGATTCAAAACATTAGCCACCAAGAGTGACCCACCTCACCTAAATAAAAAAAAAACATTTTTCTTATTAAAAATATTTAAAACTTCAAAAATCAATTATTCTGGAATTTTGAAACTTCAATAATTCATAATAAATAGCCCTTTTATCAGAAAAATTCAAACCTTATATTTTTTCCATAGGAAATTTCATTCTCTACAACTTTGCAGAAGAATTTTTTTCCAAATTCTAAACAGAAATTGACCGAAATCCACAAACGGACGATTTTACAGGCTATAATCAAATTTCAATCAAAAAAATGGGGTCCACAAACATGAAAAACATGTTTTAAATATTTTTAGTAACAAAAATACTTTTCCTCCTCATATATTCATATATCTCACATTCATTGTAAAAATATCACCATTATTATAATATTAAAATATAATAATATATTTAAATGAATTATTTTATCGAGGAAAAGATAAAATATTAATTTTTCAAAAATTGTCACATTAAAATTTTCTCCACCTATATCCATTATAAAATAAATATTTTCATTATCATATAAATCAATAATTAATTATTCACAAATAATATTACGTAATCACAATATGGCAATCAAATTTGTTCCTAAGAAAGAGGGGCTTTCAATAAGGATTTCTCCTTCTTGGCGCCGCAATTAGGTGACCAAACCTCTCCTTAGATGTAACTTTTAAGACATTGCCAATAATGTTATCTAATAATATTATTCAAATAATATGAATTATTGATCCGATAATGAAAAAATCTTTGTGTAATGAAAATTATTGAAACAACAATAATATAAAATATCAACATAGCAATTATTGAATCAATAAATAAAATATTGAACAATAATTACTGTAACAATTATTGAGTAGTGTCTTCTTACGTAAGAATCAATAATTGGTGTAATACCGTGTGCTACTGTGTTTTAACCACCGGGTATTCCAATAGTATTAAAGGTAACATGTGACGCCCCCAAAATAGGTATACATCACCTATTCTGAGTTGTCAATACATGGTACAGAAACAACTACAACTTTATTATTACAACCATAAATCGTGAGTTTGAATACAAATATTATCTTCTAGATAATATCTATACTCAAATAAATCCTCATCACATTTATTGATACATTATTTTACAAAAATGGTGAGGACTACTAAACAATTCTTTCTAAAACCTTCATTCCATACCCCGACTGCACTCGCTTATATTCTCGCCTCCCGAGAAGAAAAATGGAACAAAAAGGAAAAGGGTGAGCTCAACTAGCCCAAAAGAAAGAATATTATGACTAAGATAATATACAAAAAATTACCGTTAGTCTTCAACAGGAAAAAATCTAATAGAATACAATAGACAACAAATTTTAAATCAATATTCGCAGCGAAAATAATAATTCATTAGAAGAGTTAAGTAGAGAATGCAAACTACTATCTTCTATATATGAATTTAAAAGTTCATCGTCGATATTTTATCCCTCGTAACATCAATCAATATATATCCGAATCAAATATTCATCTTTGCACTACAAGCCAAAGATATTCATCATTAGTCATGTTCATCTAAACACTGTTCATCTTTGCACTACGGCCAAAGATATTAATCATCATCATGTTCATCTCAACACTGCTCATCTTTGCACTACGGGCCAAAGATATTCATCAAGAAATCATTCATCTTTGCACTATGTGCCAAAGATATTCAATAATATCATCATTTAAGACCGAGGATGATGAAAATATTTTAAAGAAACGAATCCAAAGGAAACAAAATGACAAGGATTAAGGATTAAGATTCGATTTTATTTTATCCATGTCCAACAATACCTCAAAAATAAACATACATGATGTAAAATTCAAGAATGATCAAAACATGGATACAATCAAAGCTAGTATCCGAATAGATATTTTGGACTTAAAAAGAAGAAATTTTATTTTTATGAATAAGGTCAGATTCGTGAATAGTGTCGACACGTGAATAGTAACTCGACACCAAAAGATAGAAATTTCACAAAAAACATCTTCACGCTTTCGTGAATAGTACTCGTGAATAAGAACTCGTGAATAAGAATCATGAATAAGAACTCATTAATAAAGTAACTCGTGAATAGTAACTCATGAATAGTAACTCATGAATAGTAACCCCGACATAAAAAAGTTCCAAATTTGATAAAAAGTTTCAACTAATATTTTAGCATAATGATATGAAGAAATAATATCATTTGAGAAGAAAATAACATCCCTTACCTCGAAAAAGATTAGTACTTCTAATGGAATACCGGGTATAGAGCTGAAGAGAACTTGCACCGTCTAACAATACTCAAAGTATACTCAAAATACTCACAAGGATATGCTCGATAATATAGAGAGAGAAAACTTCAGTTTCTGGTGTGATTTTCAATTCTAACCTAAGCACCCTATTTATAGGAAAATGCTTAGAACACCAAAGCAGAAAATTTAATATAATATTAATATATATATATTAAGATTTCTACGCCCACCTTCCTAGATCTGATCTTAGCTCATTATGCACATGTTGTAGCCCACAAAACAAACAAAAAACGTTTTTTATTATTTAAAATATTTTAAACTTCCAAAATCAAATTATTTTGAGCTTGAACTTCAATAATTCATAATAAATAGCCCTTTATCAGAAAAATTGAATCTAGCAAATTTTTTATAGGAAATTCAATTCTCTACAACTTTACGTAAGAAAGTTTTTCCAAATTCTAAATGTAAATTGACCAAATCCACAAACCTGGGATTTTACAAAGCTATAATCAAATTTCAAACCAATAAATGGGGTCCATCGACATGTTTAAACATGTTTTAAACATTTATTGCAACAAAAATATTCTTCCTCCTCGATACTCATATATCCCACATTCGTTGTAAAAATATCACCATTATTATATTATTAAAATATAATAATATATTTAAAAGAATTATTTTATCGTAAAAAGATAAAATTTTAATTTTCAACAATTGTCACATTAAAATTTTCTCCATCTATATCCACATAAAATCAATATTTTCCTCATCACATGAATCAATAATTAATTATTCACAAATAATATTACGTAATCACAATATCGACAACCAAAGTAGCTTCCTGTGAAAGAGGGGCTTTCCAATAAGAATTTCTTCTTACTAGCGCAAGCAATTAGGTGACCAAACCTCTCCTTAGATGTAACTTTCTAGACATTGCCAATAATGTTATCTAATAATATTATTCAGATAATATGAATTATTGCTTCGATAATGAAAAATATCGCAGTAATGACAATTATCAAACAACAACAATATAAAATATCAACGCAAAGAATTATTAACTCAATAAAATATCTAATAAAGAATTATCGTAACCATTATCGAGTAGTGCCTTTCACGTAAGAATCAATAATTGGTGCAATACCGCAAAGCTATCGTGTTTTAACCACCGGTATTTTAACAAAGATAATGTGAATAACTACGCCGTTATTTTTAAACCACTTATATTTGTCGCTTTCTTCATCCAATCGCTCAGTTATGGGGCCCACACATGGTCGCTACCATTGCATTTAATATTCCCCCCGACACATTTAATATTCCATTTCCACCAAACGAATATTCCCGACAACAATGAATATTTTATAACCACTGCTTATTTTGAAATATTTGCGTATTTTACCCTAACTATCCACATTAATCACATCAACCCTTACTATTTCAAAATAATAAATAGAGAAAATTAAATTTCATTAATAATAAGTTGGGGTCTTACAACCTCCCTCCTTATGAAATTTCGTCCTCGAAATCGACGACGATCTCGGTGTTTCAAAAGGTGAGGATACTCGCTTTCATTTCCGCTTCCAATTCCTGTGTCATTTCTCTATAAAGCATGATTCCTCCACAAAACTTTAACTTGTGGAATGACTTTCATGGCGTGTAGGGACATGCTCCTTCCTATCCAAGATCTTGACAGTACCTCCTCACACGTTAAGTCTTCTGGCTATTTCGTCATCCGGTTCTAATTTATAACGTGGTTCGGGTCTTTCACATATTTATTTAAGCATGATATGTGAAACACATTATGAACACGAGACATACTTGGAGGTAACGCAAGTCTATAGCTACATTTCCTACTCGGTCAAGAATTTGAAATGGACCAATAAATCGTGGATTGAGCTTTCCTCTCTTCCCAAATCTTGTAACTCCCTTCCATGGAGCAACTCGCAATAATACATGATCCCCTACACTAAATTCCACGCCCTTTCGATGAAGATCCGCATAACTCTTTTGTCGATCTTGTGCCGCTTTGTATACGTTGTCGAATCATTTGGATCTTTTCCGTAGTCATACGTATCAACTCGGGTCCCAACAAATGTTGCTTCACCCACCTCGTCCCAACATATCGGAGAGCTTACACTTTCGCCCATATAATGCTTCAAATGGAGCTACACCTATACTTGCTCGATAACTGTTGTTGTAGGAGAATTCCACCAATGGTAAATACTTATCCCAACCGCCCTTGAAGTCTCAGGACACGAGTCTTAATATCTTCAAGAGTTTGAATAGTCCTTCGATTGTCCGTCTGCTTTGAGGATGGTATGCCGAATCAATCAGAAATCCGCGCCCATAGCTTTTTGCAAGCTAACCCAAAATCTTGAAGTGAATCTTGGGTCACGATCCAAACTATGGATACAGCATGCCATGCAACCTCACAATCTCATTCACGCATATACTAGCAAGACGCTCAAGTGAATAAGTCTCCCAGACGGCAAGAAATGAGCAGACTTGGTTAATCTATCAACAATAACCCAAATAGCATTGATGCCCGAGAAACCGTAGGAAGACCCAGAATCTAAATCCATGGTAATGTGTTCCCACTTCCATTTCGAATCTCAAGTGGTTGCAACGGACCCTTAGGTACTAGATGCTCCGCCTTTACACATTGACAAGTTAAACACATCGAGATAAACTTTGCAATCTCTCTTCATATTGTTCCACCAAAATGTATGTCAAGATCACGATACATTTTAGTACTTCCGTGATGGATTGCAAATGGTGTATTGTGTGCCTCCATCATAATCTTGTACTTCAAATCGAGTCGTTAGGAACACAAAGTCAGAGTGGACTCAAGTATTCCTTCTTCATCAATTCTCGCCCTAATAGCTCCTTCTTGTACTTTCTTCTTCATACGCATCACCTCCCGGCCCATGGCTTCGAGCAACCTTAACTTTTTCTATTAAAGTTGGCTCTACGCGATACTTGACATCATCGCACTCTTCCTCGATATGATATTCTACTCAACGCGTACCTACCACGCTCGCTTTTTCCGTGATGGTATGAATAGTGTGGTCGTAGTCTTCAATAGCTCGAGCCAACGTCACGCCGCCGCGATGTTGAGTTCTTTTGAGTGAAGAAATATTTAAGGCTTTTATGGTCCGAATATATCTCCACTTTCTCCCCATATAGATAGTGACTCCATATCTTTAGCGCGAAAACGATCGGCCGCTAACTCTAGATCATGAGTAGGATAATTCCTCTCATACTCTTTAAGTTGTCGCAAGCAAGGCATAGGCTATGACTTTCCCACGTTGCATGAGAACACATCCTAACCCTTTTGCTCAAGCATCATCAGAGATAACAAATCCATCCGAACCAGATGGTATTGTTAGAAAAAGTCAAATAAGTCTCCTCTTAAGCTCTTGGAAACTCTTTCGCATTCTTCGCTCCAAACGAATTTTGTATCCTTCCGAAGTTAGTTGAAGTTAATGGAGTAGCGATTCGAGAAAACCCTTCCACGAATCTCCGATAATAACCAAATTTAAGCCCAAAAAGCTACGATTTTGGCCACCGACTTTGTTGTTCTAACTTCAGATTGCTTCAATCTTCACGGATCCACGGATACTCCATGTTTTGACACCACGTGCCCAAGAAATGCTACTTCCTCGCCGTAACTCGCATTTCTTCAATTTGGCATATAGTTTGTTTTCACGAAGCCTTTCGAGTACCAAATTTCAAATGGTGCTCATGATCTTCACGACTTTTGGAATATATAAGGATGTTATCAATAAAGACAACAACTAACCGATCCAAATATTCCTTGAATACTCTGGCTCATCATATCCATGAAAGCCATAGGAGCATTAGTCATCCAAAGACATGACTAAGAATTCATAATGCCCGTATCGAGTTCTAAAGGCGTCTTTGAATATCCTCGATTCTAATCTTCAAATTGATGATATCTAGAATCTAAGATCGATTTTTGAAAAGAATTGTGCCCTCAGAATCGGGTCAAACAAGTCATCAATACGAGGTAGAGGATACCTATTCTTGATGGTGACATGGTTCAATTCCGATAGTCAATACAAAGTCGCATACTCCCGCTTTTTTCTTTTATAAATAAAACAGAGCACCCCAAGGAGATGTACTAGGATTTAATGAAACCGATGTCCAATAATTCCTCAGTAGTTGGACCTTTAACTCCTCAAGTTCAATAGGAGCCATTCGATATGGGGTTTTAGAAATGGGCTTTGTACAAAGTTCAAGATCAATAAAGAATTCAACTTCACGCTCGGGGTAGACCGTGAAGTTCTTCCGAAATACGCCAGAAAGTCAATAACAACAGAATATTATTCAAATTTGACGTGTCTTTATTCAAATCCATAACATGGGCTAAGAAAGCTTGACATCCGCTTTTTAATAAACGAATAGCTTTATGATTAGATATGACAAATGATTGATTTTAATGGTTTAGTTGCTTGAATTTGCATAACAGTTGGTTAGGAATATGAAAACTAACAACCTTACGAAAACAATCAATTTTGGCATGATGAGTAGTTAACCAATCAATCCCTAAAATCACATCAAAAGCAAGTATCTTTAAAGAGATAAGGTCAATGTGTAAGGTGATGGTGCCAAGTTGAATCAAACAAGATTTATAAACAATGGATGTGATGAAAGTTTCTCCTAACTGAGTTTCCACAGATAGGTCAAAGTCTAATTTTTCCGAGTCAAGTTTAAACGCTGAGCACATGCAGAGAGATAAATGAATGGGTAGCACCCAGATCAAGTAAGGTATAAACTTCGCAAGAATTTATAAATAGCTTACCCGTGATCACCTCGTTTGGTTCTCTGATTTTGACCAACCACAACAAACGCTTCTTCCCTAATCGTTGACTTTGACTTTTTTCGGGATATTTTTTGAGTCACCGTCCCTCATTGAACTAGGTTTCGCCATCGCATAATCTCGATCGATATGTCATTCCTTTCCACAATTATAGCATACCTTGAACTGTTGGGCGCTTTGACCGATATGACCCTCTTTTCCGTGATTTGTAAGATATGACCGGTGGTCGTTCTCCTCCCTTAGAACCGATTGTCACTTGCACCGCTGCCTTCACATGGTCGTTGTTAAATCTCCTCTTTTAAAATCTCCTCCCGACTCGCTTCTTCTATTTTCATGGCCATGATTACCACCAGAGTGGTTACCATTTTTGTCCGTCTGCTTTTTTCTCCACCGGTTATCATTATTTCGCTGATCGCTATCTCCGTACGATCCTCGTTATGGTCCTCGTTGAATATACTCGTTATCTCGCTTCTAACAATTGAGCCCTGCTTACAACATCCGAATAGAGAGAAAATTTATGAGAAATGAGATATTATCGACGCCGGGTTTCAAACCTCTCGTAAACATCCGCGCCATACGCTCCTCATTCTCCACCAAATGAGGTGCAAACTCGATAACTCGCAAACTTTGCCTCGCATCGAGACACCGCCATGTTGTTTTGTTCCAATCTGATGAACTCCACTTCCTTCATATGATTTAACACTTTGAAAAGTATTTGTCATTAAATAGCTTCTAAAACGCCTCCCAAGACATGCCGAAAAGCGGCTGGATGGGTACGCTTACATGATCTCCACCAAAGAGTCCGCTTCGCCACGGAACATAAAGGTGGCGAATGGAACCTTCTCGTTCTCCCGCATCCCAAGACATCGAATATCTTGGTAATTTGTTTGACCCATGTTTCCGCCATGATCGGATCTCGCTTTCCTTAAAATTCGTGGTCCCAACTCTTTGAATCGTCATTGTGACAACCCGTGAATTGCTATCATTTCTCCCAGATTTTGAACACGAAGTCTCCTCGTCGATTTTTGCATGAATCGCAAAAAGCTTCTAAACATCCCCTCGCTCATCATCTTCTCGGTGGTGTTGTTCACAGGAGGAACATTGCCACTTTGCAGACGTTTCTCCTCGCTGGTGAGTACAGCGTCTCCACTGGCCTCATTTCCATTGTTAATATTCTCACCGACATTCTCAAACACCGCCATAAAACAAGGGTTAATTAAGGAAATCAATATATCACATAATATCCTTATATATCGACCAACTAAAAAATAAGCTTAGTAGGACACACTAGCGAAGGATTTACTTGCTCTCCCTCCTAGTTCTATTCCCCGATCTCCGCCAGAGATCATATCCCTAAGCTCGATATTAACTGTGACGCCCCAAAATAGGTATACATCACCCATTTCGAAAGTTGTCAATACATGGTATGTAAACAACTACAACTTTATTATTACAAATCAGTAAAATCGTGAGTTTGAATACAAATATTATCTTCTGTATAATATCTATACTCAAATAAATCCTCATCACATTTATTGATACATTATTTTATAAAAATGGTGAGGACTACTAAACAATTCTTTCTAAAACCTTCATTCCATACCCCGACTCGTACTCGCTATATTCTCGCCTCCTGAGAAGAAAAATGGAACAAAAAGGAAAAGGGTGAGCTCAACTAGCCCAAGAAAGAATATTATGACTAAGATAATATACAAAAATTACCGTTAGTCTTCAACAGGAAAAATCTAATAGAATACAATAGACAACAAATTTTAAATCAATATTCGCAATTGAAATAATAATTCATTAGAAGAGTTAAGTAGAGAATGCAAACTACTACTTCTATATATGAATTTAAAAGTTCATCGTCGATATTTTATCTCCGTAACATCAATCAATATATATCTCGAATCAAATATTCATCTTTGCACTATGTGCCAAAGATATTCAGATTGGGTCATGTTCATCTAAACACTGCTCATCTTTGTACTCACGGGCCAAAGATATTAATCTGGTCATGTTCATCTCAACACTGCTCATCTTTGCACTACGGGCCAAAGATATTCATCAAGAAATCATTCATCTTTGCACTATGTGCCAAAGATATTCAATAATATCATCATTTAAGACCGAGGATGATGAAAATATTTTAAAGAAACGAATCCAGTGAAACAAAATGATGAAAGGATTAAGGATTAAGATTCGTATTTTATTTTATCCATGTCCAACAATACCTCAAAAATAATCATAAAGTGATGTAAAATTCAAGAATGATCAAAACATGGATACAATCAAAGCTAGTATCCGTAATAGATATTTTGGACAAAAAGAAGAAATTTTATTTTTCGATTGAATAAGGCAGATTCGTGAATAGTGTCGATACGTGAATAGCACCGATACGTGAATAGTAACTCTCACACCAAAAGATAGAAATTTCACAAAAAATATCTTCACGCTTCGTGAATAGTACTCGTGAATAGTAACTCGTGAATAAGAACTCATTAATAGTAACTCATGAATAGTAAATCGTGAATAGTAACTCATGAATAGTAACCCCATACATGAAAAAGTTCCAAATTTGATAAAAAGTTTCAACTAATATTTCAAAGATAATGATATCAAGAAATAATATCATTCGAGAAGAAAATAACATCCCTTACCTCGAAAGATTAGTACTTCAATTTGTTGGAATACCGGGTATAGGTCAAGGAGGAACTTGCACCGCCTAACAATACTCAAAGTATACTCAAAATACTCACAAGAATACGCCGATAATATAGAGAGAAAACTTCAGATTTCGGTGTGATTTTCAATTCTAACCCAAGACCCTATTTATAGGAAAATGCTTAGAACACCAAAGCGTAAAATTTAATATAATATTAATATATATTAAGATTTCTATGCCCACATTCCTAGATCTGATCTTAGCTCATTATGCACACATGTTGTAGCCCCTACAAACAAACAAAAAACGTTTTTATTATTTAAAATATTTTAAACTTCCAAAATCAATTATTTTTGAGCTTCAAACTTCAATAATTCATAATAAATAGCCCTTCTATCAGAAAAATTTGAATCTCATGAGTTTTTTTTATAGGAAATTCAATTCTCTACAACTTTATAGAAGAAAGTTTTTCCAAATTCCAAATGAAATTGACCAAATCCACAACGGGGGATTTTACAAGTTATAATCAAATTTCAATCAATAAATGGGGTCCACCGACATGTTTAACATGTTTTAAACATTTATTGCAACAAAAATACTCTTCCTCCTCAGATACTCATATATCCCACATTCGTTATAAAATATCACCATTATTATATTATTAAAATATAATAATATATTTAAAAGAATTATTTTATCGTAAAAAGATAAAATTTCAATTTTCAACAATTGTCACATTAAAATTTTTCTCCATCTATATCCACATAAAATTAATATTTTCCTCATCATATGAATCAATAATTAATTATTCACAAATAATATTATGTAATCACAATATCGACAACCAGTGCGCTTTCAGAAAGAGGGGCTTTCCAATAAGAATTTCTTCTTATCGCGCGCAATTAGGTGACCAAACCTCTCCTTAGATGTAACTTTCTAGACATTGCCAATAATGTTATCTAATAATATTATTCAGATAATATGAATTATTGCTTCGATAATGAAAAATAATTGTGTAATGACAATTATCAAACAACAACAATATAAAATATCAACGCAATTATTAACTCAATAAAAATCGAATAAAGAATTATCGTAACCATTATCGAAAGTAGTGCCTTTCACGTAAGAATCAATAATGGTGCAATACCGTAAAGCTATCGTGTTTTAACCACCGATATTTTAACAAAGATAATCAGAATAACTACGCCAGTTATTTTTAAACCACTTATATTTGTCGTTTTCTTCATCCAATCGCTTCTCATATGGGGCCCCACATGGTCGCTACCGTCAGCATTTAATATTCCCCGACAAGCATTTAATATTCCAATTTACCAAACGAATATTCCCTAACAACAATGAATATTTTATAACCACTTGCTTATTTTGAAATATTTCATGTATTTTACCCCTAACTATCCACATTAATCACATCAACCCTTACTATTTCAAAATAATAAATAGAGAAAATTAAATTTCATTAATAATAAGTTGGGGTCTTACATAACAACTACGCCGTTATTTATAAACAACTTATATTTGTCGTTTTCTTCATCCAATCGCTTTCCGTTATGGGGCCCACACAAGGTCGCTACGTCGCATTTAATATTCCCCGACAGTAAGAATATTCCACGACCAAACGAATATTCCCCGACAACAATGAATATTTTATAACCACTTGCTTATTAAAATATTTGCGCATTTTACCCATAACTAATCACATTAATCAATCAACCCTTACTATTTCAAAATAATAAATAGAGGAAGTTTAATTTCATTTATAATAAGTTAGGGTCTTACAAACTCCCCTCCTTATGAAATTTCGTCCTCGAAATTGACGACGACGCACTGTGTGTTTCAAAAGGTGAGGATACCTCGCTTTCATTTCCGTTTCCAACACCCAGGTCATTTCCTCAATAGCATGGTTCCTCCACAAAACTTTAACTTGTGGTATGACCTTTGTATGTAAGACATGTTCCTTCCTATCTAAGATCTTGACAGGTACCTCCTCGTACGTTAAGTCTTCTGCTATCTCATCCGGTTCTAACTCAATAACGTGGTTCGGGTCTTTCACATATTTACGAAGCACAGATATATGAAAAAAATTATGAACATGAGACATACTTGGAGGTAACGCGAGTCTATAGGCTACATTTCCTACTCGGTCAAGAATCTGAAATGGACCAATAAATCATGGATTGAGCTTTCCTCTCTTCCCGAATCTTATAACTCCCTTCTATGGGGTAACACGCAACAATACATGATCCCCAATACTAAATTCCACTTCTTTTGAATGAAGATCCGCATAACTCTTTTGTCGATCTTGTGCCGTTTGTATACGTTGTCGAATCATTTGGATCTTTTCTGTAGTAATACGTACCAACTCTAGTCCCAATAATGTTGCTTCACCACCTCATCCCAACATACTGGAGAGCGACACTTTCTTCCATACAATGCTTCGAATGGAGCTACCCCTATACTTGCCTGATAACTGTTGATGTAGGAGAATTCCACCAATGGTAAATACTTATCCCAACTCCCTTTGAAGTCTAGGACACAGAGTCTTAATAGATCTTCAAGAGTTTGAATAGTCCTCTCTGATTGTCCGTCCGTTTGAGGATGGTATGCCGAATTGAATCGTAAATTTGTGCTCATAGATTTTTTCAAACTAACCCAAAATCGTGAAGTGAATCTTGGGTCACGATCCGAAACTATGGATACTGGCATGCCATGAAATCTCAAAATCTCATTTACATACATATGAGCAAGACGTTCAAGGGAATAAGTCTCCCGTATCGGCAAGAAATGAGCAGACTTGGTTAATCTATCAACAATAACCCAAATAGCATTTATACCTTGAGAAACTGTGGGAAGACCCGTAACGAAATCCATGGTAATGTGTTCCCACTTCAATTTCAGAATCTCAAGTGGTTGCAACGGACCCTTAGGTACTTGATGCTCCGCCTTTACACGTTGACAAGTTAAACACCTCGAGATAAACTTTGCAATCTCTCTCTTCATATTGTTCCACCAAAATGTATGTCGAAGATCACGATACATTTTGGTACTTCCAGGATGGATTGCAAACGGTGTATTATGTGCCTTCGTTATGATCTTATATTTCAAATCAGAGTCGTTAGGAACACAAAGTCTGGAGTGGACTCGAAGTATTCCTTCTTCATCGATTCTCGCTTCCGGAATAGCACCTTCTTATACTTTTTTCTTCATATGCATCAGCTCCGGGTCGGTGGCTTGAGCAACTTTAACTTTTTCTATTAAAGTTGGCTCTATGCGTATACTTGACATCATTACATGGGTCCTCGGAGTCTTGAATTCTATCTTCATCTTTTGTAAATCACACAAAATGGGCCTTTGTGTTGACAACATCGCACTTGTTCCCGCATATGATCTTCTACTTAACGCGTCAGCTACCATGTTCGCTTTTCCAGGATGATATTGAATAGTGTGGTCATAATCTTTCAACAGCTCGAGTTAACGTCGTTGTCGCATGTTGAGTTCCTTTTGGGTGAAGAAATATTTGAGGCTTTTATGGTCTGAATATATCTCCACTTTCTCTCCATATAGATAGTGCCTCCAGATCTTTAGTGCGAAAATGACTGCTGCCAACTCTAGATCATTAGTAGGATAATTCCTCTCATATTCTTTAAGTTGTCGCGAGGCATAGGCTATGACTTTCCCATGTTGCATGAGAACACATCCTAACCCTTTGCTTGAAGCATCGCTGTAGATAACAAATCCATCCGAACCAGATGGTATTGTCAGAAAAGGTGCCGAAATGAGTCTCTCTTAAGCTCTTGGAAACTCGCATTTTCGCATTACAAATTTTGTATCTTCCCATCATTGAATTTTGTATCTTTTCGAGAAAATCCTTTGAGTTAACGGGGTCTAGAAAGCTACGTACTTCGGTCACCGACTTTGGTTGCTCCCAACTTTGTATTGCTTCAATCTTCGCCGGGTCGACAGATACTCCATGTTTTGACACCACGTGCCCAAGGAATGCTACTTCATCAAGCCAGAACTCGCATTTCTTCAACTTGGCATATAGCTTGTTTTCACGAAGCCTTTGGAGCACCAGCTTCAAATGGTGCTCATGATCTTCACGGCTTTTGGAATATATGAGGATGTCATCAATAAAGACAACAGCGAATTGATCTAAATAATCATTGAATACTCGGTTCATCATATCCATGAAAGCCGTAGGAGCATTAGTCAATCCAAAAGACATGACTAAGAATTTATAATGCCCGCATCGAAGTTCAAGGCGCTTTTGAATATCCTCATTCTAATCTTCACCGATGATATCTAGAACTAAGATCGATCTTTGAAAAGAATTGTGCTCCTTACAACTGGTCAAATAGGTCATCAATACGAGGTAGAGGATACCTATTCTTGATGGTGACATGGTTCAATTCTCGGTAGTCAATACAAAGTCGCATACTCCCGTCTTTTTTCTTTACAAATAAAACAGGAGCACCCCAAGGAGATGTACTAGGACGAATGAAACCGATGTCCAACAATTCCTCGTAGTTGGACTTTTAACTCCTCAAGTTCAATAGAGCCATTCGATATGGGGTTTTAGAAATGGGCTTTGTACTGTGTTCAAGATCAATAAAGAATTCAACTTCACGCTCGGGGTAGACCGGAAGTTCTTCAGAAATACATCAGGAATTTATTAACAATAGAAATATTATTCAAACCGACGATGATTTTATTCAAATCCATAATATGGGCTAAGAAAGCTCGACATCCGCTTTTTCAATAAATGAATAGCTTTATGACTTGATATGACGGTGATTGATTTTAATGGTTTAGTTGCTTGAATTCGCATAACAAAGTTGGTTAGGAATATGAAAACTAACAACCTTATTAAAACAATCAATTTTGGCATGATGAGTAGTTAACCAATCAATCCCTAAAATCACATCAAAAGCAAGTATCTTTAAAGAGATAAGGTGTCAGTAATGTGATGGTGCCAACTTGGATCAAACAAGATTTATAAACAAGTGGATGTGATGAAAGTTTCTCCTAACTGAGTCTCCACAGAGATAAATCAAAGTCTAATTTCTCCGAGTTAAGTTTAAACGTTGAGCACAAGCAGAGAGATAAATGAATGGGTAGTACCCAGATTCAGTAAGGTATAAACTTCACAAGAATTTATGATTAGCTTACCCGTGATCACCTCGTTTGGGTTCCTCGCATTTTGACTACCACCACGACAAACGCTCTTCCAAGAACCGCTGACTTTGATTTTTTCGGGATGACCTTTTCGAGTCACCATCCCCGATGGACTTGGTTTCGCTACTGCATAATCTCGAAAGCGATATGTCCTTCCTTTCCACAATTATAACATACCTTGAACTGTTGTGGGCGCCAATGATATGTCCCTCTTTCCTGCATTTATAGCATACGACCGGTGGTCGTTCTCCTCCCTTAGAACCAGTTGCTGCTGGCGCTGATGTCTTCACATGGTCGTTGTTGAATCTTCTCTTTTTAAAATCTCCTCCTGACTCGCTTCTTTTATTCTCATGGCCATGATTACCACTAGAGTGGTTGCGCTTTTGTCCGTATTTTTCTTTCTCCCCTGGTTATCGTTGTTCTGATGACTGCTGTCACCGGAATGATCCTGGTTGTGGTCCCTCGGTTGAACGTACTCGTTATCTCGCTCTAATAATTGAGCCCTGTTGACAACATCTGAATAGAGAGAAAATTTATGAGAAATGAGATATTGACGTATGCCGGGTTTCAAACCTCTTAGAAACATCCGCGTCATACGTTCCTCATTCTCCACCAAATGAGGTGCAAACACGGATAAATCGCAAACTTCGCCTCAGACTCGGGACACCGTCATGTTATTTTGTTCCAATCTAATAAACTCTACTTCCTTCATATGATTTAATACTTTCAGAAAGTACTTGTCATTAAACAATTTCAAACGTCTCCCAAGACATGCCGAAAAGCGTACGGATGGGTACGCTTCACGATTCCCACCAAGAATCGCCTCATTACGTAACATAAAGGTGGCGAATGGAACCTTCGTTTCTCCGCGCATCCCAAGACATCAAATATCTTGGTGATTTGTTTGACCCACGTTTCTGCCTTAATCGGATCTAGTTTTCCCCAAAATTCTGGTGGCCCTAACTCTTTGAATCATTCGGGCAGCGGATAAACCGCATGCGTTGTTATCATTTCCACCGGTATTTTGTGCACGAAGTCTCCTCGCTCGATTTTGCATGAATCGCAAAAAGCTTTTAAACATCCCGTCGTTCATCATCTCGCTTTTCCGGTGGTGTTGTTTCACAGAGGAACATTGCCACGACTGTTGACGTTCTCCTCGTTGGTGAGTAAAAGTGTCTCCACGGTCTCATTTACTCCACTGTTAACATTCTCAGTCGACATTCTCAAATACTTCCATAAAATAAGGGTTAATTAAAGAAATCAACATATCACATAATATCCCTATATACTGACCAACCAACAAATAAGCTTAGGTAGGACACACTAGCGAAGGATTTACTCGCTCTCCCTCCTAGTTCTATTCCCCGATCTCCGCCAGAGATCATATCCCTAAGCTCGATAATTAATTGTGACGCCCCAAAATAGGTATACATCACCCATTTTGAGTCATCAATAACATGGTACAGAAACAACTACAACTTTATTAATACAACATAAAAACTGTGAGTTTAAATACAAACATTGCCATCTAGACAATATTCACACCCAAATAAGTCCTCATTACAATTATTGGTACATTATTTTACAAAAAATGGTGAGGACTACTAAAACAACTCTCTAGAACCATCATTCCACACCCCGACTAGAACTCGCTACATTCTCGCCTCCTGAGAAGAAAAATGGAACAAAAAGGAAAAGGGTGAGCTCAACTAGCCCAGTAAAGAATATTATGACTAAGATAATATAGAACAAATTATCGTTAGTCTTCAACAGGGAAAAATCTAATAAAATACTATAGACAACAAGCTTTAGATCAATATTCGCAGCGGGAATAATAATTCATAGAAGAGTTACGTAGAGAATGAAATCTACTATAGTCTATGAATTTAAAAGTCCATCATCAATATTTTATCCTTGTAATATCAATCAATATATATCTTGAATCAAATATTCATCTTTGCACTACAGGCCAAAGATATTCATCAATTGGTCATGTTCATCTTTGCACTACGGGCCAAAGATATTTATCAAAAATTCATTCATCTTTTCACTACAGGCCAAAGATATTCAGTAATATCATCATTTAAGACTTAGGATGATGAAAAATATTTTAAAGAAAATGAATTCAGTGAAACAAAAGAACAAATATTAAGGATTCGTACTTTAAATAATCCGAGTTAAAAAATACTTCATAAATAATCATAATGGAGTAAAATTCAAGAATGATCAAAACATGGATACAATCAAAGCTAGTATCCATAATAGATATTTTGGATAAAAAACGAAAATTTAATTTTTCCGTGAATAAGTCAGATTCGTGAATAGTAGTCAGTATACATAAATAGTGTGCAGATACGTGAATAGTAACCCCGACACTAAAAGACAAGAATTTCACAAGAAAAATCTTACCAATAATCCCAAACATAATGATATTAGAAGAAATAATATCATTTTAAAAAATATAACATCCCTTACCTCGAAAAAAGAATAAGACTTTCCGGTTGGAATATCGGATATAAACGTTGAAGGAACTTGCACCAGATATAGCAACACTCAAAGTATCAAAATACTCACAAGAATACGCCGATATATATAGAGAGAAAAAGAAACTTTCTAGTATGATTTTCAATTCTAACCTAAGCACCCTATTTATAGGAAAATGCTTAGAATACCAAAGTAGAAAATTTAATAAAATATTAATACATATTTATTAAATTCTTATGCACACATAATCTGATTCAAAACATCAGCCACCAAGAGTGTCCCACCTCACCTAAATAAAAAAAAACATTTTTCTTATTAAAAATATTTAAAACGTCAAAAATCAATTATTCTGGAATTTTGAAACTTCAATAATTCATAATAAATAGGCCATTTTATCAGAAAAATTCGAACCTTATGTCCTTTCCATAGGAAATTTCATTCTCTACAACTTTACAGAAGAAAGTTTTTCCAAATTCCAAAATGTAAATTGGACCGAAATCCACAAACGAAGCGATTTTATAAAGCTATAATCAAATTTCAACAAAAAATGGGGTCCACAAACATGAAAAACATGTTTTAAATATTTTTAGTAACAAAAATACTTTTCCTCCTCATATATTCATATATCCCACATTCATTGTAAAAATATCACCATTATTATATTATTAAAATATAATAATATATTTAAATGAATTATTTTATCAGAAAAAGATAAAATATTAATTTTTCAACAATTGTCACATTAAAATTTTCTCCACCTATATCCACATAAAATGAATATTTTTCATTATCATATAAATCAATAATTAATTATTCACAAATAATATTACAGAATCACAATACTGGCAACCAGGCTGTTCCTAAGAAAGAGGGGGCTTTCCAATAAGGATTTCTCCTTACTGGCGCGCAATTAGGTGACCAAACCTCTCCTTAGACAGAACTTTCTAGACATTGCCAATAATGTTATCTAATAATATTATTCAAATAATATGAATTATTGATCCGATAATGGAAAATACTGTGTAATGACAATTATTGAAACAACAATAATATAAAATATCAACATAGCAATTATTGAATCAATAAAATAAAATATTGAGCAAGAATTATCGTAACAATTATCGAGTAGTGCCTTCTTACGTAAGAATCAATAATTGGTGTAATACCGCAAGTCTTCATCGCGTTTTAACCACCGGGTATTCCAACAAGATAATTCGTGAATAACTACGCCCAATTATTTATAAAAAACTTATATTTATCGTTTTTCTTCATCCAATCGCTTTTCATTATGGGGCCCACATAAGGCTCTGGCCGTCGCATTTAATATTCCTACGAAAGAAGAATATTCCACGACCAAACGAATATTCTCCGACAACAATGAATATTTTATAACCACTTGCTTATTAAAATATTTGCGCATTTTATCCATAACTAACCACATTAATCAAATCAACCCTTACTATTTTAAAATAATAAATAGAGGAAGTTTAATTTCATTTATAATAAGTTGGGGTCTTACATATATATATATATATATATATAAATTTTGTTTTATTAGTATTATTAATGTAATAAAATAGAAAAACTATTTATATAAAATGTAATACTTTTTATAAAGTTATTTATTTTATTAGACTATAAATAGAATATATTATATTCTATTATGCATAGTATTTTGCATAGTAAAATCTTTTTATATATAAAAATGTAATACTTTTATAATGTTATTTGTTTTTATTAGACAATAATTAGAATATATTATATTTTATTATGCATAGTGTTTGCATTGCTCTGCATAGTGTTTCAGATAGTAAAATCTTTTTATATAAAATAGAATACTTTTATAAAGTTATTTATTTTATTAGACAATAATTAGAATATATTATATTTTATTATGATAGTATTTGCATAGTGCTTGCATATTGTTTCAGATAGTAAAATCTTTTTATATAAAAATGTAATACTTTTATAAAGTTATTTATTTTATTAGACTATAAATAGAATATATTATATTTTATTTAAAAGATTTTGTTTTATTAGAATATTTTATTAATAATCTTTTGCATAGTAAATCAATATGGATTGTGTCTGTTTAAAAGTAAATCAATCTGGTCCGTTTCATGAATTAGTTACTATTAGGTCCCATTCTCCTATAAATAGAAGCTTATTCCTTCATTATTTCTTACGAATTCTTTGAAACTCTAGAGAGAGAAACTATAGAGAGAAAGAAGAAAAGTATTCGCTACTTCACTACTCCTATATCCGGGTTTCTTCTAAGGTAAAGGGTATTATTTCTTTCGTATTCATGAAGAGAACTTCATTATTCCATTCTTTATTATTCTCGTTGGAATAACTTTGATAATGTGCTACCCTATACTTGGTGAAATTCTTCGTTATTCCATTCTTTATTATTATGTTGGAATAACCTTATCATGCTAAGTACCGCATACATGGTGAAATTCTTTTGTTATTCCATTCTTTATTATTATGTTGGAATAACCTATATATGCGAAGTACCGCATACATGGTGAAATTCTTTCATTATTCCATTCTTTATTATTTTGTTGGAATATCACGTGCATGCGCGACATGCATTTGACACGGGTTCCATTATTTATTATTACATTGGAATAACTCATGTCATGCGATCTATCGCATGCTGGTGAAGTCTTTTGTTATTTCATTCTTTATTATTACATTAGAAAATCTCACATGCGTGCGTTTACGCGTGACACGTTCCATTATTTATTATTTTGTTTGAATAACCATGCATGCGGTCTATCGCGCGTGCATGGTGAATTCTTTCGTTATTCCATTCTTTATTATTCGTTGGAATAAGTGCATACATGTGGATTACCACATGCATGGTGAATGACCCTTCGTTATTCATTTTTATTAAATTGTGGAAATGATGCATCACGGGGATTACCGCACAAGGGTGAAAATCTATTTGCGATTTCATATATTACATATATCGTAGTTGGTTAAAGCTTTGACTTCTATACTCCATGAAATTAGTGGAATATCCTTAATATTTTTGCGCTTCATCCAAGTATCTTTTCATGGAAATATTTTTCTGAGCATTATTGAATTTTACTCTACAAAAAAGCATCATGTTGACAATTTGGACGTTATCAGTTCCTGGATAAATTAATTCTTGAACTTGTTTTATTGAATTCTTATATCATTGTCATCATCCTCATGTTTATATTATGTTGAAAGTCATCTGTGGCCTGTAGTGCATAGATGGACTTGGTATGATTATGACAAGTGATTAATCGGTATAATCATGACCATAATGTTACAAATGATGTGGTAAATGTCCTCATTGGCCCGTAGTGCATTGAAGGATAGTTGTTGGCATGATCATGACCATTGATGAATACATGAATATCCTTGGCCCGTAGTGCATGGATAATTTGTGGTTGTGATACTAATGAATATCCTTGGTCGAAAAGTGTGCGGGGATGATGTGGATTATTTATTGTCGAGTCCCGCGATAAAAGTGATGAAAAACCTTTTAAATCATAAAAGATAGTAGATTTTATTCTCTACTTGACTCTTTTAATGAATTGCTTGTTCCGCTGTAGTTAAACTTGATGTTTGTTATATTGTATCAGTTAAACACTGTTGAAGGCTAACGATAATTTATTCTGCATTATCTTAGTCATAATATTTCTTACTAGGCTAGTTGAGCTCACCCCTTTCTTTCACTGTTCTCTTCAGAAAATGAGAACGTAGCCGGGACTAGTCGGAGAACATAATAACGGTCCAGATGATAGCATTAGTAGTCCTCACTATTCTGTTAAATAGTGTGACAATAAATGTAATGAGGACTCCATTAAGTGTGGATATTGTCTAGATGACAATATTCTTATTAAAACTCTAAGATTATGTTATGTCGTATTTTATAGGACTGTTGTATAATTAAGTTGTATTTGTATTCTGTACCATGTATTTGGCGACTTAGAATAGGTGATGTATACCTATTTTGTGGGCGTCACAATTCAGTTTCATTCAGATTTAAACAAACACTCCCTAAGTTGTTTGCAAAAAAAAGAGAGAGTAAAATTCAGATCACCACCTGGGGTTTGGGGTCTTTCCCACTTAACCACGTGTAGTCAGTAAAGCTACATTTAAACTCCTGACTTTTTGAGTTCAAATGAATAAATGCTTTTCGTCTTAACTCCGTTACTTGAGTTGGCTAAAGACTTAATTACCCTCTATATATATATTAAAAGTCACAAACCATGTTCTGCCCTTTCAATTTGTTCTTTTTACAGTCTTCTTGTTCATCAGATCAGGTCTAGGTTCTATCTTCACAGGCAAGGGAACAGAGAATACAAAGCTTCCATCTTCCTTCTCAATCGGATTATGCATACTAATTTCATTATCACTTTCAGCCACCATATTCCTTCTAGGGTCTCTATCACTAATTTGGGGCGATTCATTATCATCTGTGTGTCCTTCCTACTCATCATCCCCAGTCCCAATTTCTGACATCAAAAAGGTTTTTTGTGAGACCCCAAATTTTATGAATAAAGATTTAAATTTTCTCGAAATATTTTTTTTTAATATTATGGAGTAAATTTGATATAATGTTATAGTTGTGGGTAATATTTATAAATTTTGAGAAGTATGCAAGTTGTTATATTATATTCGATTGGTCGGGGAATATTCGTACGACGGCACAATCATTGGTGGACCCCACAACGGAATTATTGTAGGATTGAGAAAACGACAAAAATATTTTTATGAAAATAACGGCGGAAGTTTACCGTTAAAACTGTTGAAACACCCGGTGTTAAAAGTATAGTAATACGCGTGGTTGCATAGTAGCACACGGTATTGATTATTGATGCTTATGTGAGAAGTCACTCAATTTTTTTTAATTATTACTACAGTAATTGTTGCATAGTATCTCACGTTATTTGATTTAATTATTGTCGATATTTTATATATTATTAAATTAATAATTGAGATAACAAAGTTATTAGTATTATTATTTGCAATATTAAGGATGTCTAGAAGTTACGCCGAGGAGAGGTTTGGTCACCTAATCATGGCCCGAATAGGAGAAATCCTTATTGAAAAGCCCCTCTTTCACAGGAACGACACGGTCGATTAATATTGTGAATTATAGTAATGATGATAAATATTGTTAAATATATTGAGGTGTCTTTTTATGAAGTCATTTAAAGTTTATATATATATATTATATATATATAAATTTTGTTTTATTAGTATTATTAATGTAATAAAATGGAAAAGCTTTTATATAAAGCGAAATAATTTTATAAAGTTATTTGTTTTATTAGACTATAAATAGAATATATTATATTCTATTATTATAGTGTTTTACATAGTAAAATCTTTTTATATAAAAGCAGAATACTTTTATAAAGTTATTTGTTTTATTAGACAATAATTAGAATATATTATATTTTATTATGTATAGTGTTTGCATAGTGCTGCGTATATTGTTTGAATAGTAAAATCTTTTTATATAAAACAGAATACTTTTATAAAGTTATTTATTTTATTAGACTATAAATAGAATATATTATATTTTATTTAAAAGATTTTGTTTTATTAGAATATTTTATTTATACTGCATAGTAAATCAATATGGATCGTCCGTTTAAAAGTAAATCAATATGGTCCGTTCACGAATTAGTTACTATTCAGTCCATTCTCCTATAAATAGAAACTCATTCCTTCATTATTTCTTACGAATCCACTGAAACTCTAGAGAGAGAAACTATAGAGAGAAAGAAGAAAAGTATTATACTAATTCACTACTCCTATATCCAGTTTCTTCTAAGGTAAGGGGTATTATTTCTTTCGTATTCATGAAGAGAACTTCTGTTATTCCATTCTTTACTATTCTATTTGAATAACCTGTATACGCGGGCTACCCTATACTTGGTGAAATTCTTCTGTTATTCCATTCTTTATTATTATGTTGGAATAACCTATCTATGCTAAGTACCGCATACATGGTGAAATTCTTTTGTTATTCCATTCTTTATTATTATGTTGGAATAACCTATATATGCGAAGTACCGCATACATGGTGAAATTCTTCTGTTATTCCATTCTTTATTATTTTGTTGGAATATATCGTGCGTCATGCGTATTACGCATTTAATTCGGGTTCCATTATTTATTATTCATTTGAATAAACCGCATGCATATGGATTCATCGCATGCCTGGTGAAGTCTTTTGTTATTTCATTCTTTATTATTCTGTTGGAATATCCTGTCAGTGCGTTTACGCATGACCTAGTTCCATTATTTATTATTTTGTTGGAATAACCTGTCTGTGCGGTCTATCGCATGCATGGTGAATTCTTCTGTTATTCCATTCTTTATTTTTCTATTGGAATAAGCTGTCTATGTGGATTACCACATGCATGATGAATGACCCTTCGTATTCATTTCTTATTAAATTGTGGAAATGATCTGTCTATGTGGATTATCGCATGTCAGGCGAAAATCCATTTTCAGTTTCATATATTCTGTTATACTCAGTTAGTTAAAGCTTTAACTTCTATACTCCATGAAATTAGTGGAATATCCTTGATATTTGCGCTTTATCCAGTATCTTTTCATGTAAATATTCTTCTAAGCATTCTTGAATTTTACTCTACAAAGAAGCATCATGTTGACAATTTGGACGTTATTAGTTCCTGAATAAATTAATTCTTGAACTTGTTTTACTGAATTCTTATATCATTGTCATTTTCCTCATGTTAATATTATTTTGAAAGTCATCTATGGCCTGTAGTGCATAGATGGACTTGATATGATTATGACCAGGGATTAATCGGTATAATCATGACCGCAATGTTACAAATGATGTGGTAAAAGTCCTCATTGGCCCGTAGTGCATTGATGGACAGTTGTTGACATGATCATGAACATTGATGAATACACGAATATCCTTGGCCCATAGTGCATGGATAATTTGTGGTTGTGATACTAATGAATATCCTTGGCCGTAGTGCAGGGATGATGTGGATTATTTATTAAAGTCAGAGCCTCAAATGATAAAAGTGATGAAAAACCTTTTTAAATCATAAAAGATAGTAGATTTTATTCTCTACTTGACTCTTTTAATGGATTGCTTGTTCCGCTGCAGTTAAGCTAGATGTTTGTTATATTTTATCAGTATAACATTGTTGAAGACTAATGATAATTTATTCTACATTATCTTAGTCATAATATTTCTTACTAGACTAGTTGAGCTCACCCCTTTCTTTCACCGTTCTCTTCTGAAAATGAGAACGTAGCCGGGACTAGTCGGGAAATGGAGTGACGGTCCAGATGATAGTATTAGTAGTCCTCACTATTATGTTAAATAGTGTGACAATAAATGTAATGAGGACTCCTTTGAGTGTGGATATTGTCTAGATGACAATATTCTTATTAAAACTCTCAATTTATATTTTGTCGTATTTTACACGACAGTTGTATTATTAAGTTGTATTTGTATTTTTGTACCATGTATTTGGCGACTCAAGATGGGTGATGTATACCTATTTTGGGGGCGTCACATTTTTGACATCAAAAGGGCAACATCTGACAACTTGAATCAAAGAAACATAAAATTTAAGTTTAGGTTCCAAGCAATCCAAATATAAAATTCTATATTTTCTATCTGCAGTCACTGCTACAGATCTTTGAAAGAAAGTTCATTGGATTGTAGCAAAAGCCAAGGATTCAAAATTCATGATCTATCTGCCTGAGAAGTTACGCAAAAAACTTTAACTCACTTAATAATTGCAGCCTTTCTGACAATGGGCAAATATTCAATAATGGCAAAGGAGTAGCTAAACGTTAGTAGAGGCCTATAGAGAATGCTTTACCCTCAAATATAACAGAACAAATTGTAATATGGACTGACAAAACCTCCACACATGCCTTTACCGTAAACCATGTTCTGCCCTTTCAATTTGTGTTACTAAACTCATAACTCCTAATAACCAAAACTTTCTATTGCTAAACCAAAACATCCATCAAAATTAATGCAAACCCAATTCAGAACTACAAAAATATCACTGATTTTTAGACATAAAGACCTAAAAAATCACCTATTACTCCCCTAATTCACAACCCAAAACCCCAAGTCAAACCTCCCCTGATCTGTATTGACATTGAGAATAAGTTCTAGAGAATAAATAGAATCAGAGTGGATCCAAGCTCGGCATCCAAGACCTCTGCTGGATCCAATCGTGACCCTTCCTCCGCGCCCTCCCACCTTCTCCTCGCCGCCGAGGACCGACATGGCCGCATCGCTCTCCTCAACCTCCACCTCAAATCCCCTCTTCTCTTTCTTGACATCGCTGATTCCAAGCTCGACATCTAAGACCTCTGCTGGATCCAATCGCGACCCAAGAATCAGAGTGGGTATTGTTAGAATGAGTGGATTTGAGAGTGTTGAGAGCTGATTTGATGTATGCGAGGTCTTTTAGCCGACGAAGGGTCCATGATCTGCGAATAAGGAAGGCTCTGAAGTGGGTTTGGATGATACGGGCGGCGGCGACCCGGAGAGAGAAAGAAGTAGAATAATGGTGGCGGATGGAGGACTCAAGGGCGGAGATGCGACGGAGGAGAGAGGAGACCGTGGAGATTGTTTCTTCTTCTTGGTGGCGGTGGTTGGTTTGAAGGTTGAAGGGAGAATAAGAGGAGAGAAATGTTTTTTAAAAGCCAAGAGGAAGAAGGGGGTATTTTAGACATTTACCAGTTTTTTAAAACTGTTATAACTCCTTTTCACGCGCTTTTGGCGTCTGACATACACGCACGGTTAAGTTGGATAGAAAATGTGACGTTTTCACTTCAACTCAAAAAGTCGAGAGTTTAAATGTAGCTTTACTGACTACAAATGGTTAAGTGGGAAAGACCCCAAACCCCAGGTGGTGATCTGAACTTTACTTAAAAAAAATAACTTATCTCTCTTCTCTCATTTAGAGCTATAAATAAAATAAGTTGTTTGCAAATAAAAAAAACTCGACTTAACTCTACTCGACTTACAATTTAAACGATTGAGTACAATTTAAGTTATGCCTTATTCAACATAAGCTTGACTCATTTAGACTCGAATTGTATAAACTTGATTCGTTTAATACTTTTGCCTAAGGCTGTAAATGAGCCAAATAACTCGGGATTGGTTCGGGCTCTGTGACACCCCCAAATCTAGGTACTTCATTCCCACAAGACTTGGTGTTCACTATCTATTCATTCATACAATCTACCCAAATATAATAAAATCAAATCATAAATCCTCCCTTTAAAATGGTTACATCATTAAATCCAAAAACATCCCAGGTTGTCTAACCTTAACATCATATAAGTGCGGAAATAAAATTATTACATCACATCATTAAATAAAATTCTATCATCATAACAATAAATGAAAATTACAAGTCTTCATCACTTGTACATTTTTTCCTTTCCTTTGCTAGTTGTAGGTTCATCTACCTTCTCAACTTTAGCTGGAATAATAATATTTATGCAAGAGTGAGCAAAACAATTGCTCACTAGATATAGCAATGAATCAACAAGATAATAATACCTGCCAATGAATAGGCTCATCAAAACTGAATAGTACTCTATCAATGATAACCAAAGACTGAAATCAAGATATGGAATATATATATCAGAGGGTCATACGACCACGAACTATGTCCACAGTTGTAAGTAATCTTTCAACTTCAACTTTAACAGTCATAAGACTATAAGGACTCCTCGTACTTAGGGGGGTCAGCCCTTCGTACAATTTATTGTGCACAAACATGTCAACGCTAAGCGTAAACTATCCCCTAATAATAGGGTTGTTCATCTCAGTATTTAGAGTACAAGTCCACACCAAAGTAAGTTTGGTTTGGATACATTTCAAGGGTAATTTAGAATTCAACGGTCATCAACTAAGGATTAGTTGAATACAATATTGATAACGTCATGCTATGGAATATTCATAACTGAATCGACATTGTAAATTAAGAGCATGCTTTAGAAATAAACTAATAGCATAAACATCGAATAATCATAACGTACCTTGCTTGAACAATATTAAGCTAAGGCTATAATCTTATAAAATTAGAAATGAAATTACTGAACATACAATAACTGATAGCAAGCTTAAAACTAAAACTTGCTCAACATGATAATAACTTGTGCATAGAAATTTTAAAATAAACAGCTCAATATTAGGGACGAGAGTTCAAGGAGTTATATCCATTATAAGGAAATAGAACTTAAGAAACTTACTTAGTTATAAACAAGTTAGAATAACTCAATCATTATTCGAATACAAAACTTGCTTGGATTACATTAGAATTAGAGCTTGCTCGAATAAAGATTAAGAATAAAAGAATTTACTTAATCCATGCTTTAGAAAAGAACTTGCTCAACGTAAAAAGATAAGTTTAGAAACTTTCTCAATGTAAAAAGATAAGGTTTAGAAACTTGCTCAATGTAAAAAGATAAAGTTTAGAAACTTGCCTCGAGCGTAAGCTATAATATTAAACTCACGTTCACTTACACATAGGTTTAGAACCACCATCTATTAGATATACTAACATTCACGTTCCAACATAATACATATTTCTAGTTAGACTTATTATGTTAGCACAAGTCTTATGCTACCATATACATTTCAGAATTCCCAAGTGTCAACATCACAACACTTATCTAACCTTCATTGTAAAAACTAATTTATAACATAAAACGTTCATTACTTAATAATCATTTGAAACTTTGAAACTACTAACCACCTAACACGATTCTGTTTTAACCATGTTATTACATATTGGACACATTAACATATCATTAGACCAAGTGGTAAGGTATTCCAAGGTCTGCAGTAGCAGCAGAACCAACTGTCTCAGGATAGGGTATGGCGCGATATGCCATACACAGATTTGGGGCCTACAAGAATCTATAGCGATTTTTTTTGCTTAGCACCAGGTAGCAATTACTGGCAGGTACATGAGACAGAAACAAAAAAGGCTATGAACAGTAGCCTTAGCCCAACAAACAAGAATTTCACCCACTAAACAGTAATATTAACACGTACAATTGATACAAAACCATCATAAACATGTTTTCCAACATATTCCTCAACACATAACAATTTAACAACAATTATACCAGTTTAATTTTCTCAAATTCCATATTTTCATATAAAACTCCATTTTTGAACTCCTTCACAAAAATTCACACTGTAAACACAATTCTTGTCCAAATTGCTTCCTTCAAATTACGTTATCTTCGTTTCTTAATGAACTAGCATAATCAAGCCTCAATTTACAGTTTAGCATATTAATTGACCATCATAATTGGTACTTCATAAGCCATATGAGAAAATATACTATAATTTACTTTTCTTCCTTTTTAAACTATAATTAGCATACAATCATAAACTCTAGCATCACAAATTACATATAAATTGCAATAACTCAGTTTTCTACAACAATTCGAGAGAATTTGAATTCATAGAGCACATATAAGTTATGTCGTAACCTCATATATACATATTCATATACAATTAGGGAAAATACCTTCAATTAGCGTGATAATTCCTTGCAATTGCAGACAATTCTCTCAAGTTTCACTCTTAAGTTCTCTTCTCTGAATTCTCAGTATACTACCCAGGCATAACACTAAGGTTAAGCGTAAACCAACTAATAATCAAGCGTAAGAAATAAAACTGATAACCTTAATACGCCAAACTTAATAAAATGTCAGTTACAAAACAAACGTATATATTATAATTATATTATATTTATTATTTTAATTTATTTTACTTACTTTATTTATAATTCAAAATTCAAAAATTAATAATCCAAAAGCCATAAGGCTTTGTTTGGCAAAATCTTTTAAAATTTAAAGACTTAATATATTTAAGTCTTGTTTGGGTTCAATCAATTTAAAACTACTTTAATTATTTTAATAAACAATTTAGTTTATAATTTATAATTACATATTATTTATTTAGATTTCTATATCCAACATTAATCAATTAGATTAATTAAATACACTATATTTTAAATAAATATACCATTTAAATAAATAACACAAAATTATAATTTCATTATAATTTTATTTAATAATTTAATATACCATTTAAATTATTAAATCAACACAACAATATAACATCTCACGTTATGTTACAACTCTCTAAATTATAAATTAATTAATTTAGAAAACTATCTAATAAATGTAGATTCATAAATATTAATTAACAACCATCACATCAATAAATATTTAATCCACAATAAACACCTCAAATAAATATTTATATAATTCAATAAATATTTAAAATTATAATTTGAAATTCCGGATTGTTACAGGCTCGACTCGAAAAAATACGAGTGTAAAGTTAATAATATGATCCAAATCTGAGCATAAAAAAATAGTTCGAATAAAAATATGAGTAGAATCTGAGTAAGGTTATATGTAAGACCCCAACTTTTTATAAATAAAATTAAATTTTCTCTATTAATTATTTTGAAATAGTAAGGGGTGAATTTGATTAATTTGGTTAGTTATGGGTAAAATGTGCAAATTTTACGAAATAAGCAAGTGGTTATAAAATATTCATTGTTGTCGGGGAATATTCGTTTGGTCCTGGAATATTCTTATTGTCGGAGAATATTCATACGATGGTGCAACCATTTGTGGGCCCCATAACGAAAAATGGTCGGATGAAGAAAACGACAAGTTTGAGTTTTTATAAATAACATCGTAGTTATTACCGTTAACATTGTTGGAATACCTGGCGGTTAAAGTACAGTAATATGCGTGGTTGCACAGTAACACACGGTATTGCACAATATTTTTTTTGTATTATTGATTCTTACGTAAGAAGGTACTACTCAATAATTGTTACAGTAATTATTGTTCAATATTTTATTTTATTGATTCAATAATTGCTACATTGATATTTTATATTTTTATTGTTTCAATAATTATCATTGCACAATATTTTCCATTATCAGATTAATAATTCATATTATTTAAACAATATTATTAGATATCATTATTGGCAATGTCTAAGGAAGTTCTGTCTAGGAAAGGGGTTTAGTAATCTAATTGCGCGCCAGTAAGGAAAAATCATTATCGGAAAGCCCCCTTCTTTCCTGGGAACGACCTGGTTGTCATTATTGTGATTCTGTAATATTATTTATTAATTATTAATTATTAATTTATATGATAAGGAAATATTTATTTTATGTGGATATAAATGAAGGAATTAATGCTAAGGTATTTTATCAGTATTTTATCGGAATGGAGGTATTAAAAATCATTCGTATGTGGATTTCGGTCATTTTCTGTTTGGAATTGGGAAAAACTATCTTCTACAAAGTTGTAGAGAATTAAATTTTATATGGAATGAGCATAAGGTTCATATTTTTCTAATAAAATGGCTATTTATTATGAATTATTGAAGTTTCAAAAATAAATGTTTTTATTAAAAAATATGGGTGGGCCCCACTCTTGTCCTTTGTTGGTGTGAAATGTGCTGAGAAATATTTCAAAAGTGGTGTGCTCATTTTTCAAAGAAGGGATGTGTAGAAGCCACCGTAGGAATTTTGTCAATCTTGGTGTGCTAAGCATTTCCTATAAATAGGTTGCTTAGTTAGAATTGAAAATCACACCAGAATCAGAAGTTTTCTCTCTCTATAATATTGAGCCTATTTTTGTGAGTATTTAGATACTTTGAGAGTTGATAAACAGTGCAAGTTTTCTTCAACATTATATCCGATATTTCAGCCAGAAGTACTATTCTTTTGATGTAAGTGATGTTATATTCTTCGTAAATGATGTTATTTCTTTCAATATCATTATACCAAAATATTGGTATGAATTTATTATGATTTTTTTACCTTTTCATGTCGAGGTTACTATTCACGTATACAATACTATTCACATATACGACACTATTTACGAATACTGTACTATTCACGAAGTATGATTTTTCTTATAAAATTTTTACCTTTTTGTATCGGGGGTACTATTCACGTATACGACACTATTCACGAATACGACACTATTCACAGAAAATTTAAATTTTCTTTTCTGTGTCCAAGTTATCTGTTATGGTTCCTATCTTTGATTGGATCTATGTTTTGATCTTCATTCTTTAATTTTGCTCCACAATTGATTATTATGGAGTATTTTTGAACTTGGATAAACTAAAGTACGAATCCCTAATCTTTGTCCTTTTATCTATCTGGATTCATTTTCTTTAAAATACTTTTCATCATCCTCAGTCCTAAATGATGATATAACTGAATATCTTTGGCCTGTAGTGCAAAGATGAATGATTACCTGATGAATATCTTTGGCCCGTGGTGCAAAAATGGACAGGTGTTGAGATGAACATGACCAACTGGTGATACAAATGAATATCTTTGGCCCGTAAAGCAAAGATGAATATTTGGTTCAAGATGTCTATTGATTGATGTTACAGGGATAAAATATTGATGATGGACTTTTAAATCATAGAAAATAATAGACTTCATTCTCTACTTAAACTCTTATAATGAATTGTTATTTTTGCTGCGAATATTGATCTAAAACTTGTTGTCCATTATATTTTATCTTATTTATTGAAGGCTAACGATAATTTGTTCTATATTATCTTAGTCATAATATTCTTTCTTTGGGCTAGTTGAGCTCACCTTTTCCTTTTTGTTTCATTTTTCTTATCAGAAGGCGAGAATATAGCGGGAACTAGTCGGGGTGTGGAGTGATGTTTCAAGTCAGTTGTGACACCCCCAAATCCGGTACTTCCATTTCCACAGGATTTGGTGTTCACTGTACAAATATCATCTATTTATCTACCCATAAATAAATGCAAACCATGCAATAGATAGAAATAATAAATAAATCCCCCTTATGAGGTTACATCAACTGCATAAAAATACAATCCCAGGTCACTCTAACCTTAAACATCTGTGCGAAATCATAAAAGATAACAAGTCTTAATAACATCAAGTCTGAAAATAAATACATAAGAACAACAAATCTTCCTCATTTGTTAATCTTGCCCTTGCCTTTACTAGTGGAAGGCTCGTCAGATTTTTCGTTCTTAACTGCAATGTTATTATTACGCAAGAGTGAGCACGATTGCCCACAAGTATAAAAATATAAATAATGAATAATAACATGCGAATAAATCAAAGACTTCTGAAATAGGAAACTCAGCTTTTGAATTAAGAATGAATAGCAAGAGACAAAAGAACTTCTGAGGGTTATAAGACCTTGAACTATGTCCTAGGTTGTCAAGTGTTTATACTTGAAACCTTTAACAGTCATAAGACTATGGACTCTACTTCTTGTACTTAGGGGGATCAACCCTTAGTACCATACTGTGCACAATATCTTAACGCTAACGCATAAGTAATCCCCCTATCTGTGGTTGTTCATCTCGGTTTAACATTAGAGTCTGCACCAAAGGAAGTTTGGTTTGGATAATTCATCAAGGGTTCTGAAATTTAGAACGCTCATCAACTATGGACTAGTCGAATCATTAAGGGTTCACTAGTCTAACAAAGTTCAAAAGTAACTGATAATTTAAAATTGAATAGCAATCTCAAAAGGTATACAATAGAATAATTATTGTATAACAGAATTATACTTTGAAAGATTAATATATTTTAATATAATAAAATGGACTTGACAATAATAACGAGAGTTTGCTCGATGTAAAGAGTCAACTTATAAGCTCATATAAAGATAACGAGTAGGGTTAGGAAACTTGCCTCGTGCGTAGATTACACGTTCCTTGACTTAATCCTACATACTATTTACGTTCACAATACCAGTCAATTATAACGTACTAGTCATCACAAGTTCAATCTTTTTGTCTAATTCAAATTCATGACTATACTTAGTCAAATTATTACACTCATTGTCACCATTAAACACTTCATGAACAATAAGCTAACTATGCATTCAATCATTCAATTCACACTTACATGTGTTGTTGACATGCTAAGAATTTATTTTAACACCTCATTAAATGTTTAACATGTTTTCATGTTCATTAGGTTAAGTTACCAACACATTGCTAGACTTAAACATTTTAAAAACTCATTTTACGGACCATTCACTAAGTGGTATGCATATGGCCATCGTTATACTAGAGTCTTCAAGCTGCGGCGACGCCGCATGGCATGACTTTGGGTATCAAATATTATAATGCATGCGTGAGTCTTAGGCCTGGAGTTGGCGCCACGATGTGAAACTCCAGTTTCTGAATTTTCAGTTCGCGAAGAACACATAAACATGCGAATTTAACATTACATGGTCATTGAATTCACCAGATTAAACATACCCACATGTTAGAATTCGTATATAATCATTACCCAACATTTATAGAGTGATTTTAACCAATTAAAACACATAATTACAGAATTAAAGCATGCAAATTTCACTGTTCTTGGTATTCTTGAAGGTTTTGAACAAAAACATAAAATTTTAACACTACGGATTCGTTATAACACCAAATCCATCCATTCAAATTTTGTTTTCTTCATTCTAGCATGCATAATTATATACATGTAGAAATTTTACAAAACAATTTATGTTTAACATATTAAAATCACGTATAAGGGCCATATGGCCATATTCTATACTCTGTAACTTTTGAAGCCATAACATACATTAATATTATGAAACTGATGATATGGAAACCTATATAATATATAATAAAATATGTTATGCTAATCATATTATTACATATATCCATATAACAACACAATTTCCCATTTACAGAGATTTAACAAAGAGATTGGAAACCATTTCATGAAAGCTTAATGACGTAAAAAAAAAATGAGAATTGGGTTGGAGAGAATTACCCAGAGCGTAGAGTGAGTAAAGATAACAATCCCTTTTTCAGATACTACTTCAATCACAAAGTTTTCTCCCACAATTCCTCTGAATTCTCTCTGAACTCTCTCTAATTTCTCTGACTCTCAGTTTGAACACTTAATAGAAAAGTATACAAAACAAAAAAACTGACCCTTTATGCGCAGAGTTGAGGTCAGTTACTCCATACGTGGTTTAACTGCACCCAACTCCTCTTAAGGCCTCGTTTGGCTAGCCTTAAAGGCTTATATCCAATTAATTTAATTAAACCTTTATAATATAGTTTAAATAATGTCACACTCCTTTATAAAATAAATCCAATATCTTATTTAATTTAATTAAATAACATATAATAATTTCTCATAAATCCACATAGTCACATAATCAAAATTTTCATTTATTAATAATGTTAAATTATTAAATCTCTAATTAATTATTAAATTAATTAAAATACTATTAGGCTTATTAAATATTTCTTTTATTACAATAATCTCACATAATTACATACTTGAATAATAAAAAATTCTCCACATTAATTTAATAAATATAACACATATAATTAAATTAATCTACCACAATTTCATCAATTAATTATTTAATCTAATAGTTAATTCATCAAAAAAAAATATTTATTCAATCCAATAAATATTAAAATTAAATTATAAAATCTCGGTTGTCACATCTTTCCCCCCTTAAAAGAATTCTGTCATCAGAATCACAACTTAAACAATTCATCCCATTACATCAGTTGTTTTAGCAGTCCTCACTATTTTGTAAAATAGTGTATTAATAATTGTAATGAGGACTTATTTGAGTTTGGATATTGTCTAGAAGACAATAATTATATTTAAACTCACAACATATGTGTTGTCGTATTTTGCACGACAATTGTAATAATGAAGTTGTAGTTATTTTTTGTACCATGTATTTAGCGACTCAGAATGGGTTGTGTGGACCTATTTTGGGGGCGTCACAGTTGGTATCAAAGCTTAGGGATATGATCTCTGATGGAGATCTGGGGTTAGAACTAGGAAGGGAGTGACGAGTAAATCTGTGACACCCCCAAATCCAGGTACTCCATTCCCACAGGATTTGGTGCTCACCATCCAAAACCATTATATCTATCTACCCATCATAAAGGATAAAGACATAATTTTTTAAAAAAACTTAAACAATAATCTTTCCCATTAAAGAGTTACATCATCATTTTAAAAACAATCCCAGGTAATCTAAACTTAAATTTATTACATCAATTTGCGGAATACGTCATAACATAAAACAAGTCTTGAAACGTAAGACATTTGAATAATTTCTCATAAATCTTCAGCACTTGGACAATTTGCCCTTTCCTTTGCTAGTAGACGGTTCATCAACTTTCTCAACTTTAGCTACAGTGTTAATTGCGAGAGTGAGCAAACAAACGCTCACTGATATAGAAAGTAGTAATAATAGTAACATGAGAGTGAACAACGAAAGCTGAACAAAAGGAACTTGTTCTACAAATCAAAATAGAAAACAAGTTCGAACTTTAATTATCTGAGGGTCTTAAGACCACGAACTATGTCTCCGATATTTAGGTATTATTACCTCAACCTTAACAGTCATTTAGACTATACAGACCCTTCTTACGTACTTAAGGGAATCAGCCCTTTGTATCATGTATTGTGCACAAATATCTAAACGTTACACGTACAAAATCCCCTATGTTAGGGTTGTTCGTTTCAGTTTGGATTTAGAATTTCCGCACTAAAGAAAGTTTAGTTTGGAACTTAGCTTATTAGTGTTTCTAGAATTTTAGAACACTATTCAATTTCCATCAATAAAGATTTAATACAGAATGTATAACTGAACAAGGCTATCAAAGTCAAAGATTGGATATCAACAATATATGTAATTGAATAAACATGATATACATGCAAAATGCTATAACCAAAAGAGTTAGAATAATCTCATTTGAAACGATGTATTAGAATAATATATGCTTTGAATAGTAACATCAAGGTTTAGAAAAGTAAAACTCACTCGAGGTAACGAATTAGGTTACAAGAGCTTGTACAAACATATTCAGGATAGATTAGGCTTGCTCAAATTTAAGAACTTGTACGATAATAATATAGGAATGTAAACTTGCATTCAATAAGAAAAGAATGAAGTTAGAAAGCTTGCTCAATTGTAAGGAGATAAGGTTTGGAAACTTGCTCAATAATAACAAGGTAGAGTTAGAAAACTTGCCTTGATTGTAAGCTACACAAATGTAAAATAATCTCCAATTACCCTACATACATCCTCGAAATCGCAAAAAAAATTAGTTGTATGAATATTAGCTTTAAGGTTTAAACCATCATTTAGGTCATAACCCTAACCTAGCACCTAACCACGTAGGTTAATATACTTAACGAATCTGAAATCTCATTACTGCCAACATAACCTAACCGATCATCTCTAACCTTTGAAAAAATCACATTTGGTTTCATTTTATAACTTATTTAAATAATTATTTCAAATCTTTACACTTTACATTACAACACATTGAAATCTGTTATTATAGTTTTTATTATGCCTTAACATCATTAATATGCTTGCTTAGCTAATATAAGTCCATTATATATGACCTGCAAATAAGTAGATTTCACGTTTCAGACGAGTATGGGCGCATTGCTTGCGCCATACTTAAGCTTTGAGATAGTGCAATTTGCACCATTTTTGGCCTTGGCACTTGAAATTGCTTCTTTGGTGCTCAACTGAAGAAACCCAGCGGCGTAGCTACGCCATTTCTGACTGTGGTGATGGCACAGCTGCACCACACACCAGACAGAAACAAAAATGCAAAAACAGTGTTCCATTTTTAGCCCAACTAACACAAATTTCACCATCAAAATAGTGAAATTAGCACATCCAATTGATATAAAACTAACACATACATGTTTCTTCACATATTCATCGACTTAGAACAACTAAAAATTAAATTAAACTAATTTAATTTCTTAAATTTCATGTTTTCATATAAAAACTCAATTTTGACACCTTTAGCGAATTCGATCACCATGAATTCGTTTCTTAACCAATTGACACGATTCCAACTACGCCGCTTTTGTTTCTTAACATACAAACATATTCTAACTTCAATTTGCAGATTCTAACACACATTAGGCATGAAATTTTGTACTTTCTAAAGCCACATCATATGAACATAAACACTAATATATATAATCTTCTGCTACAACCCAATTCTCACGATTTTGATATCCCAAACAACCCTCATATATGATAATTAACAGATTCTACAACATAATACACACCATATACACAACGCTTGAACAACAAATCCACAAAACCCAATTTACAGAGAAGTTAGACAAAAACTAAAACTTGGAAATTTAGTAATGAATTATACCTTAATACTCTTGATTATAGGCTAGCACAAGATGGCGAATCTCTTCTTTCTCTTGTCAACTCACAGAGATTACTCTCTCAATTTCTCACTCTCAATACTCTGTAATTCTATCTTCCTCTATTTTTCTATGTTAACAAGCCTTAGAAAAAAAAAGAAAGATCGTAATACATATATTGACTCCACGTTCGTAGGTAAAAAACACAAAAGGCTCGCGTCGGTTAGAATAAGCCAAAGGCCACAAGGCCTTGTTTTGCTAACTAAAACTCCCTAACTAGATTATTTAAATAATCTTATATTATATAGTTTCATGTGTCACGCTCTAGTTAATTAAATAACTTTAGCTTAATTAATTTGAATAACTTGTAATAGTAATTAAAATAATTTCTATTATAATTATATTTACTGAATAATAACTAATTATATATCTAATTTAATTAATAAATTAGACACATCACTTTACTTAATTTATTTATTTCTATTAAATAAAAAGTTTATTTAATTTAATTATTTTCTTATATATTAAACAATTGATTTAATTTAATTATTTCCTTAAATTAAATCCTTTAGATAAAATTATCAATACTCAATTTAATTAACATTAATCAATTAATTCACCACAACTCATTAATTATTTATTTTCCTCAATAAATAAATTATTTAAAATATTTATTTAATTCAATAAAAATTTAAAATAAATTAAAAATTTCTCAATCGTTACATTCTCCCTCCTTAAAAGGATTATGTCCCCAGAATCACAACTCAAAATTTTTTTTATTCGTTACATTCTTCCCTCCTTAACAAGATTCTGTCCCTAGAATTGCTATACAAAATTAAGCAAATAACTGAGGATAATTCTTCATCATAACGCTTTCAAGCTCCCACGTAGCTTCTTCAGCATTGTGGTTCCTCCAGACTACCTTAACAGAAGGTATCACCTTATTCCTCAGTATTTGCTCTTTTCTGCCAACAATTTGAAAAGAGACTTCTTCATAAGACAAATCTTTCTCAAACTGTAAGGGCTCATATTCTATAACATGTTTATAGTCAGGTTTATATGGCCTTAACACCGATACATGGAAAATATTATGAATATGCTCCAATTCTGGAGGTAAAGCTACCTCATACGCCACTTCACCAACTCGTCGAAACACTTCGAAAGGTCCTATAAATCTAGGGCTCAATTTCCTTTTTTTGCCAAACCGAATTTTCCCTTTCCAGGGAGACACTTTGAATTCTCTATTTTGTCGATGCTGATCGGCATATTTCTTCTGTCTATCCTGTGCAGCTATTAATCTTGCTCGAATAATCTTGATGAGTTCGATAATCTGTTGTACCAATTCTGGACCCAATAGTTAACGTTCACCTACATCATCTCAAAGATAATCTGAGTTCTCAGATTTCATCAGATAACGCTTAGTAAGGCAGCATGCCAATACTCGCGTGATAACTATTATTATAAGCAAATTCCACCAATGGTAGATGGCCATCCCAATTTCCCTTGAAATCCATGATACATGCTCTGAGCATATCTTCTAGTGTTTGGATGGTTCTCTCACTTTGTTCGTCGGTTTGAGGATGGTACGCTATGCTCATTCTCAGCTGTGTTCCCAAACATTCTTGTAACCGTTTCCAGAAATTAGATGTGAAACGTGGATCTCTGTCTGATATAATGGACACAGGTACACCGTGTCTTGACACAATTTCCTTCACGTACAGTTTTGCTAACCGATCTAGGGTAAACCGAATCTTGATTGGCAAAAAGTGTGCCATTTTGTCAGTCGATCGACAATCACCCAAATGTCATCGTAACCTTGTTGGGTCGTTGGAAGACCTACCAAAAAATCCATTGTGATATGCTCCCATTTCTAGTATCTCCAACGGTTGTAACAATCCGCTTAGCCTTTGATGTTCACCTTTGACTTTCTGACATGTTAAACATTTTGCCACGCATTCGACCACATCCTCTTCATATTCCGCCACCAAAATGACGCCTAAGATCCGGTACATCTTTGTACTCCTGTGGTGAATCGAATATCTTAAGTGTGAGCTTCACTCGTAATTTCCTCCTTAACTCGGTACTTACTTACGGAACCCAAATTCTCTTTGAATCGAAGTAACCCTTTCGAATCGATTTTGAATTTGGTTTCTCACCTTCGAGATATCTTCATTTTATCTTTTCATGACCTCCATCTTGAAGTTGTGCATTTTTTACCTTTTCCATCAACGTTGAACTGTTACCTATCTGGAATAACTTTTTATCGGATTTTGTCGGATATTTAATTTCCAACTCCATCTTAGCCATTTCTGACACTAGCTTCTCCTGAGTAGTTCACATCATCAACTTCTCTCGTCCTTTTTGACTTAAAGCATCAGCAACAACATTCGCCTTTCCAAGATGATAGAAAATCTTGCAGTCATAGTCTTTGATCAGCTCTAACCATCTCCTTTGTCTCATATTCAAATCTTTTTGTGTAAAGATATACTTCAGACTTTTATGGTCGGTATATATCTCACACCTCTCTCCATAAAGATAATGTATCCAAATTTTCAGGGAAAACACCACCGCCGCCAACTCTAAGTCATGAGTCAGATACCCTTTCTCATAATCTTTCAACTGACGTGATGCATATGCAATAACTCTGTCATTCTGCGTAAGCACACAACCTAGTCCTTTATGCGATGCGTCACTATACACCACAAAATTTCTTGTATCATCAGGCAACGACAACAAAGGTGCTGAACTCAACCTCTTCTTCAATTCTCAAAAATTTCCTCACACTTCTCTGTCCAAACAACCTTAATCGCCTTCCTAGTTAATTTCGTCAACAGAGTCGCGATCTTGGAAAAGTCCTGAATAAAACGCCTGTAGTAACCTGCCAATCCTAAGAAACTCCTTACTTCTGACGGTGTCTTCGGCTGTTCCTAGTTTATTAAAGCTTCCACTTTCGATGGATCCACTGAAATTCCGTCCTTATCAATAACGTGATCGAGAAACTGAACATGTTCCAACCAAAATTCACATTTTGAGAACTTAGCATACAACTTCTCTTTTCTCAATGTCTCCAACATCACTCTTAAGTGTTCCACATGTTCCTCTTTGGTTTTGGAATATACCAATATATCATTAATAAACACCACCAAAAATTTGTCCAAAAATGGTTTAAACACCCTGTTCATCAAATCCATGAACGCTGCAGTGCATTGGTTAAACCAAAGACATAACCGTAAACTTCGTAATGACCATACCGAGTTCTGAATGCTATTTTTGGTACATCCTCCGGTCTCACCTTCAACTGATGATAACCACACCTCAGGTCTATCTTCAAGAAATATCTCGCTCCCTTCAATTGATCGAACAGATCATCGATTCTAGGCAATGGATACTTATTTTTAATCATGACTTTATTTAATTCTTGGTAATCAATGCAGAGTCACATCGTTTCATCTTTCTTCTAAACAACACCGGTGCTCCCCATGGCGACACACTCGACTGAATATATTTCTTGTCGAGCAATTCTTGCAATTGCACCATCAACTCCTTCATTTCTACCGGGGTCATTCTGTATGGTGCCTTAGATATCGGGGTTGTTCCTGGTAGTAAGTGTGACATCCCCAAATCCGGGTACTTCAATTCCATGGGATTTAGTGTTCACTGTAAAAATATCATCTATCTATCTACCCATAATAAATGCAAACCATGCAATAGATAGAAATAAATCCTCTCCTTAAGGAGTTACATCATCTGAATTAAATACATAAATCCCAGGTCATACTAACCTTAAATCTCAAATGCAGAAATATAAACCAATAATAGTCTCACACAACATTAACATAAGTCTGAAACATAAATACATAATCACATAAACAACAATTCTTCATCACTTGTTAATCTTGCCCTTGCCTTTGCTAGTAGAAGGCTCGTCGGACCTTTCGTTCTTAACTGTAATGTTATTATTATGCAAGAGTGAGCACGATTGCCCACAAGTATAATAGTACAACAATAAAATAATAACATGCGAATGAATCAAAGACTTCTGAAATAAGAAAACTAGGCTTTTAAATCAAGAATGAATACTAAGAATCAAAAGAACTTCTGAGGGTCATAAGACCTTGAACTATGTCCTAGGTTATCAAGTTTTTATACATGAAACCTTTAACAGTCATAAGACTATGGACTCTTCTTCTCGTACTTAGGGGGATCAACCCTTAGTACCATACTGTGCACAATATCTTAACGCTAAAACGTAAATAATCCCCTATTAAAGGGTTGTTCATCTCAGTTTGACATCGGAATCCGCACCAAATGAAGTTTGGTTTGGATAAGCTCAATAAAAGTTCTAGAATTTATAACGCTCATCAACTATGGACTAGTCGAATCAATAAGGGTTCGCCAGTCTTACAAGGTTCAACAATAATTGATATTCAATTTGAATAATAAAATTCAAGATGTGTACAATTGAATAAGTATTGTATAACAGGAATCGTGCCTTTAAAGAATGTTAAGATCTAATATGAAATCTTGACTTGAACAATAATAAACAAGATAGAATAATGAACTTGCTTTATGTAAACAATCAAGGTTTAGGAACTTGCCTCGTGTGTAGGCTAAACGATTACAACTTCCGTTCACCACAAGTCCTACACTCATACCATATTTATTCACGACATTCATTAGTTACATTTTCACTTAATTATTTAATGTAAACTCCACTTTATTTAACAAATCATCACCCTTCTAATTTAATTACTTAATTAAATTAGAATATTTTCATTCCCTTACTATTATTACACTTGAATAAATTATTTCATAATAATTTCCATCGAATATTTATTTTACTCCATCAATATCTCAATTAAAATATTTATTTTATTTATAAATATTTTAATAATAATTTCCATCGAATATTTATTTTATTCCATAAATATTTCAACTAAAATATTTATTTATTTTATAAATATTTTAATAATAATTTTCATCGAATATTTATTTTACTCTCCATCAATATCTCAATTAAAATATTTATTTTATTTTATAAATATTTTAATAATAATTTCCATCGAATATTTATTTTATTCAATAAATATTTCAACTAAAATATTTATTTATTTTATAAATATTTTATAATAATTTTCATCGAATATTTATTTTATTCCATCAATATCTCAATTAAAATATTTATTTTATTTTATAAATATTTTAATAATAATTTCCATCGAATATTTATTTTATTCTATAAATATCTCAATTAAAATATTTATTTTATTTTATAAATATTTTAATTAATTATTATTATTTATTTTTATTTTTTATTTTTATTATTATTATTTTTTGCCCGTCGGGGTGGGGTAATTTATTTTGGTGACACACGGGGCTGGGTTACCTGAACTCAGTTTAGCTCAGTAGCTTATAGGTTAATAATGTCAAGGTTGGGCCAAAAAAAATCTCCCAACTTCACCCATATGTTCTCGTGAAGAACACATAGAACATGGCCATAACTGCCAATTTTCTTATCCATATATTAATTTAAGCATACCCAAATACTATAATTCATATATGATCATTACCCAACATTTCTAACATGATTTTAACAACTTAATTTATATAATTACTTGAATCAAAACACATAATTTCACTGTTCTTGAAAGTTTTGAAAATAAAACATAAAAATTAACATTACGGGTTTGTTATAACACCAAATCTGTCCATTCGAAGTTTGTTTTCTTCGTTTTAATATGCATGATTATATACAAGCATAAAATTTATGAGATAATATATGATTGACGTATTAATTTTGTGAGTAAGGGCCATATGGCCATATTTCTCTGCTCTGTAATTTTGTAGCAACCATATACTACATATTTTCATGAAAACTGATGTTATGGAACCATAATATATAGCACAACACATTATAAAAACATCTTACCACATAGATAAACACATAATTATTACTCTTTCCAACTACAGAGACTTTAACAGAAACTTGAAAGCCATTTGCATGAAAACTTTAATAACGTAAAATAGAAACTGGGTTGAAGAGATTACCCAAAGCGTAGTGTAGATTTAGTAGGAGATGAATTCCTTCTAAAATTCTTCTTCAATCACAAACTCACAATTCCCCTCAACAATTATCAATTTCTCTCTGACTAATTTTATCAAACTTAAGAAAATGAAATAAAAGAATACGCATATAATTTATAATCGACGTTAGGTTGTGGTGCATTAACCAATCATGGGTTAACCGCCCTCAACCTCCACTAAGGCCTAGTTTAGCTATTCAATATATTTCATTCCCATTTAATTTAATTAATCCTTTATATTATAATTTAATAATGTCACACCCAATTACACAATAAATCAAATATCTTATTTAATTTAATTTAAATAAAATATAATAATTTCTCATTAATTCACATAGTTACATAATTAATTTTTTCATTTATTAATTATGTCAAATTATTAATTCTCTAATTAATTATTACATTAATAACATTATACTTATTAAATATTTCATTTAATTCAATAAGCTCACATAAATACATAATTTGAGTAATAAAAATTCTCCACATTAATTTAATAAATATAACAAATATAATTAAATTAATCTACCATAACTTCATCAATTAATTATTTAATCTAATAATTAAATCATCGAAATATATTTATTTTATCCAATAAATATTAAAATTAAATTATAAAATCTCGGTTGTCACATCTTTCCTCCTTAAAAGGATTACGTCCTCTAATCACGACTCAATTAATTTAATTCGTTACATTCTCCCCTCTTTACAAAGATTCATCCCCGAATAATCGCTTATGAGATAATTTAAGTAAATAAATGAGGATAATTCTTCATCATATTCTCTTCGAGTTCCTACATAGCTTCTTCAGCGTTGTGGTTCCTCCAAATTACCTTAACAGAAGGTATTACTTTATTTCTTAAAACTTGCTCTTTTCTGTTGACAATCTGAACTGGAATTTCTTCGTAAGATAAATCATTTTCGAAATGTAGGGGTTCATATTCAATTACGTGCTTATAATCGGGTTTGTAGGGTCGTAGAACTGAAATATGGAAGACATTGTGGACATTCTCGAGTGCTGGAGGTAAAGCTACCTCATACGCAACTTCTCTGATCCTTCGCAGTACCTCAAAGGATCCAATGAATCTTGGGCTTAATTTCCCTTTCTTTCCGAGCCTGATCTTTCCCTTCCAGGGAGAGATCTTTAAGAACACATAACTACCCAATTCAAACTCAACATTTTTACGGTGTGGATCAGCGTATTTTTTCTGCCTATCTTGAGCTGCTATCAGTCTTGTTCGGATCACTTTGACTATTTCTGTTGTCTGCTGAACCAATTTCGGGCCTAGTAATTGTCTTTCACCAACTTCATCCCAGTGTAGCGGAGTTCTGCACTTTCTGCCGTATATCGCTTCATAAGGCGACATGCCAATACTAGCGTGGTAACTTTTATTGTAGCTGAACTCTACGAGCGGTAGATGATCATCCCAATTTCCTTTAAAGTCCATTATGCAAGCTCTTAACATGTCTTCTAATGTCTGAATTGTTCTTTCACTCTGTCCATCTGTCTGAGGGTAATATGCCGTACTCATTTACAACTGTGTACCCATGCATTCCTGTAGACGTTTGCAGAAGTTTGATGTAAAGAGCGGATCCCTATCGAAAATAATTGACACCGGAACTTCGTGCCTCAAAACAATCTCTTTCTCATAACCTTGCCAACTGATCTAAGTTGAATCTAATTTTGATCGAAAGGAAGTGTACGGATTTCGTCAATCGGTCAACAATAACCCATACTGCGTCGTAGCCTTTCTGAGTTGTCGGTAGGCCAACCACGAAATCCATCGTAATATGTTCCCATTTCCATTCTAGAATTTCTAAAGGTTGTAGTAACCCACTCGACCTCTGATGTTCTGCTTTCACTTTTTGACATGTCAGACACTTGGGAACACACTCTGCAACCTCTCATTTCAAATTCGGCCACCAGAAGTGTTGTCGAAGATCTTGGTACATCTTAGTACTACCAGGGTGAATCGAATATCGTGAGCTATGAGCCTCATTCAAAATGTCTTCCTTAATCTCTAGCACTAACGGTACCCAAATTTTGCTCTCAAATCTTAGTAGTCCCTCAATGTCTATTTTGAATCTCGGTTCAGTCCCTTTAGATATTTTCTTTTTCACTTTCTCACATTCTTTGTTCTGAAGTTGAGCTTCCTTAATTTTATCCAGTAAAGTTGTACCAGCTTGTATTTGGAACAACTTCTCATCTATCTCCATAGGATACCTCACTTCCAATTTCAGCTTTTGCATTCTTTGAAATTAGCTCCCTGAAAGCAATCAACATCATCAATTTCTCCAGGCCCTTCCTACTTAAGGCATCTAAGAACCACATTTGCTTTACGGGATGGTATAAAATCTCACAATCATAGTCCTTAATTAACTCCAACCACCTTTTCTGGCACATATTCAGATCTTTCTGTGTAAAAATATATTTCAGACTCTTGTGGTCTGTATATATTTCACACTTCTCCCCATAAAGATAGTGTCTCCAGATCTTCAAAGCGAATACCACCGCGGCTAATTCTAAGGCATGGTTCGGATACCCTTTCTCATAGTCCTTCAATTGTCGTGATGCATACGCAATGACCCTACCATTTTGCATAAGCACACAACCTAGTCCTTTATACGATGCATCACTGTATACCACAAAATTTCCTGTATCATCCGGAAGAGATAACACAGGTGCCGAACTTAACCTCTTCTTAAGTTCTTGGAAACTTTCCTCACACTTCTCCGTCCAAACGAATTTCACTGATTTCCTAGTCAAATTTGTCAACGGAGTCGCGATCTTGGAAAAGTCTTGAATGAATCTTCTATAATAACCTGCCAATCAGAGAAAACTTCTTACTTCTGACGGCGTCTACGGCTGATCGCAGTTAATCACAACTTCGACTTTGGAGGGATCTACTGAAATTCCGTCCTTATCAATCACATGTCCGAGAAATTGTACTCTTTCAATCCAGAATTCACATTTCAAAAATTTGGCGTATAACTTCTCTCTTCTCAATGCCTCTAATGTTACTTTTAAATGCTCTACGTGATCTTCCTTGGTTTTTGAGTATACCAAAATGTCATTGATGAACACCACCACGAATTTATCCAAAAACGGTTTAAACACTCTGTTTATCAGGTCTATAAATGCTGCAGGAGTATTTGTTAGACCGAATGACATCACCAGAAATTCGTAGTGACCATATCGAGTCTTAAACGCTGTCTTCAAAACATCCTCTGGCCTCACCTTTAACTAATGATAACCACTCCTCAAGTCTATCTTTGAAAAGTATCTCGCTCCTTTAATTGATCAAACAGGTCGTTGATCCTCAGTAATGGATACTTATTCTTAATCGTGACCTTATTCAGTTCTCTATATTCGATGCAGAGCCGCATCGTCCCGTCTTTCTTCTTTACAAATAACACTGGCGCTCCCCACGACGATACGCTCGGTTGAATGTACTTCTTGTCCAGTAACTCTTGCAGTTGTACCATTAATTCTTTCATCTCTACCGGAGCCATCCGATACGGTGCCTTTGATATTGGAGCCGTTCCTGGAGCCAAATCGATCACGAATTCAACTTCTCTATCTGGTGGAAGTCCTGGCAAATCGTCTAGAAGTACGTCTGCGAAATCCCTCACTACTGGTATCTCCTTTATTTTTGGATTCTCTTTACGATTGTCGACTATGTAAGCTAGATATCCTACACAGCCTTATCTTAATAACTTCCTGGCCTGCACCATCGTCAGACAACTCGCTTGTCTAGGCGACTTGCTGCCATAAAACACAACCTTTGACGGAGTCATAAGGTTAATACGCTTCTTTTGGCAATCAATTCTGATTTCGTAATTGAATAGCCAATCAATTCCCAAGATAACGTCAAATTCCCCAAGTTTGATAGGGATAAGGTCTACGTTCATAATGTTACCCTTAATATCCACCCTATAGTTCTTGTGTACATATTTAATGAGGATCACTTCTCTATTCACAATTTTTATGTTCATGGGTATTCTAACTCATCCTTAGGCAATTCTAAGTTCTTAGCAAAGTCATCGGATATAAATGAACAAGTAGCACCGAATTAAATAATACATAAGCATTAACTTTATTGATCGAATGATACGACACCACATCACGAGAGATCTCGCATCACATCCTCTTTGTCATGTTGAATGTTCGGCGATCGGTTGGTTGAATTCTGATTGGTCTGTGATAGTCAGAGTGCTTCCACCGCTGTTTCCTCTATTCCCTCCTGATCCTGTCCCTCCAGATCCCCTTTTAGGACAATCCCTTGCAAGATGATCCTTTGAGCCACAGGTGAAGCAGACACCCTTCTTTGGGTTAGGACAGTTAGGTGCTATATGACCTTCTTGACCACAATTGTAGCATACTCGTTTTCCCTTCGTGCAAACTCCTAGATGAGCTTTCCCGCAGGTTGAGCACGCTTTGATCCCCTTCTTCTGCCCTCCTTGTTGATTTCCAGTTGACGAGTTATCAGATCACTTTCTCTTCTGATTATTACTACCTCCCGTGCTACTTCCACCAGTCTTGTTAATTCCTTCATTTTCACTCTTTTTCTTCTTCTGATCCTGATTATATTTAGTTACCGCATCACTTCCACCTTCAGCGAGTATGACCTTCTCTAACACTCTAACAAAAGTGTTCAATTGGAACATTGACACCTTGCTATACAACCAGGGCTTCAGTCCCTGCTCGAAACGTCTTACCTTTCTCTCGTCAGTATGCACTTGATATGTGGCAAACCTGGCCAACTCGTTGAATCTTGCCACATAGTCTGCTACGGACATATTCCCCTGTTTCAACTCCAGAAACTGAACCTCCATTTGGTTTTGCGAGCTGGTCGGAAAATACATCTCGAAGAACATCTCCTTGAATCTCTCCCAAGTTATCACACCTTCTCCTCCCCGTACTTTGTTTGCTTGCCACCAATAACTGGCTTCGGATTTCAGCATGAATGTTGCGTATACGATTTTCTGGTCTTCTCTTACTCTGGCGACATCAAACACCTTCTCCATCTCCATAACCCAGGTTTGAGCTTCTATCGGGTTCATGGAGCCTTTAAACTCTGGTGGTCCCACCGCCTTAAAATCCTTGAACGCTGTATTTGGTGGAGCTTGAGGTTGATTGTTAATTGCTCTAGCCAGTAAATTCACTAACTGCTGAACAGGGTCAGCATTGGTGTTGTTGTTGTTGTTATTCGTTGACCCTTCCTGGGCTGGTCGATGATTTGGTCGTCTTCTTGGCGGCATATTTCTGTTAAGAATATACACTTATTAAGTCTTTATTCAATCCCTTAAACATTTAAGGCTTAACAAAAACATTTAATCATAATCTCTTAACACATTATATCAATAAACTATGATATTTATTCAAATTAAAAGTTTTAACATCAAACGATAGCATCACTGCTATTTACATTGACTATCCCAAGATAAAGAATCTACATGATTTAAAACATTAAAATATTCCTTTGTTCATAAACACATCGGAATTTACATCTTTAACTACCAGATAGGTTTTCATATAATTAAACTAATCCTATCACTGCCTGTTAAGGCGATGAATAGCCTTGCTACGTTCCTCTTCCACGATGCGGGACATCATCCTGCGATCTAGCATATACTATGCTAGTCCTTTGAACTGGATTGGGTATCTCATAACTCGATCCCATGCCTCATCCATTGCATTTTGAAGTGTAGAGTACGTCTCCCCAAGTTTAGCCTTCTTTGCATGGCAATCATCTTCTACAAGATCAGCACGACGTGACTCTCTTACCCAACCCTCCTCTGCTATGGTCAGCCTTTCTGAGCTCTCTTTCAGTTCCTTCTTCAACTTCTCTATTTCTTCGGACTTTTCCTCGGTTTGATCCTTCTCGTGAACCAAATCCCACTCCACGTTTCCCAAACGTGTGTGAAGAGTCACAATCTCCCTATTTATGACGCCCCCAAATTCGGGTATCTTCCAACCCGACAGATGGTGCTACATGGTACTACCATTCACACATACATTCAATTGAAAAGTCTCCAATGAATGAATATGACTTCTATATATTCAAAATAATATTACATTTCCCCAGGTTCTTAATAACCCACTCCTTCGTTCTTGTCATAATATTCAATATATTACAAACATTCACCTATACTATTACATAAGAGTCCTAAGGGTTCGTCTTTGCCTTGCCCTTATCCTTGCCGGAGCCTTCGGTCCGCTCGATCTTAGCTGTGTTCATATGGTTCAAGCAAGAGTGAGCATGACTAGCTCAGTAAGTACTACAATTCTAATAAACAACATGCTTGAAACATAGAACTCATATATCTTCAGTAACTGAACAATAGTTACGAAGTACTATTAATAATTCAAAATAACACTTCTTTTCATTCAAAACGTTTTACAACAACAATATTCAGTAAAACATCAATTTCCAAGACCTTGAGCATATCATAAGTTCTTTGAAAAGGACATCCCGACACTAAGTCCATAAGTCCAACATTTCTTACGAGCACGTCTAGGTGATCAGCCTATAGTACACTATAATGATCAACACTACATTCATTAAACGTGTATACGTTTAAGTTGTGGCAACCTCACGTGCCTGTCGTTAAACGACAAAAACATTTTAGCATACTAAGTCTTTAATTGAAAACTATAACAATATAACTCGGTACAAGACTTCATGCGAAAGGATACATGAATTAGAAAGCTTGTCCAGACTGAACTGGAACAAGGGTTAGAATACTTGCCTTCAGCGTTTGTTTACTGATTATCACACGTACACTTTAAGTCTCTAAGCCTTTACAATACATGATCATGTAACGTACCACATTAGGTCACATATAATCAAGTATGTATACTATTTTATCTTACCTTTCATCTTAATCTAAATCCTGACTTGGATATATTATTATGGTTTCCGGTTTTTCATTACATCGTTCTCATTACGTTCATATTCAATTGATTATTAACTTTTAATCATCATACAAAAGGTTTAAAAGTACTTTACAATACCTTATTAAGTTCCTCAGTTCATTGCTACTGGGTTACTGCTCAAGTTATACTTGTAAACAATCATTACTGTTCAAGTTCTAGAGTTGGCCATGCTGCCTCCTCCTTGTTACGTGAAAGTCGCGTTGCTGACTTGAAGTTAAAAGTATGCTCGAGGTGGGACTCGGCGTTGCGGTATGAGTCCTTACCCTTCATGTCATATTGCGACGCGAAGAGTTAGCAGATATCTTTCAGACATCTTTGTCTTTGCCATTGCCACGCCACCCATTGGCCTTGGGTTGTCAGCCATGCGCTCAACTCATGCCTTATAAAATTTACTTTTGCAGAATTTGGTGAAATTTTGACGATAACTTCTTCGTTATAAGTCCGAATTGGCTTGTTCAAAAGCCTACGGTTCACAAATTACATATTCTACGCGTTCATGCAAGAATTTTATCTATTTGACTTCGTTTGCTAAAATTTCACCTATTAGTTCATTTTTAACGAAAACGATAAACGTTCGTGAACGTTCAACCCTCATTTCTTCATTCTAAGTCAGAATTTAGTCATTTTCGAGTCCGCAACTCTATAATGCCAAATATGATGTGTCTCCATCAAAAACCAACGTTTTCGAGTTCAAACACAAAATACGACTTCCATTCTGAGAATTTCAAGATTTTGACGATTATCTTCCAATTGTGTGAATTCCGGCAAAACCTCATTACTAATCATTCTAAATAGATTTTAATCAAAATATAAACATTTCAAGTTACTTAATACACCAACTTATTATCAAAGTAGATTTTGACTTATTCTCATAAGTCAATGACTTATTTAACTTATGAACTACAATTCTCATGCTTATGACTTACTATGAACTTAAGTCCATCAATCAATGTTCTCATTCTATATTGAACATACTAACTTCATATGACAAATATATGATAAGTTTTGTACAAGTTTATCAACTTATTTAGGTTCAAGTTGCTTATTCAACTTATTCGGCTTAAGTTCATTCGTCAATGACTTCTTATATGTTCTTAGCAAACAATCATACTTCTCTTATCACCCTATCATGATAGAGATGAATATATATTAGACAAGAGTCTTACCCTAGAAGAACTTGTACTTCTCTTCTCTTTGGAAACTAGAAAAGAACTTTTGACTTATTCTTGACTTATGTGGCTTATTCTCTCTAACCAATAAGTTACTTAACTTGAGAGGAGTTGAGAGGAATTTTAATCAAGCAATAAAATGAATTGAGAGCTCTCTATTTATAGGCAATCCAAAGTTAGGGCATTATGGTCAATTAGGCATTGCACCTCCTCAATTAACCTCCTTAATCCCACCTCCTTACTATTCATTACTTAACAACAAGTCTACTTGCTTGCCACTTCTAATACTTGGTCATCACAACACTTGCTCACCACTTAAAATGTTTTCCCATCAAGTCTACCCACATTAACATGGTTTGCTCCATGGATCATGGCTAATTCATTGGGCTTGCTAATTAATCTAGCTAATTCCTTGTTGGGCTTATACTACAATAGTTTGGACTCATGACATATCAAACACTTGGGCTTGAGTATCACTTTCTATTGGACTTCTACCATTACGCTAATAATCCTACAAGTCCATTCCCTTTAATTAAGAACCTTGACAGAAATATACCACGTATAATTCTCGTATGCTAGCTCGTATACTAATTCGTAATATACAAGCTCGTATAATTTGGAAAAATTTTATTTTTGTTTTAGAAATTCAAACACTTTAATTCTCCCACGTAGTTAAAATACTACGATGTTTCTAGTTTATAGAACGACATTCATCTTACTAATACGTAATAATAATAAATAATATTATTTTATTCATCATTAAAAGTATTTACAAAATGTTCAATTTTCTGGGGCGTTACACTCTCTCCCCCTTATAAGGATTCTGTCCCCAGAATTTGGCTATATATAAAAAAAAATTACACAAATAATTGAGGGTAATTCTTTTTCATCTTTTCTTTAAGTTCCCACGTTGCTTCTTCTGCATTGTGGTTCTTCCATAACACCTTTATCGAAGGTATAACTTTATTCCGCAGAACTTGTTCTTTTCTATCGATGATTTGAATCGACATCTCTTCATACATTAAGTCCTTCTCGATATGGATAGGCTTATATTCTATTACGTGATTATAATCCGGCTTATAAGGACGCAATACCGATACGTGAAAGACGTTATGTATTCGTTCTAGGTCTGGAGGTAATGCTACCATGTAAGCTACATCACCTACCCGTTTTAGTACTTCAAAAGGTCCTAGAAACCTCGGACTTAACTTCCCCTTCTTTCGAAAGCGTATCTTTCCTTTCTAGGGAGATACCTTCAGAAAGACGTCAGAGCCTACTTCGAATTCTCTATTTTCTCGATGTGAATCAGTAAACTTCTTTTGTCTATCTTGAGCTACTACCAAACGCATCCGTATCAGTTTAATAATGTCCGCTGTTTGCTGCACCAACTCAGGTCCCAGCATTCGGCGTTCTCCCACTTCATCCCAATACAATGGTGTTCTGCATTTCCTTCCATACAAAGCTTCGTAAGGTGGCATACCTATGCTTGCATGATAACTATTGTTATACGCAAACTCTACTAATGGTAGATGATCATCCCAACTACCCTTGAAATCCATGACGCAAGATCTTAATATATCTTCTAACGTCTGAATTGTTCTCTCGCTCTGTCCGTCGGTCTGTGGATGATATGCTGTACTCAGCTTCAACTGCGTTCCCAACTGCTCTTGTAGACTTCTCCAAAAGTTTGATGTGAATCGTGGGTCACGATCTGACATAATCGATACTGGTGCTCCATGTCTAGAAATTATTTCTTTAATATAAAGTCTAGTTAACTGGTCTAAGTTATACTTGACCCTTATTGGCAAAAAGTGAGCCGACTTCGTCAACCGGTCCACTATTACCCAAATCGCATCATACCCCTTCTTAGTAGTAAGAAGTCCTACCACAAAATCCATCGTGATATTCTCCCATTTCCACTCTGGAATTTCCAATGACTGTAGCAAGTCACTTGGTCATTGATGTTCAGTCTTAACTCTCTGACAAGTCAAGCACCTACTCACATACTCGGCTATCTCTGTCTTCATGTTTGGCCACCAGAAACTCTCTCGAAGATCTTGATACATCTTAGTTCTACTGGGATGAATCGAAAACATTAAACTATGAGCCTCTTGTAGAACCTGCTCCTTTAATTCTGACTCATTTTGAACCCAAATCCTTCCTTCAAATCTTAATAACCCCTCGTTATCAAGACTGTACTTAGTCTCTTTTCCATTGGTTAACCGCTCCTTTACTCGGTCACACTCATCAGTTTTGAGCTGCACCTCCTTGATTCTCTCTACGATAGTAGATTGCATCTCTGTTGTAAAAAGTATCTGCCTCGCTTCACTTGGCAAATTCAATTCTATCTCCATCCTAGCCATCTCTGTTATTAACTCAGTTTGAGCCGTTAACATAGACAACTTTTCCCGACCCTTTTTACTTAAGGCGTCGGCAACTACATTGACTTTTCCAAGGTGATACAGGATCTCACAGTCGTAATCCTTTATCAACTCCAACCATCTCCTCTGCCTCATATTCAACTCCTTCTGTGTGAAGATATATTTTAGACTCTTGTGGTCCGTGTATATCTCACATTTTTCTCCATAAAGATAATGTCTCCATATCTTTATAGCAAAAACTACTGCGGCTAGTTCCAGATCATGAGTAGGGTAAACTTTCTTATAATCCTTCAACTGCCTAGATGCATACGCAATGACCTTGCCATGATGCATGAGCACGCAACCAAGTCCTCTATGAGAAGCATCGCTATAAAATACGAAATTTCTTGTGTCATCGAGTAATGACAAAATAGGAGCTTCACTCAATCTCCTCTTCAGCTATTGAAAACTGTCCTCGCATTTATCCGTCCACACGTATTTCACCGTCTTCCTTGTCAAGTTAGTCAATGGAGTAGCTATCTTTGAAAAATCCTGGATAAATCTCCGATAGTAACCCGCTAACCCTAGGAAACTCCGTACCTCAGTCGGTGTTTTCGGTTGTTCCCAATTCATCACGGCTTCCACCTTCGCTGGATCTACTGAAATCCCCTCATGGTCAATAACATGACCTAAAAATTGCACCTTCTCCAACCAAAATTCATACTTATTGAATTTCGCGTACAACTTCTCCTTTCTTAGTGTCTCCAACACTAATCTTAGGTGTTCAGCATGATCTTCTAGCGTCTTAGAATAGACTAGAATATCATCTATAAACACCACGACGAACTTGTCCAAATATTGCTTGAACACTCTGTTCATCATATCCATAAATGCAGCTGGTGCATTAGTCAATCCAAACGACATCACCAAAAACTCGTAATGACCATAACGAGTCCTGAATGCTGTCTTTGGTACATCCTCCTTCCTAACCTTCAACTAATGATACCCTGTTATCAAATCTATTTTAGAAAAATACTTATCCCCTTTCAACTGATCAAAGAGATCATAGATCCTGGGTAATGAGTATTTATTCTTTATCGTTAACTTGTTCAACTCTCGGTAGTCGATACAAAGTCTTAACGATCCATCCTTTTTCTTGACAAACAGTACTGGTGCTCCCCACGGTGAAACACTCGGTTGTATGTACTTCCTGTCCAACAGTTCTTGCAACTGCACCATCAACTCCTTCATCTCTACCGACGCCATACGATACGGTGCCACAGGAAAGCTGTGTCGCTGCTCCTGGCACAATGTCTATTACGAACTCAGTCTCCCTATCCGGCGGAAGACCCGGTAATTTTCTCGGAAATACATCGGCAAAACTCTCTCACTAAAGGTATTCATTCCATGGTTGCTACCACTCTGGGTATCAACAACATGGCATGTAACCCTACACCCCTTCCTCAATAATTTTCTCAAATGCGTGTCATCGTTAGACAACACGAACGTCCCAGTGATCTATTACCATAAAATACTACCTGAGGTTGTCTTAACGTTCTAATGTTCACACATTTCTTTTGACAATCTATAATTGTCCCATGGTTAACTAACCAATCCATCCCGAGAATTATGTCGAATTCTCTTAACTTTATCGATATCAAATCTACCGATAATTTACAACCCCGTATATCTATGCCACAACTCCTATGAACATCTTCAACAGGAATTATTTCTTCGTTTGTTACCTTAATATTTAAAGGTATAGGCAACTTTTTCGGGAAGTAATTCTAATCGTCTAGCAAAATCACAAGCTATGAACGAACAAGTAGCACCCGAATCAAACAGCATGTAAGCATTTATGTCGTTGATCGGAATAATACTCATGACAGCGCCCCCAATGCAATCTGCATCTGGATGTCATATTAAAGGTACAACACATCGGCCTACCCTTTGCTATTTGACCCCCAATAGATAACTTCCGCTTATTAGTGCCCGGTGCCCCGTCTGTTCCTTCTTCTTGACTGACTCTTTGCCATGTGGTCAGTTGACCCACACACAAAGCACCCATGATTCTTCTCCGGACTGGGACAGTTAGGTGCAATGTGCCCCTCCTGTCCGCAATTGTAACCGATGACCTTCCCTTTGAGGCAGACTCCTAAATGAGTCTTCCCACAGGTCTTGCAGGCCTCCATCCTTCTCTTTAAGTCTCCTTGCTTTACTCCAGTATTCCCAGAGCTAAATACCTTCCTCTTCTCACCACTACCACTAGCTCCTTCTATCTTGACTCCCCCATCAATCTTTTCCTTATTCTTCTTTTCCTTGTGGTTATCGCCTTCTCTAAAATGGTTCCAAATGAAGTACTTTGAAATACCAAAATTCGGTTATAGAGCCAGGGTTTCAAGCCCTGCTTAAATCGTCGCGCCTTCCTAACCTCGGTATCCACGTGGTGTGGAGCGAACCTCGCCAGTTCATTAAACTTGGCGGCGTATTGGGGAACCAACATGTCCCCTTTTTCAGCTCGAGAAACCTCATCTCCATCCTCCTCTGCATGCTTGTGGGAAAGTAGTTCTCGAAGAACATCTCCTTGAACCTCACCCACGTTACGTTCCCTATATTCGCTCTGGCCTGATTGGCCTCCCACCAAAAGTTAGCCTCTCCCTTCATCATATAGGTTGCAAAGGCAACCTTCTGGGCCTCGTCAACATTTGTTATCACAAATGCTTTCTCTATTTCCTTTACCCACGTTTGGGCCTCAATAGGGTCCGTAGTTCCTTTGAACTCCGGCGGACCAACGCTCTTGAAATTTTTAAAGGTCGTAGCTCGTGCTACTCCCAGATTTACGGGGATATTAGCCCCTGTTCTATTAAATGCAGCTATTATTAAGTTAACAAACTCTTGCATTGGATTAACTGGGACTCCTCCTCCTAAGTTAGTTTCAGATTAAGCGCCTTGGTTTCGTTGCACTCTTCTTGGCGGCATTTTACTGATACAATAAACAACACATCGCATTATTATTTCTTTCTTATTAGTTAGTTATTATTCAAGATTAAACAATAACTTTAACATCCATGGCTCGATTGTTTCATAAAAAGGCTTATATTCATTCTTTGTAGTATAATACTACATTGTCTTCATTACACAGCCTAAGCTGATTACATTACTATCCCGCTATTGCTTTCCAAAAATTGGGATTTACAAAAGACTACCCTTTCCTATACAAAAGAGGGTTTTACGTCATTACTAGATACAAAAATATTTACATACCTAAACTATTCTATCCACTAATAGATCACATCTGCCTCAAGGCATTATCAAAATCTGCCTTGGCAAGACCGACAATAATATCACGGCTGATAGTATGCCGTGTCTGCCCCTCCTCTACAGGATAACCAGCTACTTGCTGCTGGAAATCTGTATGAGAACTCCTATGGATATAAGACATTCTCTCTATCTTCTGACGTTTGGTTTTTAGCTCCTCCTTGAGCTCAAAAACCTCATGCTTCAACTCGTGGACTTTGTCCTTAGCCAAAATCCTCTCATCGTGTTCTTGCTCCCACATGGACTCCACGTCCGTCTTATCCTCTATAACCATCTGGAGCTCTGCTTTTAGCTCCTTAACCTCCTGACAGTAATGGATATTTCTATCCAACACTAACATGAAAAATGACATCATCGACTCCCCAGGAGCCATCTCCGCCGTTATAGCTACCGGATTGAAGAACACTACCTCCACTTCCTCTTCGATCATACCATCGAATACTGACATGAGGTCAGGATCCTCTGAGTCTCCAGACTCAATAACAACTACTTCAAGTTCTGCTGCTATGGGGTTCGGTATAACCTATACTTGGTTAACCTATTCTTCAGTAACTGCCTGCACATCTAACTGCATTCCATTTACTCCTGACATCTACAAAAACAATTAAGTTGATTAGTACACGTCAGTAGAATAATAAAAACACATAACATAATCATAATGCATTTTTATAAGGTTATTTTCTTCTTTTACTTCTTTGACTTCTCTTAAGGTTATGACTTAAGGTTTTTAATCCCCCCTTAAATTTTATAACCTAATGCTTTGTTACCAACTTGTGACGCCCCCAAATTTGGGTATCTTCTAACCCGACAGATGGTGCTACATAGTACTACCATTCACACATACATTCAATTAAAAAGTCTCCAATGAACGAATATGACTTCTATATATTCAAAATAATATTATATTTCCCCAGGTTCTTAATAACCCATTCCTTCGTTCTTGTCATAAAATTCAATATATTATAAACATTCACCTATACTATTACATAAGAGTCCTAAGGGTTCATCTTCGCCCTGCCCTTATCCTTGCCGGAGCCTTTGGTCCGCTCGATCTTAGCTGTGTTCATATGGTTCAAGCAAGAGTGAGCTTGACTAGCTCAACAAGTACTACAATTCTAATAAACAACATGCTTGAAACATAGAACTCATATATCTTCAGTAACTGAACAATAGTTACGAAGTACTATTAATAATTCAAAATAACATTTCTTTCCATTCAAAACGTTTTACAACAATAATATTCAGTAAAACATCAATTTCGGTCCAAGACCTTGAGCATATCATAAGTTCTTTGAAAAGGACATCCCGGCACTAAGTCCGTAAGTCTGACATTTCTTACGAGCACGTCTAGGTGATCAGCCTATAGTACTCTATGTTGATCAACACTACATTCATTAAACGTGTATACGTTTAAGTTGTGGCAACCTCACGTGCCTGTCGTTAAACGACAAAAACATTTTAGCATGATCAGTCTTTGATTGAAAACTATACCAATATAACTCGGTAAACATTATTCATGCTTGATAGAATCATAACATAAGTCTAGCCGAAAGATTTGGCTTTGACTTCCTCATACAAGACTTCATGCGAAAGGATACATAAATTACAAAGATTGTCCAGACTGAACTGGAACAAGGGTTAGAATACTTGCCTTCAACGTTTGCTTACTGATTATCACACGTACACTTTAAGTCTCTAAGCCTCTACAATACATGATCATATAACATACCACATTAGGTCACATATAATCAAGTATGTATACTATTATATCTTACCCTTCATCTCAATCTAAATCCTGACTTAGATATGTTATTATGGTTTCCGACTTTTCATTACATCGTTCTCATTATGTTCACATTCAATTGATTATGAACCTTTAATCATCATACAAAAGGTTTAAAAGTAGTTTACAATACCTTATTAAGTTCCTCAGTTCATTGCTACTGGGTTACTGCTCAAGTTATACTTGTAAACAATCATTACTGTTCAAGTTCTAGAGTTGGCGCTGTGGCGCTACTCCTTGTTACGTAAGTCACACATGCGAGTTAACGAGATGTCTTTCGAGCCGGACTCGGTCTTTGCAACACGAGTCCTTACCCTTCATGTTGCAAATGACGCTGAAAGTTAGCGATCCTTACCCTTCATATTAATTTCAAAGAAGGGATGTGTAGAAGCCACCGTAGGAATTTTGTTAATCTTGGTGTGCTAAGCATTTCCTATAAATATGTTGCTTAGTTAGAATTGAAAATCACACCAGAATCAAAAGTTTTCTCTCTCTATAATATCGAGCCTATTTTTGTGAGTATTTAGATACTTTGAGAGTTGATAAACAGTGCAAGTTTTCTTTAACATTATATCCGATATTTCAGCCAGAAGTACTATTCTTTTGATGTAAGTGATGTTATATTCTTCGTAAATGATGTTATTTCTTTCAATATCATTATACCGAAATATTGGTATGAATTTATTATGATTTTTTTTACCTTTTCATGTTGAGGTTACTATTCACGTATACAATACTATTCACATATACGACACTATTTATGAATACTGTACTATTCACGAGTACTATTCACGAAGTATGATTTTTCTTATAAAATTTTTACCTTTTTGTATCGGGGTTACTATTCACGATACGACCATTAATTATTCACGAATAATACGACACTATTCACGTAAAATTTAAATTTTCTTTTCTCGTGTCCAAGTTATTCATTATGGTTCCTATCTTTGATTGGATCTATGTTTTGATCTTCATTCTTTAATTTTGCTCCACAATTGATTATTATGGAGTATTTTTGAACTTGGATAAACTAAAAGTACTGAATCCTTAATCTTTGTCCTTTTATCTATCTCGGATTCATTTTCTTTAAAATACTTTTCATCATCCTCGGTCCTAAATGATGATATAAGCTGAATATCTTTGGCTCAGAAAAGTAAAGATGAATGATTACCGATGAATATCTTTGGCGTCTGTGGTGCAAAAATGGACAGTGTTGAGATGAACATGACTAATTGGTGATATAAAGGAATATCTTTGGCCCGTAAAGCAAAGATGAATATTTGGTTCAAGATGTCTATTGATTGATGTTACAGGGATAAAATATTGATGATGGACTTTTAAATCATAGAAAATAATAGACTTCATTCTCTACTTAAACTCTTATAATGAATTGTTATTTTTGCTGCGAATATTGATCTAAAACTTGTTGTCCATTATATTTTATCTTATTTATTGAAGGCTAACGATAATTTGTTCTATATTATCTTAGTCATAATATTCTTTACTGGGCTAGTTGAGCTCACCCTTTTCCTTTTTGTTTCATTTTTCTTATCAGAAGGCGAGAATATAGCGGGAACTAGTCGGGGTGTGGAGTGATGTTTCAAGTCAGTTGTGACACCCCCAAATCCGGTACTTCCATTTCCACAGGATTTGGTGTTCACTGTACAAATATCATCTATTTATCTACCCATAAATAAATGCAAACCATGCAATAGATAGAAATAATAAATAAATCCCCCTTATGAGGTTACATCAACTGCATAAAAATACAATCCCAGGTCACTCTAACCTTAAACATCTGTGCGGAATCATAAAAGATAACAAGTCTTAATAACATCAAGTCTGAAAATAAATACATAAGAACAACAAATCTTCCTCATTTGTTAACCTTGCCCTTGCCTTTACTAGTGGAAGGCTCGTCAGATTTTTCGTTCTTAACTGCAATGTTATTATTACGCAAGAGTGAGCACGATTGCCCACAAGTATAATAATATAAATAATGAATAATAACATGCGAATAAATCAAAGACTTCTGAAATAGGAAACTCAGCTTTTGAATTAAGAATGAATAGCAAGAGACAAAAGAACTTCTGAGGGTCAAAAGACCTTGAACTATGTCCTAGGTTGTCAAGTGTTTATACTTGAAACCTTTAACAGTCATAAGACTATGGACTCTTCTTCTCGTACTTTGGGGGATCAACCCTTAGTACCATACTGTGCACAATATCTTAACGCTAACGCATAAGTAATCCCCTATACAGGGTTGTTCATCTCAGTTTAACATTAGAGTCTGCACCAAATGAAGTTTGGTTTGGATAATTCATCAAGGGTTCTGAAATTTAGAACGCTCATCAACTATGGACTAGTCGAATCATTAAGGGTTCACTAGTCTAACAAAGTTCAACAGTAACTGATAATTTAAAATTGAATAGCAATCTCAAAAGGTATACAATAGAATAATTATTGTATAACAGAATTATACTTTAAAAGATTAATATATTTTAATATAATAAAATGGACTTGACAATAAAAACGAGAGTTTGCTCGATGTAAAGAGTCAACTTATAAGCTCATATAAAGATAACGAGTAGGGTTAGGAAACTTGCCTCGTGCGTAGATTACACGTTCCTTGATTTAATCCTACATACCATTTACGTTCACAATACCAGTCAATTATAACGTACTAGTCATCACAAGTTCAATCTTTTTGTCTAACTCAAATTCATGACTATACTTAGTCAAATTATTACACTCATTGTCACCATTAACACTTCATGAACAATAAGCTAACTATGCATTCAATCATTCAATTCACACGTACATGTGTTGTTGACATGCTAAGAATTTATTTTAACACCTCATTAAATGTCTAACATGTTTTCATGTTCATTAGGTTAAGTTACCAACACATTGCTAGACTTAAACATTTTAAAAACTCATTTCTGGACCATTCTGCTAAGTGGTATTTGCCATAAGTACATGTTATATTAGGTCTCAGGCCATTTGGCATGGCATGGTATGCCTTCTTGACTTGGGTATCTCATGGTGCGTGCTTGGCCTTATGGCGTGAGTCTTAGTCCACGAGTTGGGCATGACGTGAAACTCCAGTTTCTGAATTTCCAGTTCGCGAAGAACACATAAACATGCGAATTTAACATTACATGGTCATTGAATTCACCAGATTAAACATACCCACATGTTAGAATTCGTATATAATCATTACCCAATATTTATAGAGTGATTTTAACCAATTAAAACACATAGTTACAGAATTAAAGCATGCAAATTTCACTGTTCTTGGTGTTCTTGAAGGTTTTGAACAAAAACATAAAATTTTAACACTACGGATTCGTTATAACACCAAATCCATCCATTCAAATTTTGTATTCTTCATTCTAGCATGCATAATTATATACAAGTAGAAATTTTACAAAACAATTTATGTTTGACATATTAAAATCACATTATAAGGGCATATATGGCCATATTCTATATACTCTGTAACTTTTGAAGCCATAACATACGTTAATATTATGAAACCGATGATATGGAAACCTATATAATATATAATAAAATATGTTATGCTAATCATATTATTACATATATCCATATAACAACACAATTTCCCATTTACAGAGATTTAACAAAGAGATTGGAAACCATTTCATGAAAGCTTAATGACGTAAAAAAAAAAAATGAGAATTGGGTTGGAGAGAATTACCCAGAGCGTAGAAGTGAGTAAAGATAACAATCCCTTTTTCAGATACTACTTCAATCACAAAGTTTTCTCCCACAATTCCTCTGAATTCTCTCTGAACTCTCTCTAATTTCTCGACTCTCGGTTTGAACACTTAATAGAAAAGTACATGAAACAAAACAATCGACCTTTATGCAAGAGAGTTGAGGTCAAGCCACTCCATACGTGGTTTAACTGCCCCCAACTCCTCTTAAGGCCTCATTTGGCTAGTTTTAAAGGCTTATATCCAATTAATTTAATTAAACCTTTATAATATAGTTTAAATAATGTCACACTCCTTTATAAAATAAATCCAATATCTTATTTAATTTAATTAAATAACATATAATAATTTCTCATAAATCCACATAGTCACATAATCAAAATTTTCATTTATTAATAATATCAAATTATTAAATCTCTAATTAATTATTAAATTAATTAAAATACTATTAGGCTTATTAAATATTTCTTTTATTACAATAAGCTCACATAATTACATACTTGAATAATAAAAAATTCTCCACATTAATTTAATAAATATAACACATATAATTAAATTAATCTACCACAATTTCATCAATTAATTATTTAATCTAATAGTTAATTCATCGAAAAAAAATATTTATTCAATCCAATAAATATTAAAATTAAATTACAAAATCTCGGTTGTCATATCTTTCCACCCTTAAAAGAATTCTGTCCTCAGAATCACAACTTAAACAATTCATCCCATTACATCAGTTGTTTTAGCAGTCCTCACTATTTTGTAAAATAGTGTATTAATAATTGTAATGAGGACTTATTTGAGTTTGGTTATTGTCTAGAAGACAATAATTATATTTAAACTCACAACATATGTGTTGTCATATTTTGCACGACAATTGTAATAATGAAGTTGTAGTTATTTTTTGTACCATGTATTTAGCGACTCAGAATGGGTTGTGTGGACCTATTTTGGGGGCGTCACAGTTGGTATCAAAGCTTAGGGATATGATCTCTGATGGAGATCTGGGGTTAGAACTAGGAAGGGAGTGACGAGTAAATCTGTGACACCCCCAAATCCAGGTACTCCATTCCCACAGGATTTGGTGCTCACCATCTAAAACCATTATATCTATCTACCCATCATAAAGGATAAAGACATAATTTTTTAAAAAAACTTAAACAATAATCTTTCCCATTAAAGAGTTACATCATCATTTTAAAAACAATCCCAGGTAATCTAACCTTAAATTTATTACATCAATTTGTGGAATACGTTATAACATAAAACAAGTCTTGAAACGTAAGACATTTAAATAATTTCTCATAAATCTTCAGCACTTGGACAATTTGCCCTTTCCTTTGCTAGTAGATGGCTCATCAACTTTCTCCACTTTAGCTGCAGTGTTAATTGCAAGAGTGAGCAAACAAACGCTCACTGATATAGAAAGTAGTAATAATAGTAACATGAGAGTGAACAACGAAAGCTGAACAAAAGGAACTTGTTCTACAAATCAAAATAGAAAATAAGTTCGAACTTTAATTATCTGAGGGTCTTAAGACCACGAACTAAATCTCCGATATTTAGGTATTATTACCTCAACCTTAACAGTCATTTAGACTATACAGACCCTTCTTACGTACTTAGGGGGATCAGCCCTTTGTACCATGTATTGTGCACAAATATCTAAATGTTACACGTACAAAATCCCCTATGTTAGGGTTGTTCGTCTCAGTTTGGATTTAGAATTTCCGCACTAAAGAAAGTTTAGTTTGGAACTTAGCTTATTAGTGTTTCTAGAATTTTAGAACACTATTCAATTTCAATCAATAAAGATTTAATACAGAATGTATAACTGAACAAGGCTATCAAAGTCAAAGATTGGATATCAACAATATATGTAATTGAATAAACATGATATACATGCAAAATGCTATAACCAAAAGAGTTAGAATAATCTCATTTGAAACGATGTATTAGAATAATATATGCTTTGAATAGTAACATCAAGGTTTAGAAAAGTAAAACTCACTCGAGGTAACGAATTAGGTTACAAGAGCTTGTACAAACATATTCAGGATAGATTAGGCTTGCTCAAATTTAAGAACTTGTACAATAATAATATAGGAATGTAAACTTGCATTCAATAAGAAAAGAATGAAGTTAGAAAGCTTGCTCAATTGTAAGGAGATAAGGTTTGGAAACTTGCTCAATAATAACAAGGTAGAGTTAGGAAACTTGCCTTGATTGTAAGCTACACAAATGTAAAATAATCTCCAATTACCCTACATACATCCTCGAAATCGCAAAAAAAATTAGTTGTATGAATATTAGCTTTAAGGTTTAAACCATCATTTAGGTCATAACCCTAACCTAGCACCTAACCACGTAGGTTAATATACTTAACGAATCTGAAATCTCATTACAAGCCAACATAACCTAACCGATCATCTCTAACCTTTGAAAAAATCACATTTGGTTTCATTTTATAACTTATTTAAATAATTATTTCAAATCTTTACACTTTACATTACAACACATTGAAATCTGTTATTATAGTTTCTATTATGCCTTAACATCATTAACATGCTTGCTTAGCTAATATAAGTCCATTATACATGACCTGCAAATAAGTAGACTTCACTGTCTTAGACCAGGGTATGGTCATTCTTGCGCGCCATACTTAAGCTCAGGATAAAGCGCAATTGCACCATTTTTGCCTTTGCACTTTTGTAAGCAAATTTATCTTTGGTGCTCAACTGAAGAAAACCAAGAACAGTAGCTACATTTATTTTCATTGTGGTGATGGCAATTTGCACCACACACCAGATGCAGAAACAAAATGCAAAACAAAGGTTCCATTTTTAGCCCAACTAACACAAATTTCACCATCAAAATAGTGAAATTAGCACATCCAATTGGTATAAAACTAACACATACATGTTTCTTCACATATTCATCGACTTAGAACAACTAAAAATCAAATTAAACTAATTTAATTTCTTAAATTTCATGTTTTCATATAAAAACTCAATTTTGACACCTTTAGCGAATTCGATCACCATGAATTCGTTTCTTAACCAATTGACACGATTCCAACTACGCCGCTTTTGTTTCTTAACATACAAACATATTCTAACTTCAATTTGCAGATTCTAACACACATTAGGCATGAAATTTTGTACTTTCTAAAGCCACATCATATGAACATAAACACTAATATATATAATCTTCTGCTACAACCCAATTCTCACGATTTTGATACCCCAAACAACCCTCATATATGATAATTAACAGATTCTACAACATAATACACACCATATACACAACGCTTGAACAACAAATCCACAAAACCCAATTTACAGAGAACTTAGACAAAAACTAAAACTTGGAAATTTAGTAATGAATTATACCTTAATACTCTTGATTATAGGCTAGCACAAGATGGCGAATCTCTTCTTTCTCTTGTCAACTCACAGAGATTACTCTCTCAATTTCTCACTCTCAATACCTTGTAATTCTCTCTTCCTCTATTTTTCTATGTTAACAAGCCTTAGAAAAAAAAAATAAGATGCGTAACCCACATATATTGACTCCCACGTTCGTCCGGTAAAAACACAAAAAGGCTCGCGTCAGTTAGAATAAGCCAAGGGCCACAAGGCCTTGTTTGGCTAACCAAAACTCCCTAACTAGATTATTTAAATAATCTTATATTATATAGTTTCATGTGTCACGCTCTAGTTAATTAAATAACTTTAGCTTAATTAATTTGAATAACTTGTAATAGTAATTAAAATAATTTCTATTATAATTACATTTACGAATAATAAATAATTATATATCTAATTTAATTAATAAATTAGACACATCACTTTACTTAATTTATTTATTTCTATTAAATTAAAAAATTTATTTAATTTAATTATTTTCTTATATATTAAGCAATTGATTTAATTTAATTATTTTCTTAAATTAAATCCTTTAGATAAAATTATCAATACTCAATTTAATTAACATTAATCAATTAATTCACCACAACTCATTAATTATTTATTTTTCTCAATAAATAAATTATTTAAAATATTTATTTAATTCAATAAAAATTTAAAATAAATTAAAAATTTCTCGATCGTTACATTCTCCCTCCTTAAAAGGATTATGTCCCCAGAATCACAACTCAAAAAAAATTTTATTCGTTACATTCTTCCTTCCTTAACAAGATTCTGTCCCTAGAATTGCTATACAAAATCAAGCAAATAACTGAGGATAATTCTTCATCATAATGCTTTCAAGCTCCCACGTAGCTTCTTCAGCATTGTGGTTCCTCCAGACTACCTTAATAGAAGGTATCACCTTATTTCTCAGTATTTGCTCTTTTCTGCCAACAATTTGAAAAGAGACTTCTTCATAAGACAAATCTTTCTCAAGCTGTAAGGGCTCATATTCTATAACATGTTTATAGTCAGGTTTATATGGCCTTAACACCGATACATGGAAAATATTATGAATATGCTCCAATTCTGGAGGTAAAGCTACTTCATACGCCACTTCACCAACTCGTCGAAGCACTTCGAAAGGTCCTATAAATCTAGGGCTCAATTTCCCCTTCTTGCCAAACTGAATTTTCCCCTTCTAGGGAGACACTTTGAATTCTCTATTTTGTCGATGCTGATCGGCATATTTCTTCTGTCTATCCTGTGCAGCTATTAATCTTGCTTGAATAATCTTGATGAGCTTGACAATCTGTTGTACCAATTCTGGACCCAATAGTTGACGTTCACCTACCTCATCTCAGCATAACGGAGTTCTACATTTCCTGCCGTATAACGCTTAGTAAGGCAGCATGCCAATACTCGCGTGATAACTATTATTATAAGTAAATTCCACCAATGGTAGATGGCCATCCCAATTTCCCTTGAAATCCATGATACATGCTCTGAGCATATCTTCTAGTGTTTGGATGGTTCTCTCACTTTGTTCGTCGGTTTGAGGATGGTACGCTATGCTCATTCTCAGCTGTGTTCCCAAACATTCTTGTAACCGTTTCTAGAAATTAGATGTGAAACGTGGATCTCTGTCTGATATAATGGACACAGGTACACCGTGTCTTGACACAATTTCCTTCACGTACAGTTTTGCTAACCGATCTAGGGTAAACCGAATCTTGATTGGCAAAAAGTGTGCCATTTTGTTAGTCGATCGACAATCACCCAAATGTCATCGTAACCTTGTTGGGTCGTTGGAAGACCTACCAAAAAATCCATTGTGATATGCTCCCATTTCTAGTATCTCCAACGGTTGTAACAATCCGCTTAGCCTTTGATGTTCACCTTTGACTTTCTGACATGTTAAACATTTTGCCACGCATTCAGTCACATCCCTCTTCATATTCCGCCACCAAAAATGACGTCTAAGATCCTGGTACATCTTTGTACTCCCAGGGTGAATCGAATATCTTAAGTTGTGAGCTTCACTCAGAATTTCCTCCTTAACTTCTGGTACTTACGGAACCCAAATTCTCTCTTTGAATCGAAGTAACCCTTTCGAATCGATTTTGAATTTGGTTTCCTCACCTTCAGATATCTTCTGTTTTATCTTTTCGCAGCCTCCATCTTGAAGTTGTGCATTTTTTACCTTTTCCATCAACGTTGAACTGTTACCTATCTGGAATAACTTTTTATCGGATTTTGTCGGATATTTAATTTCCAACTCCATCTTAGCCATTTTCGACACTAGCTTCTCCTGAGTAGTTCACATCATCAACTTCTCTCGTCCTTTCTGACTTAAAGCATCAGCAACAACATTCGCCTTTCCAGGATGATAGAAAATCTTGCAGTCATAGTCTTTGATCAGCTCTAACCATCTCCTTTGTCTCATATTCAAATCTTTTTGTGTAAAGATATACTTCAGACTTTTATGGTCGGTATATATCTCACACCTCTCTCCATAAAGATAATGTATCCAAATTTTCAGGGCAAACACCACCGCCGCCAACTCTAAGTCATGAGTCAGATACCCTTTCTCATAATCTTTCAACTGACATGATGCATACGTAATAACTCTGACATTCTGCGTAAGCACACAACCTAGTCCTTTATGCGATGCGTCACTATACACTACAAAATTTCTTGTATCATCAGGCAACGACAACACAGGTGCTGAACTCAACCTCTTCTTCAATTCTCAAAAATTTCCTCACACTTCTCTGTCCAAACAAACTTAATCGTCTTCCTAGTTAATTTCGTCAACAGAGTCGCGATCTTGGAAAAGTCCTGAATAAAACGCTTGTAGTAACCTGCCAATCCTAAGAAACTCCTTACTTCTGACGGTGTCTTCGGCTGATCCTAGTTTATTAAAGCTTCCACTTTTGATGGATCCACCGAAATTCCGTCCTTATCAATAACGTGATCGAGAAACTGAACATGTTCCAACCAAAATTCACATTTTGAGAACTTAGCATACAACTTCTCTTTTCTCAATGTCTCCAACGTCACTCTTAAGTGTTCCACATGTTCCTCTTTGGTTTTGGAATATACCAATATATCATTAATAAACACCACCAAAAATTTGTCCAAAAATGGTTTAAACACCCTGTTCATCAAATCCATGAACGCTGTAGGTGCATTGGTTAAACCAAAAGACATAACCAGAAACTCGTAATGACCATATCGAGTTTTGAATGCTATTTTTGGTACATCCTCCGGTCTCACCTTTAACTGATGATAACCACACCTCAGGTCTATCTTCAAGAAATATCTCGCTCCCTTCAATTGATAGAACAAATCATCGATTCTAGGCAATGGATACTTATTTTTAATCATGACTTTATTCAATTCTTGGTAATCAATGCAGAGTCACATCGTTCCATCTTTCTTCTAAACAACACCGGTGCTCCCCATGGCGACACACTCGACTGAATATATTTCTTGTCGAGCAATTCTCGCAATTGCACCATCAACTCCTTCATTTCTACTGGGGTCATTCTGTATGGTGCCTTAGATATTGGGGTCGTTCGTGGTAGTAAGTGTGATACCCCCAAATCTGGGTACTTCAAATCCATGGGATTTCGTGTTCACTGTAAAAATATCATCTATCTATCTACCCATAATAAATGCAAACCATGCAATAGATAGAAATAAATCCTTTCCTTAAGGAGTTACATCATCTGAATTAAATACATAAATCCCAGGTCATACTAACCTTAAATCTCAAATGCGGAAATATAAACAAATAATAGTCCTACACAACATTAACATAAGTCTGAAACATAAATACATAATCACATAAACAACAATTCTTCATCACTTGTTAATCTTGCCCTTGCCTTTGCTAGTAGAAGGCTCGTCGGACCTTTCGTTCTTAACTGCAATGTTATTATTATGCAAGAGTGAGCACGATTGCCCACAAGTATAATGGTACAACAATAAAATAATAACATGCGAATGAATCAAAGACTTCTGAAATAAGAAAACTAGGCTTTTAAATCAAGAATGAATACCAAGAATCAAAAGAACTTCTGAGGGTCATAAGACCTTGAACTATGTCCTAGGTTGTCAAGTTTTTATACTTGAAACCTTTAACAGTTATAAGACTATGAACTCTTCTTCTCGTACTTAGGGGGATCAACCCTTAGTACCATGCTGTGCACAATATCTTAACGCTAAAGCGTAAATAATCCCCTATTAAAGGGTTGTTCATCTTAGTTTGACATCGGAATCCGCACCAAATGAAGTTTGGTTTGGATAAGCTCAATAAAAGTTCTAGAATTTATAACGCTCATCAACTATGGACTAGTCGAATCAATAAGGGTTCGCTAGTCTTACAAGGTTCAACAATAATTGATATTCAATTTGAATAATATAATTCAAGATGTGTACAATCGAATAAGTATTGTATAACAGGAATCGTGCCTTTAAAGAATGATAAGATCTAATATGAAATCTTGACTTGAACAATAATAAACAAGATAGAATAATGAACTTGCTTTATGTAAACAATCAAAGTTTAGGAACTTGCCTCTTGTGTAGGCTAAACGATTAAAATTTTCGTTCACCACAAGTCCTACACTCATACCATATTTATTCACGACATTCATTAGTTACATTTTCACTTAATTATTTAATGTAAACTCCACTTTATTTAACAAATCATCACCCTTCTAATTTAATTACTTAATTAAATTAAAATATTTTCATTCCTTACTATTATTACACTTTAATAAATTATTTCATAATAATTTCCATCGAATATTTATTTTACTCCATCAATATCTCAATTAAAATATTTATTTTATTTATAAATATTTTAATAATAATTTCCATCGAATATTTATTTTATTCCTTAAATATTTCAACTAAAATATTTATTTATTTTATAAATATTTTAATAATAATTTTTATCGAATATTTATTTTACTCCATCAATATCTCAATTAAAATATTTATTTAATTTTATAAATATTTTAATAATAATTTCCATCGAATATTTATTTTATTCAATAAATATTTCAACTAAAATATTTATTTATTTTATAAATATTTTATAATAATTTTCATCGAATATTTATTTTACTCCATCAATATCTCAATTAAAATATTTATTTTATTTTATAAATATTTTAATAATAATTTCTATCGAATATTTATTTTATTCTATAAATATCTCAATTAAAATATTTATTTTATTTTATAAATATTTTAATTAATTATTATTATTTATTTTTATTTTTTATTATTATTATTATTTTTTGCCCGTCGGGGTGGGGTAATTTAGTTTGGTGACACCCGCCGGGGGTGGGGTTATCCAGACTCAGTTTTTGCAGTTTCTGCAGTTCATATGTAACAAGGCCATAACTTCTAATTTTCACCAATATGTTCTTGTGTAGAACACATAGAACTTGGCCATAACTTCCAATTTTCTTATCCATATATTAATTTAAGCATACCCAAATACTATAATTCATATATGATCATTACCCATCATTTCTAACATGATTTTAACAACTTAATTTATATAATTACTTGAATCAAAACACATAATTTCACTATTCTTGATGTTCTTGAAAGTTTTGAAAAAAAAACATAAAAATTAACATTACGGGTTTGTTATAACACCAAATCTGTCCATTCGAAGTTTATTTTCTTCGTTTTAATATGCATGATTATATACAAGCATAAAATTTATGAGATAATATATGATTGACGTATTAATTTTGTGAGTAAGGGCCATATGGCCATATTTCTCTACTCTGTAATTTTGTAGCAACCATATACAACATATTTTCATGAAAACTGATGTTATGGAACCATAATATATAGCACAACGCATTATAAAAACATCTTACCACATATATAAACACATAATTATTACTCTTTCCAACTACAGAGATTTTAACAGAAACTTGAAAGCCATTTTCATGAAAACTTTAATAACGTAAAATAGAAACTGGGTTGAAGAGATTACCCAAAGCGTAGTGTAGATTTAGTAGGAGATGAATTCCTTCTAAAATTCTTCTTCAATCACAAACTCACAATTCCCCTCAACAATTATCAATTTCTCTCGGACTAATTTTATCAGACTTAAGAAAATGAAATAAAAGAATACGTATATAATTTATAATCGACCTTAGCTTGTGGTGCGTTAACCAATCATGGGTTAACTGCCCTCAACCTCCACTAAGGCCTTGTTTGGCTATTCAATATAATTCATTCCCATTTAATTTAATTAATCCTTTATAGTATAATTTAATAATGTCACACCCAATTACACAATAAATCAAATATCTTATTTAATTTAATTTAAATAAAATATAATAATTTCTCATTAATTCACATAGTTACATAATTAATTTTTTCATTTATTAATTATGTCAAATTATTAAATCTCTAATTAATTATTACATTAATAACATTATACTTATTAAATATTTCATTTAATTCAATAAGCTCACATAAATACATAATTTGAGTAATAAAAATTCTTCACATTAATTTAATAAATATAACACATATAATTAAATTAATCTACCATAACTTCATCAATTAATTATTTAATCTAATAATTAAATCATCGAAATATATTTATTTAATCCAATAAATATTAAAATTAAATTACAAAATCTCGGTTGTCACATCTTTCCCCCCTTAAAAGGATTCTATCCTCAGAATCACGACTCAATTAATTCGACCTATTACATTCTCCCCCCCTTACAAAGAATCTGTCCCCAAAATCGCTTACAGATAATTTAAGTAAATAAATGAGGATAATTCTTCATCATATTATCTTCGAGTTCCTACATAGCTTCTTCAGCGTTGTGGTTCCTCCAAATTACCTTAACAGAAGGTATTACTTTATTTCTTAAAACTTGCTCTTTTCTGTTGACAATCTGAACTGGAATTTCTTCGTAAGATAAATCTTTTTCGAAATGTAGGGGTTCATATTCAATTACGTGCTTGTAATCGGGTTTTTAGGGTCGTAGAACTGAAATATGGAAGACATTATGGACATTCCCGAGTGCTGGAGGTAATGCTACCTCATACTCAACTTCTCCGATCCTTCGCAGTACCTCAAAGGGTCCAATGAATCTTGGGCTTAATTTCCCTTTCTTTCAGAACCTGATCTTTCCCTTCCAGGGAGAGATCTTTAAGAACACATAACTACCCAATTCAAACTCAACATTTTTACGGTGTGGATCAGATTTTTTTACTTTATCTTGAAATGCTTATCGCCTTGTTTGGATCACTTTGACTATTTCATTGTTGTTCACCAACCAATTCGGGCCTAGTAATTGTCTTTCACCAACTTCATCCCAAATTAATGAGTTCGCACTTTTCGCCAGTATAACGCTTCATAAGGCGACATGCCAATACTAGCGTGGTAACTGTTATTGTAGCCGAACTCTACGAGCGGTAGATGATCATCCCAATTTCCTTTAAAGTCCATTATGCAAGCTCTTAACATGTCTTCTAATGTCTGAATTGTTCTTTAACTTTGTCCATCTGTCTGAGGGTGATATGCCGTACTCATTTATAACTGTGTACCCATACATTCCTGTAGACGTTTGCAGAAGTTTGATGTAAAGAGCGGATCCCTATCGGAAATAATTGACACCGGAACTCCGTGCCTCTAAACAATCTCTTTCTCATAACCTTGCCAACTGATCTAAGTTGAATCTAATTTTGATCGAAAAGAAGTGTGCGGATTTCGTCAATCGGTCAACAATAACCCATACTGCGTCGTAGCCTTTCTGAGTTGTCGGTAGGCCAACCACGAAATCCATCGTAATATGTTCCCATTTCCATTCTAGAATTTCTAAAGGTTGTAGTAACCCACTCGACCTCTGATGTTCTGCTTTCACTTTCTGACATGTCAGACACTTGGGAACACACTCTGCAACCTCTCATTTCAAATTCGGCCACCAGAAGTGTTGTCGAAGATCTTGGTACATCTTAGTACTACCAGGGTGAATCGAATATCGTGAGCTATGAGCCTCATTCAAAATGTCTTCCTTAATCTCTAGCACTGACGATACCCAAATTTTGCTCTCAAATTATAGTAGTCCCTCACTGTCTATTTTGAATCTCGGTTCAGTCCCTTTAGATATTTTCTTTTTCACTTTCTCACATTCTTCGTCCTGAAGTTGAGCTTCCTTAATTTTATCCAGTAAAGTTGTACCAGCTTGTATTTGGAACAACTTCTCATCTATCTCCATAGGATACCTCACTTCCAATTTCAGCTTTTGCATTGCTGAAATTAGCTCCTCCTGAGCAGTCAACATCATCAATTTCTCCCGACCCTTCCTACTTAAGGCATCGGCAGCCACATTTGCTTTACCCGGATGGTAAAAAATCTCACAATCATAGTCCTTAATTATCTCCAACCACCTTTTCTGGCACATATTCAGATCCTTCTGTGTAAAAATATATTTCAGACTCTTGTGGTCTGTATATATTTCACACTTCTCCCCATAAAGATAGTGTCTCCAGATCTTCAAAGCGAATACCACCGCGGCTAATTCTAAGGCATGGTTCGGATACCCTTTCTCATAGTCCTTCAATTGTCGTGATGCATACGCAATGACCCTACCGTTTTGCATAAGCACACAACCTAGTCCTTTATGAGATGCATCACTGTATACCACAAAATTTCCTGTATCATCCGGAAGAGATAACACAGGTGCCGAACTTAACCTCTTCTTAAGTTCTTGGAAACTTTCCTCACACTTCTCCGTCCAAACGAATTTCACCGATTTCCTAGTCAAATTTGTCAACGGAGTCGCGATCTTGGAAGAGTCTTGAATGAATCTTCTATAATAACCTGCGAATCAGAGAAAACTTCTTACTTCTGACGGCGTCTTCAGCTGATCCCAGTTAATCACAGCTTCGACTTTGGAGGGATCTACTGAAATTCCGTCCTTATCAATCACATGTCCGAGAAATTGTACTCTTTCAATCTAGAATTCACATTTCGAAAATTTGGCGTACAACTTCTCTTTTCTCAATGCCTCTAATGTTATTTTTAAATGCTCTACGTGCTCTTCTTTGGTTTTTGAGTATACCAAAATGTCATTGATGAACACCACCACGAATTTATCCAAAAACGGTTTAAACACTCTGTTCATCAGGTCCATAAATGCTGCAGGAGAATTTGTTAGACCGAATGACATCACCAGAAATTCGTAGTGACCATATTGAGTCCTAAACACTGTCTTCGAAACATCCTCTGGCCTCACCTTTAACTGATGATAACCACTCCTCAAGTCTATCTTTGAAAAGTATATCGCTCCTTTAATTGATCAAACAGGTCGTTGATCCTCGGTAATGGATACCTATTCTTAATCGTGACCTTATTCAGTTCTCTATAGTCGATGCAGAGCAAGATCGTCGTCCGTCTTTCTTCTTTACAAATAACCATGGCGCCCCACCGGCGATACGCTTTCGGTTGAATGTACTTCTTGTCCAGTAACTCTTGCAGTTGTACCATTAATTCTTTCATCTCTATTGGAGCCATCCGATACGGTGCCTTCGATATTGGAGCCGTTCCTGGAGCCAAATCGATCATGAATTCAACTTTTCTATCTGGTGGAAGTCCTGGCAAATCGTCTAGAAATACGTCTGCGAAATCCCTCACTACTGGTATCTCCTTTATTTTTGGATTCTCTTTACGATTGTCGACTATGTAAACTAGATATCCTACACAGCCTTATCTTAACAACTTCCTGGCCTGCATCATCATCAGACAACTCGCTTGTCTAGGCGACTTGCTACCATAAAACACAACCTTTGACGGAGTCATAAGGTTAATACGCTTCTTTTGGCAATCAATTACAGCCCCGTAATTGAATAGCCAATCAATTCCCAAGATAACGTCAAATTCCCCAAGTTTGATAGGGATAAGGTCTACGTTCATAATGTTACCCTTAATATCCACCCTATAGTTCTTGTGTACATATTTAATAGGGATCACTTCTCTATTCGCAATTTTTATGTTCATGGGGTATTCTAACTCATCCTTAGGCAATTCTAAGTTCTTAGCAAAGTCATCGGATATAAATGAACAAGTAGCACCCGAATCAAATAATACATAAGCATTAACTTTATTGATTGGAATGATACCTGACACCACATCACTTAGATCTGATCTTGCATCCTGTACTATCATGTTGAATTTTCTGGTGGTCGGTTGGTTGGTTCTGATTGGTCTGTGATAGTCGAGTGCTTCCATTGTTGTTTCTATTCCTCTCCTCGATCATGTCCCTCCAGATCCCCTTTTAGGACAATCCCTTGCAAGATGATCCTTTGAGCCACAGGTGAAGCAGACACCCTTCTTTGGGTTAGGATAGTTAGGTGCTATATGACCTTCCTGACCACAATTGTAGCATACTCATTTTCCCTTCGTGCAAACTCCTAGATGAGCTTTCCATGAGTTGAGCACGCCGCTCGATCCTCTTCTTCGCGCCTCCTTGTTGATTTCCAGTTGACGAGTTATCAGATCACTTTCTCTTCTGATTATTACTACCTCCCGTGCTACTTCCACCAGTCTTGTTAATTCCTTCATTTTCACTCTTTTTCTTCTTCTGATCCTGATTATATTTAGTTACCACATCACTTCCACCTTCAGCGAGTATGGCCTTCTCTAACAATCTAACAAAAGTGTTCAATTGGAACATTGACACCTTGCTATACAACTAGGGCTTCAGTCCCTGCTCGAATTGTCTTGCCTTTCTCTCGTCAGTATGCACTTGATATGTGGCAAACCTGGCCAACTCGTTGAATCTTGCCACATAGTCTGCTACGGACATATTCCCTGCTTTTAACTCGTAAACCGAACCTCCATTTTGGTTTCATGAAGTGGTCGAAAAATACATCTCAAGAACATCTCCTGAATCTCTCCCAAGTTATCACACCTTCTCCTCCCTGTATTTTGTTTTTTCGCCACCAATAATCGGCTTTTGATTTGAAAAAGATGAATGTTGCGTATACAATTTTCTGCTCTTATCTTACTCTGGCGACATCAAACACCTTCTCCATCTCCATAACCCAGGTTTGAGCTTCTATCGGGTTCATGGAGCCTTTAAACTCTGGTGGTCCCACCGTCTTGAAATCCTTGAACGCTATATTTTCATTCAAAACGTTTTACAACAACAATATTCAGTAAAACATCAATTTCCAAGACCTTGAGCATATCATAAGTTCTTTGAAAAGGACATCCCGACACTAAGTCCATAAGTCCGACATTTCTTACGAGCACGTCTAGGTGATCAGCCTATAGTACTCTATGTTGATCAACACTATATTCATTAAACGTGTATACGTTTAAGTTGTGGCAACCTCACGTGCCTGTCGTTAAACGACAAAAACATTTTAGCATACTCAGTCTTCGATTGAAAACTATAACAATATAACTTGGTACAAGACTTCATGCGAAAGGATACATGAATTAAAAAGCTTGTCCAGACTGAACAGTAACAAAGGTTAGAATACTTGCCTTCAGCGTTTGCTTACTGATTATCATACGTACACTTTAAGTCTCTAAGCCTCTACAATACATGATCATGTAACGTACCACATTAGGTCACATATAATCAAGTATGTATACTATTATATCTTACCTTTCATCTTAATCTAAATCCTGACTTGCATCTATTATTATGGTTTCCGATTTTTCATTACATCGTTCTCATTACGTTCATATTCAATTGATTATTAACTTTTAATCTTCATACAAAAGGTTTAAAAGTACTTTACAATACCTTATTAAGTTCCTCAGTTCATTGCTACTGGGTTACTGCTCAAGTTATACTTGTAAACAATCATTACTGTTCAAGTTCTAGAGTTGGTATTGTATTTCCTCCTTGTTCTCAGAAGTCGTGTCATGACTTGAGTTAGTTAGATGAGATGCTCATACTTCTCTTATCACCCTATCATGATAGAGATGAATATATATTAGACAAGAGTCTTACCCTAGAAGAACTTGTACTTCTCTTCTCTTTGGAAACTAGAAAAGATCTTTTGACTTATTCTTGACTTATGTGGCTTAATCTCTCTAACCAATAAGTTACTTAACTTGAGAGGAGTTGAGAGGAATTTTAATCAAGCAATAAAATGAATTGAGAGCTCTCTATTTATAGGCAATCCAAAGTTAGGGCATTATGGTCAATTAGGCATTGCACCTCCTCAATTAACCTCCTTAATCCCACCTCCTTACTATTTATTACTTAACAACAAGTCTACTTGCTAGCCACTTCTAATACTTGGTCATCACAACACTTGCTCACCACTTAAAATGTTTGCCCATCAAGTCTACCCACATTAACATAGTTTGCTCCATGGATCATGGCTAATTCATTGGGCTTGCTAATTAATCTAGCTAATTCCTTGTTGGGCTTATACTACAATAGTTTGGACTCATGACATATCAAACACTTGGGCTTGAGTGTCACTTTCTATTGGACTTCTACCATTACGCTAATAATCCTACAAGTCCATTCCCTTTAATTAAGAACCTTGACATAAATATACCACGTATAATTCTCGTATGCTAGCTCGTATACTAATTCGTAATATACTTGCTCGTATAATTTGGAAAACTTTTATTTTTGTTTTTGAAATTCAAACACTTTAATTCTCCCACGTAGTTAAAATACTACGATGTTTCGATGTTTCTAGTTTATAGAACGACATTCATCTTACTAATACGTAATAATAATAAATAATATTATTTTATTCATCATTAAAAGTATTTACAAAATGTTCGATTTTCTGGGGCGTTACACTCTCTCCCCCTTATAAGGATTCTGTCCCCAGAATCTGGCTATATATAAAAAAAAATTACACAAATAATTGAGGGTAATTCTTTTTCATCTTTTCTTTAAGTTCCCACGTTGCTTCTTCTGCATCGTGGTTCTTCCATAACACCTTTACCGAAGGTATAACTTTATTCTGCAGAACTTGTTCTTTTCTATCGATGATTTGAATTGACATCTCTTTATACGTTAAGTCCTTCTCGATATGGATAGGCTCATATTCTATTACGTGATTATAATCCGGCTTATAAGGACGCAATACCGATACGTGAAAGACGTTATGTATTCGTTCTAGGTCTGGAGGTAATGCTACCATGTAAGCTACCTCACCTACCCGTTTTAGTACTTCAAAAGGTCCTAGAAACCTCGGACTTAACTTCCCCTTCTTTCGAAAGCGTATCTTTCCTTTCTAGGGAGATACCTTCAGAAAGACGTATGAGCCTACTTCGAATTCTCTATTTTCTCGATGTGAATCAGTAAACTTCTTTTGTCTATCTTGAGCTGCTACCAAACGCATCCGTATCAGTTTAATAATGTCCGCTGTTTGCTGCACCAACTCAGGTCCCAACATTCGGCGTTCTCCCACTTCATCCCAATACAATGGTGTTCTGCATTTCCTTCCATACAAAGCTTCGTAAGGTGGCATACCTATGCTTGCATGATAACTATTGTTATACGCAAACTCTACTAATGGTAGATGATCATCCCAACTACCCTTGAAATCCATGACGCAAGATCTTAACATATCTTCTAACGTCTGAATTGTTCTCTCGCTCTGTCCATCGGTTTGTGGATGATATGCCGTACTCAGCTTCAACTGCGTTCCCAACTGCTCTTGTAGACTTCTCCAAAAGTTTGATGGGAATCGTGGGTCATGATCTAACACAATCGATACTGGTGCTCCATGTCTAGAAATTATTTCCTTAATATAAAGTTGAGCTAGCTGGTCTAAGTTATACTTGACCCTAATTGGCAAAAAGTGAGTCGACTTCATCAACCGGTCCACTATTACCCAAATCGTATCATACCCCTTCTGAGTAGTCAGAAGTCCTACCACAAAATCCATTGTGATATTCTCCCATTTCCACTCTGGAATTTCCAATGATTGTAGCAAGTCACTTGGTCATTGATGTTCGGTCTTAACTCTCTGACAAGTCAAGCACCTACTCACATACTAGGCTATCTCTCTCTTCATGTTCGGCCACCAGAAACTCTCTCGAAGATCTTGATACATCTTAGTTCTACCAGGATGAATCGAAAACCTTAAACTATGAGCCTCTTGTAGAACCTGCTCCTTTAATTCTGTCTCATTTTGAACCCAAATTCTTCCTTCAAATCTTAATAACCCCTCGTTATCAAGACTGTACTTAGTCTCTTTTCCATTGGTTAACCGCTCCTTTACTCGGTCACACTCATCAGTTTTGAGCTGCACCTCCTTGATTCTCTCTACGATAGTAGATTGCATCTCTGTCATAAAAAGTATCTGCCTCGCTTCACTTGGCAAATTCAATTCTATCTCCATCCTAGCCATCTATGTTATTAACTCAGTTTGAGCCGTTAACATAGACAACTTTTCCCGACCCTTTCTACTTAAGGGCGTAAGCTACATCGATGACTTTTCAGGTGATCTGAGATCTCACAATTCGTAATCCTTTATCAACTCCAACCATCTCCTCTGCCTCATATTTAACTCCTTCTGTGTGAAGATATATTTTATACTCTTGTGGTCCGTGTATATCTCACATTTTTCTCCATAAAGATAATGTCTCCATATCTTTATAAAAAAACTATCATGGCTAGTTCCGGATCATGAGAGTAGGTAAACTTTCTCATAATCCTTCAATCGCCTAGATGCATACGCAATGAATGACCTTGCCATGATGCATGAGCACGCAACCAAGTCCTCTATGAGAAGCATCGCTATAAACTACGAAATTTCCTGTGTCATCGAGTAATGACAAAACAGGAGCTTCACTCCATCTCCTCTTCAGCTCTTGAAAACTGTCCTCGCATTTATCCGTCCACACGTATTTCACCGTCTTCCTTGTCAAGTTAGTCAATGGAGTAGCTATCTTTGAAATATCCTGTATAAATCTCTGATAGTAACCCGCTAACCCTAGGAAACTCCGTACCTCAGTCGGTGTTTTCGGTTGTTCCCAATTCATCACGGCTTCCACCTTCGCTGGATCTACTGAAATCCTCTCATGGTCAATAACATGACCTAAAAATTGCACCTTCTCCAACCAAAATTCATACTTATTGAATTTCGCGTACAACTTCTCCTTTCTTAGTGTCTCCAACACTAATCTTAGGTGTTCAGCATGATCTTCTGGCGTCTTAGAATAGACTAGAATATCATCTATAAACACCACGACGAACTTGTCCAAATATTGCTTGAACACTCTGTTCATCATATCCATAAATGCAATTTGGTGCATTAGTCAATCCAAACGACATCACCAAAAACTCGTAATGACCATAACGAGTCCTCGAATCTCGTCTTTGGTACATCCTCCTTCCTAACCTTCAACTAATGATACCTGTTTCTCAAATCTATTTTAGAAAAATACTTAGCCCCTTTCAATCGATCAAAGAGATCATCGATCCCGGTAATGAGTATTTATTCTTTATCGTTAACTTGTTCAACTCTGGTAGTTTCCATACAAAGTCTTAACGATCCATCCTTTTCTCGACAAACAAGATTCGGTGCTCCCCACGGTGAAACACTCGGTTGTATGTACTTCCTGTCCAACAGTTCTTGCAACTGCACCATCAACTCCTTCATCTCTACCGACGCCATACGATACGGTGCCCTGGAAACTGGTGCCGCTCCTGGCACAATGTCTATTACGAACTCAGTCTCCCTATCCGGCGGAAGTCCCGGTAATTTTCTCGAAAATACATCGGCAAACTCTCTCACTAAAGGTATCTATTCCATGGTTGCTACCACTCTCTGGGTATCAACAACATGGCACAGGTAACCTACACACCCCTTCCTCAATAATTTTCTCGTCTGTGTCATCGTTAGACAACACGAACGTCCCAGTGATCTATTACCATAAAATACTACCTGAGGTTGTCTTAACGTTCTAATGTTCACACATTTCTTTTGACAATCTATAATTGTCCCATGGTTAACTAACCAATCCATCCCGAGAATTACATCGAATTCTCCTAACTTTATCGATATCAAATCTACCGATAATTTACAACCCCGTATATCTACGCAACAACTCCTATGAACATCTTCAACAGGAATTATTTCTTCGTTTGCTACCTTAATATTTAAAGGTATACGCAACTTTTTTGGGAAGTAATTCTAATCGTCTAGCAAAAACACAAGCTATGAACGAACAAGTAGCACCCGAATCAAACATCACGTAAGCATTTATGTCGTTGATTGGAATAATACCTGCGACGACGTCCCCCAATGCAACTACATCTTGGACTATTATATTAAAGGTACAACCCATCGGCCTACCCGGCTGAGCTGGACCCCTAATAGATAACTTCCCGCTATTAGTGCCCCGGTTCCCGTCCGTTCCCTTCTTCGGACAGCTCTTTGCCATGTGGTTAGTTGACCCACACACAAAGCACCCATGATTCTTCTTCGGACTGGGACAGTTAGGTGCAATGTGCCCCTCTTGTCCGCAATTGTAACAGACAACCTTCCCCTTGAGGCAGACTCCTAAATGAGTCTTCCCACAGGTCTTGCAGGCCTCCATCCTTCTCTTTAAGTCTCCTTCCTTTACTCCGGTATTCCCAAAGCTAAATACTTTCCTCTTCTCACCACTACCACTAGCTCCTTCTATCTTGACTCCCCCATCAATCTTTTCCTTATTCTTCTTTTCCTTGTGGTACTGGCTCAATGCCTCAGTACCACCTTCGGTGATTATCGCCTTCTCTAAAATGGTTCCAAATGAAGTACTTTGAAACACCAAAATTTGGTTATATAGCCAGGGTTTCAAGCCCTGCTTAAACCGTCGCGCCTTCCTAACCTCGGTATCCACGTGGTGTGGAGCGAACCTCGCCAGTTCATTAAACTTGGCGGCGTATTGGGGAACCGACATGTCCCCTTTTTCAACTCGAGAAACCTTATCTCCATCCTCCTCTGCATGTTTGTGGGAAAGTAGTTCTCGAAGAATATCTCCTTGAACCTCACCCACGTTATGTTCCCTATATCCGCTCTGGCCTGATTGGCCTCCCACCAAAAGTTAGCCTCTACCTTCATCATATAGGTTGCAAAGGCAACCTTCTGGGCCTCGTCAACATTTGTTATCATAAATTCCTTTTCTATTTCCTTTACCCACGTTTGGGCCTCAATAGGGTCCGTAGTTCCTTTGAACTCCGGCGGACCAACGCTCTTGAAATCCTTAAAGGTTGTAGCTCGTGCTACTCCCAGATTTACAGGGATATTAGCCCCTGTTCTATTAAATACAGCTATTATTAAGTTAACAAACTCTTGCATTGGATTAACCGGACCTCCCTCCGGTTAGTTTGCATTAGCGCCTTGGTTTCGTTGCACTCTTCTTGGCGGCATTTTACTGATACAATAAACAACACATCGCGTTATTATTTTCTTCTTATTAGTTAGTTATTATTCAAGATTAAACAATAACTTTAACATCCATGGCTTGATTGTTTCATAAAAAGGCTTATATTCATTCTTTGTAGTATAATACTACATTGTCTTCATTACACAGCCTAAGCTGATTACATTACTATCCTGCTATTGCTTTCCAAAAATTGGGATTTACAAAAGACTACCCTTTCCTATACAAAAGAGGGTTTTACGTCATTACTAGATACAAAAATATTTACATACCTAAACTATTCTATCCACTAATAGATCACATCTGCCTCAAGGCATTATCAAAATCTGCCTTGGCAAGACCGGAAATAATATCACGGCTGATAGTATGCCATATCCGCTTCTTCCTCTCTGAGGATAACCAGCTACTTGCTGCTGGAAATCTGTATGAGAACTCCTATGGATATAAGACATTCTCCCTATCTTCTGACGTTTGGTTTTTAGCTCCTCCTTTAGCTCAAAAACCTCATGCTTCAACTCGTGGACTTTGTCCTTAGCCAAAATCCTCTCATCGTGTTCTTGCTCCCACATGGACTCCACGTCCATCTTATCCTCTATAACCATCTGGAGCTCTGCTTTCAGCTCCTTAACTTCCTGACAGTAATGGATATTTCTATCCAACACTAACATGAATAATGACATCATCGACTCCCCAGGAGCCATCTCTGCCGTTATAGCTATCGGATTGAAGGACACTACCTCCACTTCCTCTTCGATCATACCATCGAATACTGACATGAGGTCAGGATCCTCTGAGTCTGCAGACTCAATAACAACTACTTCAAGTTCTGCTGCTATGGGGTTCGGTATAACATCTACTTGGTTAACCTACTCTTCACTAACTGCCTGCACATCTAACTGCATTCCATTTACTCCTGACATCTACAAAAACAATTAAGTTGATTAGTACAGCGTCAGTAGAATAATAAAACACATAACATAATCATAATGTATTTTATAAGGTTATTTTCTTCTTTTACTTCTTTGACTTCTCTTAAGGTTATGACTTAAGGTTTTAATCCCCTTAAGTTTTATAACCTAATGCTTTGTTACCAACTTTTGTGACGCCCCAAATTTGGGTATCTTCTAACCCGATGATGATGGTGCTACACTGCATTACCATTCACACATACATTCAATTAAAAAGTCTCCAATGAACGAATATGACTTCTATATATTCAAAATAATATTACATTTCCCCAGGTTCTTAATAACCCATTCCTTCGTTCTTGTCATAAAATTCAATATATTATAAACATTCACCTATACTATTACATAAGAGTCCTAAGGGTTCATCTTCGCCCTGCCCTTATCCTTGCGGAGCCTTTGGTCCACTCGATCTTAGCTGTGTTCATATGGTTCAAGCAAGAGTGAGCATGACTAGCTCAACAAGTACTATAATTCTAATAAACAACATGCTTGAAACATAGAACTCATATATCTTCAGTAACTGAACAATAGTTACGAAGTACTATTAATAATTCAAAATAACACTTCTTTCCATTCAAAACATTTTACAACAACAATATTCAGTAAAACATCAATTTCGGTCCAAGACCTTGAGCATATCATAAGTTCTTTGAAAAGGACATCCCGACACTAAGTCCGTAAGTCCGACATTTCTTACGAGCACGTCTAGGTGATCAGCCTATAGTACTCTATGTTGATCAACACTACATTCATTAAACGTGTATACGTTTAAGTTGTGGCAACCTCACGTGCCTGTTGTTAAACGAAAAAAACATTTTAGCATGATCAGTCTTTGATTGAAAACTATACCAATATAACTCGGTAAACATTATTCATGCTTGATAGAATCATAACATAAGTCTAGCCGAAAGATTTGGCTTTGACTTCCTCATACAAGACTTCATGCGAAAGGATACATGAATTACAAAGCTTGTCCAGACTGAACTGGAACAAGGGTTAAAATACTTGCCTTCAGCGTTTGCTTACTGATTATCACACTTACACTTTAAGTCTCTAAGCCTCTATAATACATGATCATATAACATACCACATTAGGTCACATATAATCCAGTATGTATACTATTATATCTTACCCTTCATCTCAATCTAAATCCTGACTTAGATATGTTATTATGGTTTCCGACTTTTCATTACATCGTTCTCATTATGTTCACATTCAATTGATTATTAACCTTTAATCATCATACAAAAGGTTTAAAAGTACTTTACAATACCTTATTAAGTTCCTCAGTTCATTGCTACTGGGTTACTGCTCAAGTTATACTTGTAAACAATCATTACTGTTCAAGTTCTAGAGTTGGCCATGCTACACCTCCTTTTACGTAAGTCGTATTTGCCATGGCTGGAGTTAACGGTATGATCGAGACCAGAACTGTACATGCAGCACGAGTCCTTACCCTTCATGTTGCGCTACGACGTGAGTTAGCAGTGTGCTCAGACACTGTGCCGGCATTGCTGCGCCAACCATTTGGCCTTGGGTTGACGCCGCGACGCCAACTCTGTGCCTTAGAAAATTTACAGCTTTTAAGAATTTGGCAAAACTCCCGGACGCATAACTTCTTCGTTATAAGTCTGAATTGGCTCGTTCAAAAGACTACAGTTCACAAATTACATATTCTATGCGTTCATGCAAGAATTTTATCTATTTGACTTCGTTTGCTAAAATATCACCTATTAGTTCATTTTTAACGAAAACGATAAACGTTCGTGAATGTTCAACGCTCGTTTCTTCGTTCTAAGTCGGAATTCAGTCATTTTTGAGTCCATAACTCTATAATGCCAAATATGACGTGTCTCCATCGAAAACCAACGTTTCCGAGTTCAAACACAAAATACGACTTCCATTCCGAGAATTTCACGATTTCGACGATTATCGTCCAATTGTGTGAATTCCGGCGAAACCTCATTACTAATCATTCTAAATGGATTTTAATCAACATATAAACATTTCAAGTTACTTAATACACCAACTTATTATCAAAGTAGGTTTTGACTTATTCTCATAAGTCAATGACTTATTTAACTTATGAACTACAATTCTCATGCTTATGACTTATTATGAACTTAAGTCCATCAATCAATGTTCTCATTCTATATTGAACATACTAACATCATATGACAAACATATGATAAGTTTTGTACAAGTTTATCAACTTATTTAGGTTTAAGTTGCTTATTCAACTTATTCGGCTTAAGTTCATTCGTCAATGACTTCTTATTTGTTCTTAGCATACAATCATACTTCTCTTATCACCCTATCATGATAGAGATGAATATATATTAGACAAGAGTCTTACCCTAGAAGCACTTGTACTTCTCTTCTCTTTGGAAACTAGCAAAGAACTTTTGACTTATTCTTGACTTATGTGTCTTATTCTTTCTAACCAATAAGTTACTTAACTTGAGAGGAGTTGAGAGGAATTTTAATCAAGCAATAAAATGAATTCAGAGCTCTCTATTTATAGGCAATCCAAAGATAGGGCATTATGGTCAATTAGGCATTGCACCTCCTCAATTAACCTCCTTAATCCCACCTCCTTACTATTCATTACTTAACAACCAAGTCTACTTGCTAGCCACTTCTAATACTTGGTCATCACAACACTTGCTCACCACTTAAAAATGTTTGCCCATCAAGTCTACCCACATTAACATGGTTTGCTCCATGGATCATGGCTAATTCATTAGGCTTGCTAATTAATCTAGCTAATTCTTTGTGTTAGGTTTGTAATATTCATAACGCAATCAAAATTGCAAAAATAATGCGGAAGCATGTAAAAATCAGAGTTTTAAAAAAAATTATTTACAAACCATATACCCGGATCACCCTTTATGCATAATTATTAATTAAACGAAAAGATAAAGAATAAAATCATACCCTTGAAGATCGAGCTTCCTCAGGTACAAGTTCACCTCCAAATCCTTTCGCGTTCAACTTGAATCTACCGGGGTTTTGTTCCTTCCTTTGATCAACATTAGCCACCCATATGTTTGGCCTCTAGAGGTGATCCACCAAGGAGAAAATAAAGAATTCAAGAAGATGGTGTATTTGGCTCAAACCCTAGTTTTCTATCTCTATAGAAAAGGGTACTCTCCAACAAATTAGAATTATGTTGTTGTAAAAGTCAACAACTCCATCACCCATAATAAGACTCCTCTTATTTATAGATGTGGGCAACCCACCTTAACAATTAAGAAATTGGGTTTTAATTTAATTAATTAAATTCTTTTAATTAATTAAGCTCCCTAATCTTATTAGGGATAATTAATTAAACTCCTTTAATTAATTTTCCTTCCTAATCCAATTAGGAATAAATGAGAGTACTTATATTAAATTAATTCCTAAACTCTTTTAGAAATTAAAATAATAATAATTGTAATAATACTAATAAGACTCCTCTTATTAATTTATATTTAATATTTCTAAAATATTAAATAATAATATTAAGCTATTTAATTTATTCTATCACCATAGATTAAATTAAATATACATAATATATTATTACGATTATGCCATTAACTTCTTAAATAATTATTCTTCCTTTTATGGTGTGACCCTTTATGTTCTCCATATTAAATAGGTTGTGAATAAATCAATTAGAACAATTTAATCTTATTTAAATAAATAAATTAAACAATTAATTTATTTAAATAAATAATATTTATTCTACAATAGGATAAGCCTCCTAGCGATCAAGCGACTTTCCGAGATAATATAGATTTCAACATTAATCATAAAAGAACCTTTGAGTAAATAGTTACCAAATAATTCAATCCTTCCACCATACAATGTCCCAATTAAATATAAGACACATGGAATTACTGTCAAGTCTTATTTTATTTAATTATATGTATTTCGATCCTTAAATGCACAACTCCAAATAATGCAAATTAGAAACTCCTTTCTAATTTCATTACGCTGTTAACCAAGGACTACTGGGTTGTCATTTATCGAATCACATAGGACATTTCTCTTCTTTATTTAAGTGGTAGATTCTTTATTGATCATACATTATCTTCATGTACAACTTATTATACCCAAGCATACCCTTTGATATACCCTAAGGGTCTTAAGGAATAAGTCAAAGTATAACTCATCATACACAAGATACTATGATGATCTCAAGTCTAAGGATCACTTGTACTACTATCACTACAGGAATTCCTATTGACAGGCAAATAAAACTCCATTAGGTATTCCTTAGCGAGCCAACGTTCGATTGAACTTATTCTCTAATAAGTACCTACATACTTGCTTTAGTGTCTCCACACAAATGATCATGAGATCAATCATCCTCATCCAATGAGCAAGCAACGTATGTACCAATCTATCCGGATTCACTAATCCCCAATTTAGTAATCCAACGATTGGAAACTATTTTAGTTTTAAGCTTTCAAAGAATTTAGATCTCATTAGAATGATCATCATCATTATTCTAAAAGCATTGCTTAAAACTATGGGTTTATCACATATTATAAAACAAAGATCATGTAGATAATTAAAAGCCTTTAATAAATTAATACTTTTTATTAATAAATGAATAAGATTGTTACAAAGTATATGCTTTATCATCAAACATGATTGGCTTGTGTGCATACTACTTTCAATCTCCCACTTGCACTAAAGCCAATCGTCATGGTATCTTATACTCTTCTTCTCTAAGTGGCGATTATCCCTTTGTTGGATAAGCTTTAGTTAATGAATATGTAATGTTGTTCTTGAGAGTCCACTATCTCTATAGTGATTTCCCATCTTTCAATGATTCTAATAATCAAATGAAAGTGCCACAACACATGTTTAGATCCAAGATGAGACTTGGGAACTATTCCTAGTTACGTAATGAACTTTTAATCCAAACAATCAACTTGCGACTTCATTTATAGCTATATACTTTGTCTTTATCACTAAACCAAAGAACTCTTTTTCTTTGTTTGGAACCTTTCAATTCATCGCACCACTTTGTTCAAGATAACGCTTTACCTTAAAGTGGATTTTCTGTTATCTTGGTCTGTCTGAAAAACTTGAGTCTGTTAAGCCCTCTAGTTTTAATTTAGACCCACCATGAATATGATCACACCCTTAGTGCCGATTAAGCACTTTAAGATGTTTTTCACTTACTCATAGTGAACTTCTCTAGGATATGACTGATCAACATCAGGTCTCGTACATTTCATTGCATACATGATTGTCACTCATGCGACCTCTCTTCTTTTAATAGTTTGTGGGGACTATTAAGAGAGATACACTCCATAGCTCATCGACATGAGACATCTCTTGGAGTTTGCCATGCTAAACGACTTTAGCATCAAATGAATATACGTTCCTTGGGTTAATTCGAGCATCCTCTTAAATCTATCTATATAGATTTATATCCCCAATTAAGATACTCTTCCAAATCATTCATGGAGGAATGTTTAGACAACTTTATCTTTACTGATTGTAGCATTGGTATGTCATTCCTTATCCGTAGTATATCAACATATAGTACTAGGAATGTCACTATGCTCCCACTGACCCTGGACCCTTTTGTACACACTAGAAGTCTTACCTCATCGAATGTAACTCTGGATCATCATCTTCTTTGATGCGTACCTCATCATCATCATCCATGATGAATCCATACCTCCTAGGTATCTTCTTACTATTCGGACTTACGATTGGTTTGTGGTACAACAGTCTATCTACTGTGTTCCTCTTATTTGACTTATAGTGTTTTGTGGTTCTTGAACTCTTCAAGATCTATTATCCTCCCACTAGCCCCTTCAATAATAAACACATTTATCTAGAAAGGCGTGTTTCGTAACAAACACCTTTTGCTAAGTAGGATTATAGAACATATACCCTAAACTTACTTTAGGATGTCCCACAAATTGTACTTTGTCAAATCTTGTCCCAAGCTTATCCTTTGAAACCTTTTCACATAAGTTGGACAACCCCTTATCTTAACATACTTAAGATTAGGAATCCTCCCATCCATAACTTTTATGGAGTCTTCAATGGATTTTGAGGTTACCTTTTCGTGAGATATCTGACCATTTCTAGGACATGACCCTAGAAGAATCTTTGGAATGTCGGTAAAATCATTATGGACCGCACCATGTCCAACAAGGTACGATTTTTCTTTTCAGATACATCAATCAATTATTACGTATCATGAGGTGTCCATTATGAGAAAAACCATTTGAGATGATCTAGAAACTTATTGCACAAGTATTTATTCCTTGATCTAATCAAAGAGTCTTAATACTTTGCAAATTTGTTTCACTTCTGAATTCTTTGAACCTTTCAAATAATTCACACTTGTATTTTAGCAAATACACACATTCAACTCTTTGAATGATCATCTCCTTTTCTTATACTAATTTGTTCAATATGCAAAATTATTTTCATGTAAGTCAAGTATACAAAATTTATTAAGTAATATTCGGATTTATGCAAAACATTATTATTATAAATAGAACAACAATTGTTCTTAATTATAATACCAAAGATTTCATTGTCCAACAATAAAATAGAAATAATGTTTCTAACAAGTACTAGAATACAATAACAACTTATTGACTTAATAGATTTGCCCGTAGGCATTGCTAAACTATAAGTTTCTATGGCTAATATGGAAACCTTTGCTACATTTCCTGCACATAGGATTACTTATATTTGTTTAGCTTTCTACTTCTGCATGGTCCCTTTATAAATCTATATTTATGATAACCAAAGTCGGTATCTAATACCCAAGTAGAACCTTGACATAAAGAAAATTTTATTTTAAATCATGAACAAATTTGTATTTATAACCGAAACTTCGTTAAGCTTCTTTGGTTAGCCTCTGCAAGATGCTTCTCGCAGTTTCTTTCCAGTGTCCAGGCTATCCATATCAGTTTTGTTCTTGTTATCCTTTATTTTGCCTTTCTATTTACCTTCTTTGAATCTTTCTTCCTTTCAGAAGATCCTTTGGCCCTTACCAGTAAGACTTGGTCTTTCTTGGTTGGAAAGTGACTCTCAACATTTTTCAACATGTTAAGCAAATCAAATGAGGTCGATATCTAGCTTGTTCATATGAAAAATTCACAACAATTGTGAAAGGAGTCGGGAGTGAGTGCAAGATCAAATCTTGGCTCAACTCTCCATCCATGACAAAACCAGTTGTCCTAATTGATCAATCAAATTGATTATGTTAAGAACTTTTGTCATGCTTATAGTGCCATTGGCCATTCTAGATCGGAAGAGCTCCTTAGATATCTAATATCTATCGGTCCTACTTTTCCTCACCATCAACTACTTGATGTGCGGGAATATAGTAGGAGCATCCATAGTTTCATCTCGTGGCTGAAGCTCGTTACTCATGGATGCGAGCATGATACATTGAGCTAATTGTGCATCATCTTGCCACTTTCTAAAAGTAGCAATGTCTTCCTCAGAGGCATTATCTCGCAACCATCTGCGAGGATAGGCGTATTAAGGACATAAGATAACTTTTCAGCTATGAGAACTATTCTCAAATTCCTTAACCAATCCGTTTAATTCGGTCTGATTAATTTTAGCATCTAATATGCTCGCAGTGATAGTAATTTTAGACATTGTAAAATTCTGTAAATGAATTTGTAATTAACAACATTTTAACATACATTATTTTATTAATTACCAAAATAATTTAGGTCTTGTTTTAAATTGGTATCTCCCACTATTTTCTTCAAACTATATTACCCTCACTTATATAGTTTGGCAAAATCTAATTAAAGATTTGCTAGTGAGAATAAGGATCCCATTTCAAATGTATATAGCCTTGTGGTGACACAACAAACTATATATAAATAAATAGGTAGACAACTTTTGTCAATTACATCAACTATGCAACTCCTTGTCTTTTGCCTCTTAGATTATTTTTGATCAAGTGGTGGCACATCCGAATCAAAATTATCCAAGTTAAGTCCGACCTAGCACTCCATATATTCAAAAAAAAGAAAAATATCATCCTTGTGGTGACACAACAAAACAATATTGTTCAATTTTCTTTATAAGCATCAAATGTGATAAATTAACATCTTAAATACTTAATACTTGCCTTGTGGTGACACAACAAACTCATATTAAATGTTTAATACTCTATTAATTTTATCATGCTAGAAAGCTTACGTTCGATATTCCAAATATCTTTGAACGCTTAGGACTTAATATAAAAATTGAGGGTTTGTTATTAATTTGTCTCATCTTGTTTAGCTGCATTGCATATATATATATATAAAATACGCGTCATATTAATAAACATGCGAAGCATGTTTGCATAATATATAATATATATATAATATAAGCATGCACATATAGAATACTATATTCTACGAATTGATTATGGACTTTTATTCTAGTTTGGTTCACTAGAGCCACCAAGTGAACAAAAAGGTCAAAACCTAGGGGTGCAAAAAATAATATTTAAATATAACTATTACATTTAAACCCGGGCTCCATTACAAACGGGTCTTCACGGCGCTCCTTGCTCCTTGATCTCCAATTTTTCAAAATTAATTCTAACTATTCCTATTACAAAACTATTTAAAATAAATAGAAACCTTGATCGTGATCGAGGGGAAGTATATAGAGAGAGATAGAATTTACATTAAGAAAAATTAGAGAAGGCGAAATGCAGAACCCCATTTAATAAAACCCATACATTCATGCATCCAACTAAAATAAAATCCAATCGCATTGGTCGATAGTCCATAATCAATCCCATTTATTATCATACACATCATCATATGCATCAATAAATAACATTCATCATATGAATAATAAACATTTAATATATATATTGATATCATTTAATGGGCAAATTTAGTTAGTATAAAATCTATTTTTGAATCAAAATAAACTCCTTTATTTAATCCAAATTTAAATCAAAATAAAACTATTTTATTTTAATTTATCCATTTTGAATAAAATAAACTATTTTATTTTAATCAAAATCTTTAATTAAAATAAACTCCTTTATTTTAATTAATTATGGAATCAATTCCATATATAAAAAAATCTTTAATTAAAATAAACTCTTTTATTTTAATTAATTATGGAATCAATTCCATGTAAAAAAAATATTAAAGAAAACACGGATTATCTTTTCTATTCACAAATAAACTCCTTTATTTTGAATAATATAAAATCTTATTTTATATCTAAATAAACTCCTTTATTTAAAGAAAATAGGATTCTCTTTCCAATTCACAAATAAACTCTTTTATTTTGAATAATATGAAATCTAATTTCATATCTAAATAAACTCCTTTATTTAAGGAAAGATGGAATACAATTTCAACTCCAATTAGTTATCATGGAATCCAATTCCAACTCTAATTAGTTATCATGAAATTTAATTTTAAAATTAAAATAAACTTTTATTTTAATATTAAAATAAACCTTTTATTTAAAAATTAAAATAAATTTATATATATATATATATATATATATATATATATATATATATATATATATATATATATATATATATATATAAAAGCCAATCATGAATCCTGGGCTAAAAAATGTTCACGTGCTATCCTTATCTGGTTCGCATGAAATCAATGTTGTTGGATAAAAACCATACTGGCTTTAATATATATATACGTAATATATATATTATTTGGGATTAAATGAATCCTGACTTCCTTTTCAAAAAAAAAAACTGCAGATTCACGTGAGTCATGCTTTCAAAAAAAAAAATCGGCCCTTTTTTTTTTAATTTTATACATTAAAATTATGCCCAATTAAATTGTTCTAAACACATATCAATATACATATCAAATTAAAACAATTAATAATTCGCATAAAGGTTTGGTTCTGATGCCACTGTTAGGTTTGTAATATTCATAACGCAATCAAAATTGCAAAAATAATGGGGAAGCGTGTAAAAATCAGAGTTTTAAGAAAAATTATTTACAAACCATATACCCGGATCACCCTTTATGCATAATTATTAATTAAACGAAAAGATAAAGAATAAAATCATACCTTGAAGATCGAGCTTCCTCGTGTACAAGTTCACCTCCAAATCCTTTCGCGTTCAACTTGAATCTCTAGGGGTTTTGTTCCTTCCTTTGATCAACATTAGCCACCCATATGTTTGGCCTCTAGAGGTGATCCACCAAGGAGAAAATAAAGAATTCAAGAAGATGGTGTATTTGGCTCAAACCCTAGTTTTCTATCTCTATAGAAAAGGGTACTCTCCAACAAATTGGAATTATGTCGTTGTAAAAGTCAACAACTCCATCACCCATAATAAGACTCCTCTTATTTATAGATGTGGGCAACCCACCTTAACAATTAAGGAATTGAGTTTTAATTTAATTAATTAAATTCTTTTAATTAATTAAGCTCCCTAATCTTATTAGGGATAATTAATTAAACTCCTTTAATTAATTTTCCTTCCTAATCCAATTAGGAATAAATGAGAGTACTTATATTAAATTAATTCCTAAACTCTTTTAAAAATTAAAATAATAATAATTGTAATAATATTAATAAGACTCCTCTTATTAATTTATATTTAATATTTCTAAAATATTAAATAATAATATTAAGCTATTTAATTTATTCTATCACCATAGATTAAATTAAATATACATAATATATTATTACGATTATGCCATTAACTTCTTAAATAATTATTCTTCCTTTTATGGTGTGACCCTTTAGGTTCTCCATATTAAACCAATTGTGAATAAATCAATTAGAACAATTCTAATCTTATTTAAATAAATAAATTAAATAATTAATTTATTTAAATAAATAATATTTATTCTACAATAGGGATAAGCCTCCTAGCGATCAACGACTTTCCGGATAATATAGATTTCAACATTAATCATAAAAGAACCTTTGAGTAAATAGTTAGCGTGACAATTCAATCCTTCCACCATACAATGTCCCAATTAAATATAAGACATGGAATTCTTTGTCAAGTCTTATTTTATTTAATTATATGTATTTCGATCCTTAAATGCACAACTCCAAATAATGCAAATTAGAAACTCCTTTCTAATTTCATTCTGCCTTGGCCAAGGACTACTGGGTTGTCATTTATCGAATCACATAGGACATTTCTCTTCTTTTATTAGAAGTGGTAGATTCTTTATTGATCATACATTATCTCCATGTACAACTTATTATACCCAAGCATACCCTTTGATATACCCTAAGGGTCTTAAGGAATAAGTCAAAGTATAACTCATCATACACAAGATACTATGATGATCTCAAGTCCAAGGATCACTTGTACTACTATCACTATAGGAATTCCTATTGACAGGCAAATAAAACTCCATTAGGTATTCCTTAGTGAGCCACGTTCAGTGAACTTATTCTCTAATAAGCACCTACATACTTGCTTTAGTGTCTCCACACAAATGATCATGAGATCAATCATCCTCATCCAATGAGCAAGCAACGTATGTACCAATCTATCCGGATTCACTAATCCCCAATTTAGTAATCCAACGATTGGGAACTATTTTAGTTTTAAGCTTTCAAAGAATTTAGATCTCATTAGAATGATCATCATCATTATTCTAAAAGCATTGCTTAAAACTATGGGTTTATCACATATTATAAAACAGCATCATGTAGATAATTAAAAGCCTTTAATAAATTAATACTTTTTATTAATAAATGAATAAGATTGTTACAAAGTATATGCTTTATCATCAAACATGATTGGCTTGTGTGCATACTACTTTCACTTTGTTGGGCTTATACTACAATAGTTTGGACTCATGACATATCAAACACTTGGGCTTGAGTATTACTTTTTATTGGACTTTTACCATTATGCTAATAATCCTACAAGTCCATTCCCTTTAATTAAGAACCTTGACATAAATATACCACGTATAATTCTCGAATGCTAGCTCGTATACTAATTCGTAATATACGTTATTCCATTCTTCATACATACTTGTATAATACGTCGTATCATACTTACGTTCAATAACTCGCACAATGCCTACGCATTATACGATTAACATATTCTTTTCTTAACGCTTAATATTTCTAACGTTCTCCAATTAAGTCTGCATGCGAAATATTACGTTTTCCATACTTAGATTATTATTACATAATCCATCTCACCTTGATATTGTAAAGTTACGTATTTCTCAAAAGTTCAAAAATAATTCCCGAGCAGAAATTGATGAATAGTGTTTTTCGGAAAATTTCTCGGAAAACTTTTATTTTTGTTTTAGAAATTCAAACACTTTAATTCTCCCACGTAGTTAAAATACTACGATGTTTCGATGTTTCTAGTTTTTAGAACGACATTCATCTTACCAATACTTAATAATAATAAATAATATTATTTTATTCATCATTAAAAGTATTTACAAAATGTTCGATTTTCTGGGGCATTACATTATCCTTTTGCTCGATGGTAATCTGCTGAATAACCGTCCGCTCCTTCAGCTCCTGAACAGTGTCTCGTAACTCTATTTTACAATCATAAAGCGCATCATACATCTCAGCATCAATGGAGTTCGGTGGGAACTCCTCTTTTTCCTCTTCTTCCTCAGGATCCTCCTCTGGATCAGTCTCAGGCTCATGCTCCTAACCAACAACAGTAATCAACGGAGATGGCTCTCTCTCAGACTAACCTGCTCCTCGACGACATGAATGTCTCGGGGCTCCTCCTCTGTAGGTACTCGGGGTTCCTCCTCCCCAACTCGACTAGCTCCTCCAACATCCGACATCCTCATAACACAATTTTAAGTTTTAGTTACTAATCGATGCTCGCGAGCAGATAAGTTATCACATAAGCATGTAAAATCTTTTATTATCTTCAATGAATTAAGGAATTCATTTCTTAGAACTCGATAAGAGTTTAGCACCATTATGTTCTCGATCTTCTATAAGGTTACTACCTAAGGTTGTTCCCCCACCTAAGGTTCATAACCTACAGCTTTGATACCAACCTGTGACACCCCCAAATCCGGGTACTTCAATTCCACGGGATTTGGTGTTCACTGTACAAATATCATCTATCTATCTACCCATAATAAATGCAAACCATGCAATAGATAGAAATAAATCCTCTCCTTAAGGAGTTACATCATCTGAATTAAATACATAAATCCCAGGTCATACTAACCTTAAATCTCAAATGCGGAAATATAAATAAATAATAGTCTTACACAACATTAACACAAGTCTGAAACATAAATACATAATCACATAAACAAAACACATAATTTCATTGTTCATATAATTCATATATGATCATACCCAAATACTATAATTCATATATGATCATTACCCAACCTTTCTAACATGATTTTAACAACTTAATTTATATAATTACTTGAATCAAAACTCATAATTTCACTGTTCTTGATGTTCTTGAAAGTTTTGAAAACAAAACATAAAAATTAACACTACGGGTTCGTTATAACACCAAATCTGTCCATTCGAAGTTTGTTTTCTTAGTTTTAACATGCATGATTATATACAAGCATAAAATTTATGAGATAATATATGATTGACGTATTAATTTTGTGAGTAAGGGTCATATGGCCATATTTGTCTACTCTGTAATTTTGTAGCAACGATATACAACGTATTTTCATGAAACTGATGTTATGGAACCATAATATATAGCACAACACATTATAAAAACATCTTACCACATATATAAACACATAATCATTACTCTTTCCAACTACGTAGATTTTAATGTGAAACTTGAAAGCCATTTTCATGAAAACTTTAATAACGTAAAATAGAAACTGGGTTGAAGAGATTACCCAAAGCGTAGTGTAGATTTAGTAGGAGATGAATTCCTTCTCAAATTATTCTTCAATCACCAACTCACAATTCCCCTCAACAATTATCAATTTCTCTCTGACTAGTTTTATTAGACTTAAGAAAATAAAATAAAAGAATACGCATATAATTTATAAACTGACGCAGTTGTGGTCAGTTAACCAATCATGGATTAACTTCCCTCAACCTCCACTAAGGCCTTGTTTGGCTATTCAATATAATTCATTCCCATTTAATATAATTAATCCTTTATAGTATAATTTAATAATGTCACACCCAATTACTTAATAAATCAAATATCTTATTTAATTTAATTTAAATAAAATATAATAATTTCTCATTAATTCACATAGTTACATAATTAATTTTCTCATTTATTAATTATGTCAAATTATTAATTCTCTAATTAATTATTACATGAATAACATTATGCTTATTAAATATTTCATTTAATTCAATAAGCTTACATAAATACATAATTTGAGTAATAAAAATTCTCCACATTAATTTAATAAATATAACATATAATTAAATTAATCTACCACAACTTCATCAATTAATTATTTAATCTAATAATTAAATCATCAAAAAATATTTATTTAATCCAATAAATATTAAAATTAAATTACAAAATCTCGGTTGTCACAGTAAGTGTGACGCCCCCAAAACAGGTATACATCACCCATCTTGAGTCGCCAGATACATGGTACATAAATTCAAATACAACTTAATTATACAACAGTCGTGTAAAATACGACAAAATATAGCTGAGAGTTTAAATAAGAATATTGTCATCTAGACAATATCCACACTCAATGGTGTCCTCATTACAATTATTGTCACATTATTTCGTAGAATAGTGAGGACTACTAAAGCCATTTATCTTGGACCATCACTCCATTCCCCGACTCGTCCTAGCTATATTCACATTTCCTGAAGAGAATAATGAAAGAAAGGGTGAGCTCAACTAGCCCAGTAAGAAATATTATGACTAAGATAATGCAGAATAAATTATCCTTAGCCTTCAACAGTATAACAACTGATAGAATAAAATAGACAACAAGTTTTAGATCAACAACTGCAGCGGAAATAAGCAATCCATTAGAAGAGTCAAGTAGAGCATAAAATCTACTATCTTCTATGATTTAAAAAGTTTTTCATTAACTTTATCGCTAAGACTCAGCTTAATAAATAAAATCGAATCATCCCTGCACCATGGCCAAGGATATTCATGTAATCATCAATGGTCATGATTATACCGAATAATCCCTGGTCATAATCTTACCAACAACTGTCCATCAATGAACTACAGGCCAATAAGGACTTTTACCACATCATTCGTCACATTACGGTCATGATTATACCGAATAATTCCTGGTCATAATCATACCATGTCCATCTATGCACGTAAGCCAAAGATGACTTTAATCACAATATAAGCATGAGGATGATGACAATGACATAATAATTCAATAAAACTAGTTCAAGGATAAATTTTAAAGATTTATAATTTAATTTATCCAGAAATCAATAACGTCCAAATTGTCAACATGATACTGCTTTGTAGAGTAAAATTCAAGAATAATATTCATGTACCAAAAATAATTTGGACAGAAAAGAAATATATTTTTCGGGTGAATTGTACCTCGTGAATAGTATTTCTTGAATAGTACCCTGACACAAAAAGTGTCCCGAATACCCGAGTGAATGATACTAGAGTGAATAGTAATTGGGTGAATAGTAACCCATGAATAGTAACTCGTGAATAGTACTCCGACACGAAAAGTGCCCCGAATACTCGAGTGAATAATACTAGAGTGAATAGTAACTGGGTGAATAGTAACTCATAACAAAAAAATACCAAAGAAAACGATATTTCATGACGAGTACAAAAGAAATGATATCCCAAATGAGTATAAAAGAATATACGAAACTGCAAATGGATTTTCACCCTCCATGCGGTAATCCACGTAGACAGATCATTTCCACAATTTAATAAAGAATGAATACGAAGGATCATTGACCATGCATGCGGTAATCCACATAGACATGTTATTCCAACAGAATAATAAAGAATGAAATAACAGAAGAATTCACCATGCATGTGGTAATCCACATAGATAGGTTATTCCAACAGAATAATAAAGAATGGAACCAGGTCATGCGTAATCCGCACAGACAGGATATTCCAACAGAATAATAAAGAACGGAACCAGGTCATGCGTAATCCGCACAGAAAAGATATTCCAATAGAATAAAAAAAAGAATGAACCGGTCATATGTAATCCCACATGCGAGGATATTCAATGAGAATAATAAAGAAAGGAATAATAGAAGAATTTCACCATGTATGTGTTACTTTTGCATGCATGACAAAGTTATTCCACCATAATAATAAAGAATGGAATAATGAAGTTCTCTTCATGAATCTGAAAGAAATAATACCCCTTACCTCAAAAGAAGACCTGGATACTAGAATGGTGAGGTATCGGACTTCTCTTCTTCTTTCTCTCTATAATTTCTCTCTATAATAATTGCTCTATAGCTTTAGTGAATTGGTGAGAAATGAAGGAAGAATGAGCTTCTATTTATAGGAAAATATAGTTTCAATAATTGCACGTTTTGGGGCTCAAAATATTACAGAATAATACCTTCCTCTTTTATTTTATTTTTAATTTAGTCCTGCAAGTATTATCAAACTTGCACCACCTCCCCTAATAGTAAATAATGTGAATCAATAGTTCTAGACATGTGAAAATACGAATTACAGTATAGTACCTCCATCTATACCTCCATTTTTAACTTAGTCATGCAAGTATTATCAATCTTGCACCACCTCTCCTAATAGTACAAGAATGTGAATCAATAGTACACACATGTGAACAAATAGTTATAATCATGTGAATTAATAGCAATTAATTACTCATTTATCCGGTTAATTACCCGATTGGTCAATATAACCTCCAGACATCAATTATTATCGAAATAAATGTCTATTTCCACTAACACTAATAATTCCAACACAATGGAACTATCAATTTCATCTTTAATCAACACGAACTTATTCATCATTAATATTATAACTCACAATATTTAACAACCAGGTCGTTCCCAGGAAAGAGGTGGCTTTCCGATAAGGATTTCTCCTTATTGGCGCGCAATTAGGTGACCAAACCTCTCATTAACAGAACTTCTAGACATTGTCAATATTGTAAATAATAATGTGAATAACTTTGTCTCAATTATTGATTTAATAATATAACATATTATATGAGATGATCTTGTGACAATAATTGAATCAATAATATGAGAGATATGATGCAAAGCAATTATCGCAACAATAATTGAGTATAACCGAGTGACTTTTCACATAAGCATCAATAATCAATCCGGTGTTACTATGCAACCACGCCAGATATCGCATACTTTTACTAAAAGGGTAGTTCAGCGGTTTTAACGGTAACACTTTCATTTGTTATTTTTATAAAATGATAATTACGTCATTTTCTAACTACGATAATAATTACATTGTGGGGTCCACCAATGATTGTGCCGTCGTACGGATATTCCTGACAAAAGAATATTCCCCGACCAAACGAATATTTTATAACAACTTGCTTACTTTGCAAAATTTATAAATATTACTCACAACTATAACATTATATCAAATCCACACCATAATATTCAAAAAAAATATTTCGAGAAATTTAAATCTTTATTCATAAAATTTGGGGTCTCACAGTAAGTTAATCACAAACTCGATTTGTTGATCCAGCGGAAGACCCGATAAATCTTCTGGAAAGACATTTGTAAAATCTCTTATGATCGGTATCTCTTCTAACTTCACACTTTTCTTCTGTGTATCGACTATGTAGGCTAAGTATCCTACACATCCTTGTCTCAATAACTTCTTGGCTTGCATCACCGTCAGACAACTTACTTGTCGAGGTGACTTGCTGCCAAAGAACACAACCTTTGACGGTGTCATAAGGTTAACACACTTCCTTTGACAATCAATTACTGCTCCGTAATTGAATAACCAATCCATCCCTAGTATAACATCAAATTCACCAAGTCTAATTGGTATTAAATCTACCATCATCTCGTGACCCTTTATAACCATTCTACACTTCCTATACACAAATCTAACAAGAATCACTTCTCTATTTGCAATCTCTATACTTAAGGGAAATTCTAATTCTTCTTGAGGCAAATCTAAGTTCTAAGCAAATTCATCGGATATAAATGAACAAGTAGCACCCGAATCAAATAGTACATAAGCATTATTACCATTAATCGGAATGATACCTGACACCACATCCTTAGATTGCACAGCATCCTGCACGGTCATATTGAAAATTCTCGCAGTAGGTCGGCTTGACTGAGCTAGTCCAGTGATAGTCAATGCACCACCACCGTTGTTGTTTCCTTTTCCGCCACTTGCACTTCCCACTGGCTTCTTAGGGCAGTCACGAGCCATGTGATCCTTCGAACCGCAGGTAAAGCATGTTTCTTTCTTTGGACTAAAGCAGTTTGGTGCAATGTGTCCCTCCTGACCATAGTTGAAACAAACTCGCTTTCCCTTCAAACATACTCCAGTATGGTTCTTTCCACACGTCGCACAAGCTTCAAACTTTTTCTTCTGTTGATTTCCCTGCTGTCCCCCCGTAGTCGAATTCTCGCTCCATTTCCTCTTCTGATTGTTACTTCCAACGTTACTTCCACTCGCCTTATTCTCATTCTCATTTGTCCTCTTCTTCTGTTCTTGATTGTACTTGGTCAAGGCATCGCTTCCACCTTCTGCGATAATTTCCTTCTCCAAAGATAAACCGCAAATGTGTATCAAATTTTGGAACATTGAGACCTTGCTGTAAAGCCAGGGCTTCAATCCTTGTTCGAACCTTCTTGCTTTACGCTCGTCAGTATTAACTAGATAAGTGGCAAACCTTGCCAACTCGTTAAACTTTGCAGCATACTCTGACACCATCATTGTTCCTTGCTTCAACTCCAGAAATTGCACTTCCAACTGATTCCGAGAACTCGCTGGAAAGTACATTTCAAAGAACATCTCCTTAAATCTATCCTACACTATCACTCCTTGTCCCCCACGTACCTTATTTGCTTGCCACCAGTAGCTAGCTTCAGACTTCAGCATGAACGTTGCGAATGCAGTCTTCTGATCTTTGTTAACTCTAGCAACGTCGAACACCTTCTCCATTTCCATGATCTAGGTCTGGGCTTCCACTGGATTCATAGAACCTTGAAACTCTGGCGGTCCAACCGCTTTGAATTCCTTGAAGGTCTTGACTTGAGCTTGCGGTTGATTCGTAACTGCACCCGTCAATAGAGTTACCAACTGCTGAATCGGATTAACGTTGGTCTCGTTGTTATTATTAGTAGATCCCTCAGGAGGTGCTTGCTGTCGTGGTTGTCTTCTTCTAGGAGGCATTTTCTGTTAAAATATATGCTTATTAGTTCCTTACTCAACTTCTTGGGTATTTAAAGTTTAACTTAAACATTCCAAGATTAAAGTTATAACACATAGCATTTCAAATAAACTCTAATATTTTATTCATTCATAAAGTTTTAGAACATACTCAAGATAACATAATAGCTATAAACATTCACTTTCCTGAGCTAGACAAGTTTCAGGATCACATACTCATACTATCCCTTTATTTATCTCAAAATAAGGGATTCACAGTTTATTTATTCACATAATTAACCACATATTATTATCACTCTTATTCTATCTAGACATATTAAGACGTCGTAAGGCTTCTCGACGCTCTTCCTCCATAATGCGATACGCCGTTCTACGATCCATCATGAACCACGGTGAGTCTTTAAACTGAGGTGGGTAATAATAGACTAGATCCTGGGCCCTATCAATCGCAAAATTAAAAGCGTATTCCATCTCATTCATCTTGGCTTTCTTCACTTGGACTTTAGCTTCAGTACGGTTTGCATGTTGAGTTGCCTTCATCCAAGCATCCTCTGCTCTTACACGCTTAGCTGATTCCTCCTTGAAATCATCTTTCAATTTCTCCATGTCAGTCTTCATCTTTTCGTTTACTGCCAACATGTCTTCATGATGACCCTTGGTATGAACTAGGTCCCACTCCGTGTTTCCAAGTTTTGAGTCGAGTTCCTGAATCTCCGCATCCTTCTCCTCTATCGTAGTATGATGCATCTTAACCAACTCCTTCAACTCCTCAACCTTGTCCTGTAACTCTATGTTACGGTTATATAGAGCGTCATACATCTCAGCTGATATGGAGTTTGGTGGAAACTCCTCAAGATCCTCTTCCTCATCCTCCTCCTCTATCTCCTCAGAACTATCCTCCTCGGGATCAATCACAGGCTCATCCTCCTGAATTAACTGCTCCCGTACTACGTGAATATCCTGGGGTTCATCGTCTCTAGGTATCTGAGGTATCGCTTCCCTAGCTGGATTGGATCCTCCTTCGTTTGACATCCTGACAACAAAATATTTTAAGTTTTACTAACATTTTTCGATACTCGCGAGCACATAAGTTATTAACACATAGCACATAATGTCTTTTATTGTTTAGCTTCAATGGATACCTTAATCCATTTCTTAAAACTCGATAAGAGTTGAACACCTCTATGTTTTCTATTTCCTTAAAGGTTACTTCCTAAGGTTTCCCCACTTAAGGTTCATAACCTAAGGCTTTGATACCAACTTGTGACACCCCCAAATCCAGGTACTCCATTCCCACAGGATTTGGTGCTCACTATCCAAAACCATTACATCTATCTACCCATCATAAAGGATAAAGACATAATTTTTTAAAAAAACTTAAGCAATAATCATTCCCATTAAAGAGTTACATCATCATTTTAAAAACAATCCCAGGTAATCTAACCTTAAATTTATTACATCAATTTGCGAAATATGTCATAACATAAAACAAGTCTTGAAACGTAAAACATTTAAATAATTTCTCATAAGTCTTCAGCACTTGGACAATTTGCCCTTTCCTTTGCTAGTAGACGACTCATCAACTTTCTCCACTTTAGCTGCAGTGTTAATTGCAAGAGTGAGCAAACAAATGCTCACTGATATAGAAAGTAGTAATAATAGTAACATAAGAGTGAACAACAAAAGCTGAACAAAAGGAACTTGTTCTACAAATCAAAATAGAAAAAAGTTTGAACTTTAATTATCTGAGGGTCTTAAGACCACGAACTATGTCTTCGGTATTTAGGTATTATTACCTCAACCTTAACAGTCATTTAGACTATACAGACCCTCCTTACGTACTTAGGGGGATCAACCCTTTGTACCATGTATTCTGCACAAACATCTAAACGTTACACATACAAAATCCCCTATGTTAGGGTTGTTCATCTCAATTTGGATTTAGAATTTTCAGCACTAAAGAAAGTTTAGTTTGGAACTTAGATTATCAGTGTTTCTAGAATTTTAGAACACTATTCAATTTCCATCAATAAAGATTTAATACAGAATGTATAACTGAACAAGGCTATCAAAGTCAAAGATCGGATATCAACAATATATGTAATTGAATAAACATGATATACATGCAAAATGCTATAACCAAAAGAGTTAGAATAATCTCATTTGAAACGATGTATTAGAATAATATATGCTTTGAATAGTAACATCAAGGTTTAGAAAAGTAAAACTCGCGAGGAGTAGCGAATTAGGTTACAAGAGCTTGTACAAACATATTCAGGATAGATTAGGCTTGCTCAATTTTAAGAACTTGTACAATAATAATATAGGAATGGAAACTTGCATTCAATAAGAAAAGAATGAAGTTACAAAGCTTGCTCAATTGTAAGGAGATAAGGTTTCGAAACTTGCTCAATAATAACAAGGTAGAGTTAGAAAAAAATGCCTTGATTGTAAGCTACATAAATGTAAAATAATCTCCAATTACCCTACATACATCATCAAAATCGCAAAAAAAATTAGTTATATGAATATTAACTTTAGGGTTTAAACCATCATTTAGGTCATAACCCTAACCTAGCACCTAACCACGTAGGTTAATATACTTAACGAATCTGAAATCTCATTACAAGCCAACATAAGCTAACCGATCATCTCTAACCTTTGAAAACATCACATTTGGTTTCATTTTGTAACTTATTTAAATAATTATTTCAAATCTTTACACTTTACATTACAACACATTGAAATATGTTATTATAGTTTCTATTATGCCTTAACATCATTAACATGCTTGCTTAGAAAACATACGTCCATTATACATGACCTGCAAATAAGCAGACTTCACTGTCTCAGACCAGGGTATGGCGCAGCTGCGCCATACTTAAGCTTGGGACCGGCGCAGTTGTGTCATTTTTGGCCTTTGCACTAGAAATTGTATTTGGTGCTCAATCACAGAAAACCAGTGGCCTTGTTCATTGCTTGCTTCGATCAGGTAATGGTGAGCGTGTTTTGCACACACACACCGATGTAAATAGAAACTTGACAATGAGATTTCATTTTAGCCCAACTAACACAAATTTCATCAAAACACTGAAATTAGCACATCCAATTGATATAAAACTAACACATACATGTTTCTTCACATATTCATCGACTTAGAACAATTAAACATCAAATTAAACTAATTTAATTCCTTAATTTCATGTTTTCATATAAAAACTCAATTTTTGACACCTTTAGCGAATTCGAATTGACACGATTCCAACTACGCCGCTGTGACGCCCCCAAAATAGGTATACATCACCCATTCTGAGTTGTCAATACATGGTACAGAAACAACTACAACTTTATTATTACAACAGTAAAACTGTGAGTTTGAATACAAATATTATCTTCTAGACAATATCTATAGTCAAATAAATCCTCATCACATTATTGATACATTATTTTACAAAAATGGTGAGGACTACTAAACAACTCTCTCTAGAACCTTCATTCCATACCCAGACTCGTACTTTCGCTTATATTCTCGCCTCCTAAGAAGAAAAATGGAACAAAAGGAAAAGGGTGAGCTCAACTAGCCCGAAGAAGAATATTATGACTAAGATAATATACAACAAATTATCGTTAGTCTTCAACAGGAAAAATCTAATAGAATACAATAGACAACAAATCAATATTCGCAGTGAAATAATAATTTATTAGAAGAGTTAAGTAGAGAATGCAAACTACTATCTTCTATGTATGAATTTAAAAGTTCATCGCTCATCTTTTATCCCTGTAACATCAATCAATATATATCGGAATCAAAATTCATCTTTGCAAAGACAGCCAAAGATATTCATCGATTGGTCATGTTCATCTAAAAACACATTCATCTTGCACACTACGGGCCAAAGATATTCATCAGAAATCATTCATCTTTGCACTCTGAGGCCAAAGATATTCAATAATATCATCATTTAAGACCGAGGATGATGAAAAATATTTTTAAAGCGAATCCAATGAAACAAAATGACAAGGATTAAGGATTAAGGATTAGTACTTTACTTTATCCATGTACAAAAAATACCTCAAAAATAATCATAGTGGTATAAAATTCAAGAATGATCAAAACATGGATACAATCAAAGATAGTATCCACAATAGATATTTTAGACGAAAAGGAAAATTTTTATTTTTCGATGAATAAGGCAAGTATTCGTGAATAGTACCATATATCGTGAATAGTCTTGATATCGTGAATAGTAACTCAGAGCACCAAAAGTTCCAAATTTGATAAAAACTTCAGATCAATATTTCAGCATAATGATATTGAAGAAATAATATCATTACGAAAAATAATAATATCCCTTACCTCGGAAAGATAGTACTTCTAACTGGAATACTGGATATAAGCTATAACTTGAACTTGCACCGTATAGAAATACTCAAAGTATACTCAAAATACTCACAAGAATACGCTCGATAATATTGAGAGAGAAAACTTCAATTTCTGGTGTGATTTTCAATTCTAACCTAAGCACCCTATTTATAGGAAAATGCTTAGAACACCCAAAGCGAAAATTTAATAAAATATTAATATATATTTATTAAATTTCTACGCTTTCCAAAATCGATTCAAACCATCACCACCAAGAGTGACTCACCTTGCCTAACTCAAAAAAAACGTTTTTCTTATTAAAATATTTAAAACTTCAAAAATTAATTATTTGAGCTTGAACTTCAATAATTCACAATAAATAGCCCTTTTGTCAGAAAATTCGAATCTCGTGAATTTTTATAGAAAATTCAATTCTCTACAACTTTACAGAAGAAAGATTTTCCAAATTCCAAACATAAATTGACCGAAATCCATGAACGGGCGATTTTACAGGCTATAATCAAATTTCAGTTAAGAAATGGGGTCCACCGACATGTTTAGCATGTTTTAAACATTTATTGCAACAAAAATACTCTTTCTCCTCGTATAATCATATATCACACATTCATTGTAAAAATATCACCATTATTATATTATTAAAAATATAATAATATATTTAAATGAATTATTTTATCAGAAAAAGATAAAATTTTAATTTTCAACAATTGTCACATTAAAAAAATTTCTCCATCTATATCCACATAAAATCAATATTTTCCTCATCATATAAATCAATAATTAATTATTCACGAATAATATTACAGAATCATAATATTGACAACCAGGCAGTTCCCAGGAAAGTGGGGGCTTTCCAATAAGAATTTCTCCTTACTAGCGCGCAATTAGGTGACCAAACCTCTCCTTAGACAGAACTTTCTAGACATTGTCAATAATGTTATCCAATAATATTATTCAGATAATATGAATTATTGCTTCGATAATGAAAAAATACTGTGTAGTGACAATTATTGAAACAACAGTAATATAAAATATCAACACTGACAATTATTGAATCAATAAAATAAAATTTGAGCGATAATTCATTGTAACAATTATTGAGTAGTGCCTTCTTACGTAAGAATCAATAATTGGTGCAATACTGTAAGTGTCATCTTGTGTTTTAACCACCGAGTATTTTAACAAAGATTAATCGTAATAACTACGCCGCTATTATTTTTAAACAACTTATATTTGTCGTTTTCTTCATCCAATCGCTTTCCATTATGGGGCCAACAAAAGACTGCGCCATCGTACGAATATTCCCCGACAGCAAGAATATTCCACGACCAAACGAATATTCCCCGACAACAATGAATATTTTATAACCACTTGCTTATTTTGAAATATTGCGTATTTTACCCATAACTATCAACATTAATCAAATCAACCCTTACTATTTCAAAATAATAAATAAAGAAAATTAAATTTCATTAATAATAAGTTGGGGTCTTACAACCTCCCCTCCTTATGAAATTTCGTCCTCGAAATTGACGTACGTACCTGGTGTTTCGAAAAGGTGAGGATACCTCGCTTTCATTTCCGTTTCAAATTCCCAGGTCATTTCCTCTATAGCATGATTCCTCCCACGAACTTTAACTTGTGGTATGACCTTTGCAAGATAGGACATGCTCCTTCCTATCCAAGATCTTCGGTGGTACCTCCTCATACATTAAGTCTTCGGCTATCTCGTCTGGTTCTAACTCTATAACGTGGTTCGGGTCTTTCACATATTTACGAAGTACAGATATATGAAACACATTATGAACACGAGACATACTCGGAGGTAACGCAAGTCTATAGGCTACATTTCCTACTCGGTCAAGAATTTGAAATGGACCAATAAATCGTGGATTGAGTTTTCCTCTCTTCCCAAATCTTGTAACTCCCTTCCATGGAGCAACTCGCAACAATACATGATCCCCTATACTAAATTCCACGTCCTTTCGATGAAGATCCGCATAACTCTTTTGTCGATCTTGTGCCGCTTATATATCGTTGTCGAATCATTTGCATCTTTTCGGTGAGTCATATCGTACTCAACTCGGGTCCCAACAATGTTGCTTCACCCACCTCATCCCAACATATTGAGAAGCGACATTTTCGTCCATATAATGCTTGAATGGAGCCACACTATACTTGTCGATAACTGTTGTTGTAGGAGAATTCCACCAATGGTAAATACTTATCCCAAGCGCCCTTGAAGTCTAGGACACGAGTCTTAATAGATCTTCAAGAGTTTGAATAGTCCTCTCTCGATTGTCCGTCCGTTTGGGGATGGTATGTAGAACTAAATCGCAAATCCGTGCCCATAGCTTTTTGCAAGCTAACCCAAAATCTTGAAGTGAATCTTGGGTCACGATCCAAACTATGGATCTTGGCATGCCATGCAACCTCATAATCTCATTCACGTACATACTAGCAAGGCGTTCAAGGAATAAGTCTCCGTATCGGCAAGAAATGAGAGACTTGGTTAATCTATCAACAATAACCCAAATAGCATTGATGCCTTGAGAAACCGTAGGAAGACCCAGAATTGAAATCCATGGTAATGTGTTCCCACTTCCATTTCGGAATCTCAAGTGGTTATAATGAGACCCTTAGGTACTAGATGCTCGCCTTTACACGTTGACAAGTTAAACACATCGAGATAAACTTTGCAATCTCTCTCTCTTCATATTGTTCCACCAAAATGTATGTCGAAGATCACGATACATTTTAGTACTTCGAGGATGGATTGCAAATGGTGTATTGTGTGCTTCCATCATAATCTTGTACTTCAAATCAGTCGTTAGGAACACAAAGTATGGAGTGGACTCAAGTATTCCTTCTTCATCAATTCTCGCCTTAGGAATAACTCCTTCTTGTACTTTCTTCTTCATATGCATCATCTGCCAAGATTGGGTGGCGAGTAACCTTAACTTTTTCTATTAAAGTTGGCTCTATGCGTATACTTGACATCATCGCACTCATTCTCGCATATGATCTTCTACTCAACGCCTAATTACTACCACGTTCGCTTTTCCAAGATGGTATTGAATAGTGTGGTCGTAGTCTTTCAATAGCTCGAGCCAACGTCATTCTTGCCGCATGTTGAGTTCTTTTGAGTGAAGAAATATTTAAGGCTTTTATGGTCCGAATATATCTCCACTTTCTCCCCATATAGATAGTGCCTCCATATCTTTTAAGCGAAAACGATTGCACGCCAACTCTAGATCATGAGTACGATAATTCCTCTTATACTCTTTAAGTTGTCGCGAGGCATAGGCTATGACTTTCCCACGTTGCATGAGAACACATCCTAACCCTTTGCTCGAAGCATCGTGTGAGATAACAAATCCATCCGAACTAGATGGTATTGTTAGAGCAGTGCGAAATAAGTCTCCTCTTAAGCTCTTGGAAACTCTTCTCGCATTCTTCGCTCCAAACAAATTTTGTATCCTTGAGGAGTTTGGGTTAATGGAGTAGCGATTCGAGAAAACCCTTCCACGAATCTCCGATAATAACCATTAAGCCCAAAAACTACGACTTGATCATCGACTTGGTTGCTCCCAACTTTGTATTGCTTCAATCTTCGTCGGATCAACAGATACTCCATGTTTTGACACCACGTGCCCAAGGAATGCTACTTCCTCAAGCCAGAACTCGTATTTCTTCAACTTGGCATAAAGCTTGTTTTCACGAAGCCTTTGGAGTACCAGCTTCAAATGGTGCTCATGATCTTCACGGCTTTTGGAATATATGAGGATGTCATCAATAAAGACAACAACGAATTGATCCAAATATTCCTTGAATACTCGGTTCATCATATCCATGAAAGCAAGATGAGCATGAGTCGATCCGAAAGAGATGACTAAGAATTCATAATGCTGCATGCAGGAGTTCTAAAGGCGATCTTTGAATATCCTCGATTCTAATCTTGGTGATGATATCCGAATGAAGATAGATTTTGAAAAGAATTGTGCCCTCAGAATCGGGTCAAACAAGTCATCAATATGAGTTAGAGGATACCTATTCTTGATGGTGACATGGTTCAATTCAGATAGTCAATATTAAAGTCGCATACTCCGTCTTTCTTCTTCTTTGAATAAAAGCAGAGCACCCCAAGGAGATGTACTTGGGGCGAATGAAACCGATGTCCAACAATTCTGTAGTTGGACCTTTAACTCCTGAAGTTCAATAGGAGCCATTCGATATGGGGTTTTAGAAATGGGCTTTGTACCGGAGTTCAAGATCAATAAAGAATTCAACTTCACGTTACGGGGTAGACCAAGGGAAGTTCTTCAGAAATCGTCGGGAAAGTCAATAACAACAGGAATATTATTCAAATTTGGCGTGTCTTTATTCAAATCCATAACATGGGCTAAGAAAGCTTGACATCCGTTTTTCAATAAGCGAATAGCTTTATTATTAGATATGATGCGGTGATTGATTTTAATGGTTTAGTTGCTTGAATTTGCATAACGGGTTGTTTAGGAATATGAAAGCTAACAACCTTACGAAAATAATCAATTTTGGCATGATGTGTAGTTAACCAATCAATCCCTAAAATCACATCAAAAGCAAGTATCTTTAAGGAGATAAGGTCAACAGGTAAGGTGATGGTGCCAAGTTGAATCGAACAAGATTTATAAACAGTGGATGTGATGAAAGTTTCTCCCTAACCTAGTTTCCGAGATAGGTCAAAGTCTAATTTTTTTGGTCAAATTTAAGCGTTGAGCACATGCAGGAGAGATAAATGAATGGGTAGCACCAGGTATCAAGTAAGGTATAAACTTCGCAAGAATTTCTGTCAAGGAGAGGTTTGATCACCTAATTGCGGCATGAAGGAGAAATCTTTATTGAAAGCCCCTCTTTCCTAGAGGAGCGGCTCAGCCAAGATCTTGTGATTCTGTAATATTATTTGTGAATAATTAATTATTGATTTATATGATGAGGAAAATATTGATTTTATGTGGATATAGATGGAGAAAATTTTTAAAGTGACAATTGTTAAAATTGATATTTTGTCTTTTCGATAAAATAATATTTTATTATATTATTATAATATAATAATGGGGATATTTTTACAATGAATGTGGGATATATGAGTATATGAGGATGAAGAGTATTTTTGTTGCAAAAAAGTTTTTAAAACATGTTAAACATGTCGTGGGCCCATTTCTCGATTGAAATTTTATTATAGCTTTTGTAAAATCGCCTGGTTTGTGGATTTGGTCAATTTCTATTTAGAATTTGGAAAAACTTTCTTCTGCAAAGTTGTAGATAATTGAATTTCCTATAAACAAATGCGAGATTCTAATTTTTTGATAAAAGGACTATTTATTATGAATTATTGAAGTTCCAAAATTCTGAAATAATTAATTTTTGGAAGTTTTAATTATTTTTATTTAGAAAAAAGTTTTTGTTGTGTATGGACATGTGTTAGGTGTTTGAGATCAGCTGGTAGGATGGCGTAGAGGATTTATTATATATATTAATATTATATTAAATTTTCTACTTTGGTGTTCTAAGCATTTTCCTATAAATAGGGTGCTTAGGTTAGATTTGAAAATCACACCAGAAACTAAAGATTTCTCTCTTTCTCTCTATATATATCGGCGTATTTGTGAGTATTTTAGTACTTTGAGTATTGCTATACGATTGCAAGTTCTTTCAAAGACTATATCCGGTATTCCGATTAGAAGTACTATTCTTTACGAGGTAAGGGATGTTATTTTATTAGAAAATGATATTATTTCTTCAATATCATTATCTTAGAAATATTGGTTGTAAATTTTTATCAAATTTGGAACTTTTTCATGTCGGGGTTACTATTCATGAGTTACTATTCATGAGTTACTATTCATGAGTTACTATTCATGAGTATCTATTCACGAGTACTATTCACGAAGCGTGATGATTTTTTTTATGAAATTTCTATCTTTTGATGTCGGAGTTACTATTCACGTATACGGCACTATTCACGAATACGACACTATTCACAGAAAAATTAAATTTTCTTTTCTGTGTCCAAGATTGTCTGTTATGATTCTTATCTTTGATTGGATCTATGTTTTGATCTTCATTCTTGAATTTTACTCCAATCTGGTTATTTATGAAGTATTTTTGAACTGGGATTATTTAAAGTACGAATCCTTAATATTTGTTCTTTTGTTTAACTGGATTCATTTTCTTTAAAATATTTTTCATCATCCTCAGTCCTAAATGATGATATAACTAAATATCTTTGGCCTGTAGTGCAAAGATGAATGATTTCTTGATGAATATCTTTGGCCCGTAGTGCAAAGATGAACAGGTGTTGAGATGAATATGACCGACTGATTAATATCTTTGGCCCGTAGTACAAAGATGAACAGGTGGTTAGATGAACATGACCAACTGATGAATATCTTTGGCCTGTAGTGCAAAGATGAATATTTGATTCCAGATATATATTGATTGATTTTACAGGGATAAAATATCGACGATGAACTTTTAAATTCATATATAGAAGATAGTAGTTTTCATTCTCTACTTAACTCTTTTAATGAATTATTATTTCCACTGCAAATATTGATTTAAAACTGGTTGTCTATTGTATTCTATTAGATTTTTCCCTGTTGAGGACTAACGATAATTTGTTCTATATTATCTTAGTCATAATGTTCTTTACTAGGCTAGTTAAGCTCACCCTTTTCCTTGTTGTTCCATTTTTCTTCTCAGGAGGCGAGAATGTAACGAGTACTAGTCGGGGTGTGGAATGATGGTTCTAGAAGTTGTTTTAGTAGTCCTCACTATTCTGTAAAATAGTGTATTAATAATTGTAATGAGGACTTATTTGAGTGTGGATATTGTCTAGATGACAATATTTGTATTTAAACTCACAGTTTTTATGTTGTATTAATAAATTTGTAGTTGTTTCGGTACCATATATTTGGTGACTCAGAATGGGTGTTGTATACCTATTTTGGGGGCGTCACAACTTTGGTGCGGACTTGTACTCTAAATACTGAGAAGAACAACCCTATTATTAGGGGATAATTTACGCTTAGCGTTGAAATGTTTGTGCACAATACATTGTACGAAGGGTTGATGTGACGCCCCCAAAATAGGTATACATCACCTATTCTGAGTCGCCATATACATGGTACAAAATATAAATTCAACTTAATAATACAGCTGTCGTGTAAAATATGACAAAACATAAATTGAGAGTTTTAATAAGAATATTGTCATCTAGACAATATACACACTCAAAGGAGTCCTCATTACATTTATTGTCACATTATTTAACAGAATAGTGAGGACTACTAATACTATCATCTGGACCATCACTCCGTTTCCCGATTAGTCCCGGCTACGTTCTCATTTCCTGAAGAGAACAGTGAAAGAAAGGGGCGAGGTCAACTAGCCCAGTAAGAAATATTATGACTAAGATAATGTAGAATAAATTATCATTAGTCTTCAACAATGTTAAACTGATAAAGTATAACAAACATTAAGTTTAACTGCAGCGGAACAAGCAATCCATTAAAAGAGTCAAGTAGAGAATAAAATCTACTAACTTCTATGATTTAAAAAGGTTTTTCATTACTTTTATCACTGGGACTCAACTTAATAAATAATCCACATCATCTTTGCACTACGGCCAAGGATATTCATTAGTATCACAACCAAAAATTATCCATGCACTACGGGCCAAGGATATTCGTGTATTCATTAATGGTCATGATCATGCCAACAACTGTCCATCAATGCACTACGGGCCAATGAGGACTTTTACCATATCATTTGTAACATTACGGTCATGATTATACCTATTAATCCATGGTCATAATCATACCAAGTTCATCTATGCACTACAGGCCACAAATGACTTTCAACATAAAATAAACATGAGGATGATGACAATGATATAAGAATTCAATAAAACAGGTTCAAGAATTAATTTATCCAGGAACTAATAACGTCCAAATTGTCAACATGATACTTCTTTGTAGAGTAAAATTCAAGAATGCTCAGAAGAATATTTCCATGAAAAGATACTGGATGAAGCGCAAATATCAAGGATATTCCACTAATTTCATGGAATATGGAAGTCAAAACTTTTACCAACTGAGTATAATAAAGAATGGAATAACAAAAGAAATCACCGGGCATGCGATAGAGTACATGCAGACGGAGTTATTCCAACGAGAATAATAAATAACGAACCGGTCGAGGCAAAATTACGCGCAAGCGGGATATTCCAAGAGAATAATAAAGAATGGAATAATAACAGAAATCACCATGCATGCGATAGACCGCAAAGATAGGTTATTCCAACATAATAATAATTAATGGAACCGAATTAGGACGTAATACTTATGGCGGGATATTCCAGCGAGAATAATAAATAACGGAGCGGGTTATGCGAAAGCGCTTACGGACATGATGTTCAAAGAATAATAATAAAGAATGTAATAATGGAAGAATTTCACTATGTATGCGGTACTTGGCATGTATGCAGTTTTCAACATAATGATAAAGAATGGAATAACAAAAGAATTTCACCAAGTATAGGGTAGCACAGATATCTGAGTTATTCTAATGAATAATAAAGAATGAAATAACTGAAGTTCTCTTCATGAATACGAAAGAAATAATACCCCTTACCTTAGAAGAAACTGGATATTGAAAAAGTGAGTAGCAGAATACTTTTCTTCTTTCTCTCTATAGTTTCTCTCTCTAGAGTTTCAGTGAATTCGTAAGAAATAATCAAGGAATGAGCTTCTATTTATAGGAGAATGGGTGAATAGTAACTAATTCATGAGCGGTCAGATTGATTTACTTTTAAGCAGACAGATCCATATTAATTTACTATGCAAATTATAAATAAAATATTCTAATAAAAAAAAATCTTTTAAATAAAATATAATATATTCTATTTATAGTCTAATAAAACAAATAACTTTATAAAAGTATTACATTTTATATAAAAAGATTTTACTATGCAAACACTATCACGAGCACTTGCAAATACTATGCATAATAAAATATAATATATTCTAATTATTGTCTAATAAAACAAATAACTTTATAAAAGTATTCTATTTTATATAAAAATATTTTACTATGCAAAACACTATGCATAATAGAATATAATATATTCTATTTATAATCTAATAAAATAAATAACTTTATAAAAGTATTCTGTTTTATATAAAAAGCTTTTCTGTTTTATCAAATTAATAATACTAAGAAAACAAAATTTATATATATATATATATAAACTTTCGTGACTTCATAAAAAGACACCTCAATATATTTAACAATATTTATCATCATTATTATAAATCACAATATTAATCGACCAGGTCGTTCCCAGGAAAGAGGGGGCTTTTCAATAAAGATTTTTCCCTATTGGCGCGCAATTAGGTGACCAAACCTCTCATTGGCAGAACGTCTAGACATCGTTAATATTGCTAATAATAATACTAATAACTTTGTTATCTCAATTATTGATTTAATAATATATAAAATATCCTCAATAATTGAATCAAATAACGTGAGATCTTATCTGCAATTCTTTGTAGCAATAATTGAACAAAACTGAGTGACTTCTCACGTAAGCATCAATAATCAATACCGTGTGCTACTATGAAACCAAGCGTATTACTGTACTTTTAACATCGGTTGTTTCAAAAGTTTTAACGGTAAAACTTCTTTCGTTATTTTCATAAAAATATTTTTGTCGTTTTCTCAATCCTACAATAATTCTGTTGTGGGGTCCACCAATGATTGTGCCGTCGTACGAATATTTTCCGACACAAAGAATATTCCCCGACCTATCGAATATAATACAACAACTTGCATACTTTTCAAAATTTATAAATATTACCCACAACTATAACATTATATCAAATTTACTCCATAATATTAAAAAAAAATATTTCGAGAAAATTTAAATCTTTATTCATAAAATTTGGGTTCTCACAGTTGATCCCCCTAAGTACGAGGAGTCCTTATAGTCTTATGGCTGTTAAAGTTGAAGTTGAAAGATTACTTACAATTGTGGACATAGTTCGTGGTCTTATGACAGTCAGTTATATTTTTTTCCATATTTTGATTCCTGTCTTTGGTTATCATTGATAGAGTACTATTCAGTTTTGATGAGCCTATTCATTGGCAGTTATTATTATCTTGTTGATTCATTACTATATCTAGTGAGCATTTTTTTGTTCACTCTTGTATAAATATAATCATTGCAGCTAAAGTTGAGAAGGTAGATGAACCTACAACTAGCAAAGGAAAGGGAAAAATGTACAAGTGATGAAGACTTGTAATTTTATTTTATTGTTATGATGATAGACTTTTGTTTAATGATGTGATGTAATAATTTTATTTCCGCACTTGAATGATTGTAATTAAAGGTTAGACAACCTGCGTGATTTTTATTAATGTAATCCTTTAATGGGAAGGTTTTATTATTCAATTTTATTATGATTGGGTAGTTAGATATGAATGTTTTATTAAGTGAACACCAAATCTTGTGGGAATGAAGTACCTGGATTTGGAGGTGTCACAATTAACCCTTGTTTTATGGCAGTATTTGAGAATGACAGCTGAGAATGTTAACAATGGAGTGAATGAGACCGTGGAGACACCTTTAATCACTAACCAGGAGAACGTGCAATAGGATGGCAATGTTCCTCCTATAAACAACACCACCGATCAAACGATGAATGTTGGGATGTTCAGTTGCTTTTTGCAGTTCATGTAAAATCAGACGAGGGAGACTCATGTACAAAATACGGGTGGAAATAATAACAACGTGCGACTTGTCACAGCCAAGAAGTTCAAAGAGTTGGGACCACCAGAGTTTTTGGGAAAGCCGGATCCGATTAAGGCGAAAACGTGGGTTAAGTAAATTAGAAAGATATTTAATGTCTTGGGATGCACGGAGGAACACAAGGTTCCATTCACCACCTTTATGTTCTGTGGTGAGGCAAATTACTGGTGGGAATCTGTGAAGCATACCCAGCCAGCCGCACTCAATATGTCTTGGGAAACATTTCAGAAACTGTTCAATGACAAGTACTTTCCTAAAAGTATTCGTCATATGAAGGAGGTAGAGTTTATTAGATTGGAACAGAACAACATGACTATGTCCCAGTACGAGACTAAGTTCATAGAGTTATCTAGGTTTGCACCTCATTTGGTAGAGAATGAGGAACGTATGACGCGGATGTTTCTGAGAGGTCTGAAATCCGAAATTCTTCAATACCTCATTTCTCACAAATTTTCTCTATATTCAGATGTTGTGAACAAGACTCAATTATTAGAGCGAGATAATGAGTCTGTTCAAACGAGGGACCATAACCAGGGTCATACCGGTGACAACAGTCATCAGAGCAATGATAACCAGTGGGGAGGAAAATATTTGGACAAAAGCGGTAACCACTCTGGTGGTAATCGTGGCCATGATAGTAGAAGAACCGAGTTGGGGGGAGATTTCAAAAAGAGAAGGTACAACAATGACAACGTGAAGACGTCAGAACCAGCATCAACTATTTCTAGGGGAGGAGAACGACCACCGGTCGTGTGTTATAACTGCCCACAACAATTCAAGGTATGTTATAACTGTGGAAAGGAAGGTCATATAGCTCGAGATTATCCTGTAGCGAAACCAAGTCTAGCGGGAATGGTGACTCCAAATGATGTCCCGGACAAGTCAAAGTCGGTGGTTCCTGGAAGATCATTTGTCGTGACTGCCCAAAACGTGAGGAACCCAAACGAGGTGATCACGGGTAAGCTAATCATAAACTTTTGTGAAGTTTATACCTTACTAGATACCGATTCTACCCATTCTTTTATCTTTCCTGCTTATGCTCAACGTTTGAACTTGACTCCGGAGAAATTAGACTTTTATTTATCTGTTGAGACTCCGTTAGGAGAAACTTTCATTACATCCACTGTTTATAAATCTTGCTAGATTCAAGCTGGCACCATCACATTACTTGTTGATATCATCTCTTTGAAAATACATGCATTTGATGTGATTTTAGAGATTAATTAATTAACCACTCATCATGCTAAAATTGATTTTTTTTTTCGTAAGGTTGTTAGTTTTTATATTCCTAACCAGCCTGTTATGCGAATTCAAGCAACCAAACTGTGAGATCCTAAATTTTATGAAATGAAAGTATTCAATTTTCTTATAATTATTATTCTATATAGTAAATTGTTAAATTGATAAAAGGTTAAAGGTTAAATTTTCAAAGTAAGCAAGTTGTCATAAAATAATCGGTGATAAAAGTACAGTAATACGCGTGATTGCATAGTAGCACACGGTATTGTACATTATCTTTGATTATTGATGCTTATATGAGAAGTCACTCAGTTTTATTCAATTATTATTAAATTAATAATTGAGATGACAAAGTTATTCATATTATTATTTGCATTATTGATAATATTTAGAAAGTTCTATCGAGAAAAGGGATTTTGTCATCTAATTGCGCGCCAATAAGGAGAAATCTTTATCGGAAAGCCCCCTTTTTCCTAGGAATGATCTGGTTGTTAATATTATGAATTATAATATTAATGATGAATGTTATTAAAAATCAAATTTGAGTTCGAAGTTGAATTTGGAGACGCGGACGAGATATTTGAGTCCGAAACGATAAAATTAGTAAAAATAGATTATAAACACAAATTTTGCCGGGGTTGACTTTTTGGTCAAAAAGTTAATAGTTGACTTTTTCAAAAAAAGTCAAACTTCAAAAATTTCAAAGATGAAATTGTTGAGAAAAATATTTCCATTGTGTTGGGATTATTAATGTTAGTGAAAATTGACATTTATTTTGATAATAATTGATTTCTGGAGGTTATATTGACCAATCGGGTAATTAATCGAATAAATGAGCAATTAATTGTTATTAATTCACATGTTTATAACTATTTATTCACATGTATGTACTATTGATTCACATGCATGTACTATTAGGGGAGGTGGTGCAAGATTGATAATACTTGCATGACTAAATTAAAAATGGAGGTATAGATGAAGGTACTATACTGTAACTATTTTTTTCACTTGTATAGAACTATTGATTCACATGACTGAACTATTGATTCACGTGATGTACTATTAGGGGAGGTGGTGCAAGTTTGATAATACTTATAGGATTAAATTTAAAATAGAGGAAAAGATGAAAGTATTATACTATAATATTTTGATCCCCAAAACGTGTAATTATCGAAACTATATTTTCCTATAAATAGAAGCTCATTCTTATTTCATTCTCACCAATTCACTAAGAATCATAAAAGCAATTATAGAGAGAGAAGCTATAGAGAGAGAAACTATAGAGAGAAAGAAGAAGCGAAGTCTGCTACTTCACTATTGCAGTATCCAGTCTTCTACTAAGGTAAGGGGTATTATTTCTTTTGCATTCGTAAGGGATATTATTTTTGTTCAATATTCGTATGAAATAATATTTTCTTCCATACTCTGTAGTATGTATGTAATATTATTTCGTTTCGTATCCCTAATTCTACACTCATTTTATTGAAGTAAGTTTGGCAGGACTTGCCAACACTCTACTTTTTCTAAAGTAGTCTGGATCACAACTTAATTATTTTTAAAACTTGTACAAATTTGTTTAATTTTCTCCGTGGGACCATTAATTCCACTACTAACATTATTATATACCTCATTTGGTTATTTTGTCAAAGCAAGTGTGCTAGTTGTTTACTAAATTTTCAGTATAAATAGGTTGCCCGGTTGAACAACTAAACACACACTATCACTACAATAAAAATATAAAATTCTTTTACTACAATATTGTGAGTATTTCTATTGAGTGTAATGTTACTCCAAGTGTAGATAAGGAATGCAAGCATTGTTTAAGTTGATCAATTTCATAGAAAGCAGAATCAAGTCACATACTAAAGTAAGGGATGTCATTATTATGGTAAGAGATGTCATTGCTAAGGTAAGGGATGTAATTATTATGGTAAGGAGGTATCATGTTTATGGTAAAGGGATGTCATTTTCTTTTCTACTCCATATTATGGTAAGATATTATTATTCGTTTCTTCAGCTTATCATTAAATGGTGAAAAGTCCTGAAAGGATTAGAATATCCTTAATAGTTTGTGCTTCATCTAATATCATGTTGGCAATTCAAACTCTAGATAATTAATTCAAAAATCACTAAGATCTATTTGATCTTATTGTTCTGATTATTTATGTTAATTCATTATATATATCATTGTCATCATCCTCATACTTATATTGTGATAAAAGTCATCTTTGGCCCGTAATGCATAGATGGACTGTTGATTGGTATGATTATGACTAGGGATTATTCGGTGTAATCATGACATGTAATGTTACAAATGAAGTGGTAAAAGTCGTCATTGGCCCGTAGTGCATTGATGGACAGATGTTGGTATGATCATAACCATGCGTTCTCTTCGGCCAAAGGTGTAAAGATGAATTGTTGTTTGACATGATCATGACCATTAGTGAAAACACGAATATCCTTGGCCCGTAGTGCATAGATAATTCATGGTCGTGATACTAATGAATATCCTTGGCCCATAGTACATGGATAATTCAGTGATGTGGATTATTTATTGAGCTGAGTCTCAGCGATGAAATATTAATTCATGGATGTGATAACACGATTATCCTTGGCCCGTAGTGCATGGATAATTCATGGATGTGATACTAATGAATATCCTTGGCCCGTAGTGCATGGATAATTCAGTTATATGGATTATTTATTGAGCTAAGTCTTAGTAATGAAATATTAATTCATGGATGTGATAACACGATTATCCTTGGCCCATAGTGCATGGATAATTCGTGGATGTGATACTAATGAATATCCTTGGCTCGTAGTGCATGGATAATTTAGTGATGTGGATTATTTATTAAGCTAAGTCTCAGCGATAAAATATTGATGATAAACTTTCAGATCATAGAAGATAGTAGATATCATGCTCTACTTAACTCTTCTAAAAACAGTTGTATGTCTTTGGCTCGTAGTGCAAAGATGGACTGTTGATTTACCTGATTATAAATATGAATTGTGGATTTAACTATAATCTTTGGTGGTTCAGGTGAAAACAGGTGATGAAAGTTCTCTTTGTCTTGGGTACAATGAAGAACTGTAGTTAGTATTAATGATGTACTTTTAATTTGGAAGTGACAGTAGACATTATATTCTACTTGACTCTTCTAATGGATTATTGATTTCGCTACTATTATGGCTGGAAACTTTTATCTTCTACCATATGTTCTAAATCTCTGATTTATTATTGTTGAAGACTATTGATAATGTAATTATCTTAAGTAATGATATTCTTTACTGGGCTATTTGTGCTCACCCTTTTACTTCACCAACCTTTCAGGTAATAAAAATGTAGTTTTGGGACTAGCAGAGAGAACGTGGGTATAAAATGGTGTTACGAATTAGTCGCAGTCCTAATTAAATTATGAAATGGTGTGGCATAATAATTATACTGAGAACTTAAAATGTGTGTGACATATTTTATACATCATTTACTAATTGATTTTGGTGAACAACTATAGGGTGATGAGGACCCGACCTTGGAAGCGTCAAAAATACACCACATTAGAGTGAGGAGAACAGAAATCTTCTCCTGTCCCTTTGGAGACTTAAAATATTTGCTGTTGTACTTTATATGACATTGTAATAATTTGAGTATGAATATTGTCGTATTATATATGCTATAATATTTGTATTAAAACTCACAGTATACGTGTCATCGTATGTTGCACGACAGTTTTATAAATGAAGTTGTCAGTAGTGTATTTTTTGGCAACCCAAGATGGATGATGTGTACCTACTTTGGGGGCGTCACAAATGCAACATGGCAAGGTCATTGCGTACGCATCACACCAATTGAAGGATTACAAAAAATGATACCCTACTCACGAATTAGAGTTAGCGGCAGTAGTTCTTACATTAAAGATTTGGAGACATTATTTGTACGGAGAGAAATGTGAGATATACACGGACAACAAGAGTCTGAAATATATCTTCACACAGAAGGAGTTGAACATGCGTCAAAGAAGGTGGTTAGAATTAATCAAGGATTATGACTGCAATATTCTTTATCACCCGGGAAAGGCGAACGTAGTAGCCAACATGTTAAGTAGGAAAGGAAGGGAGAAGTTGATTCAGCTGACAACTCAGGAGGAGTTACTAAAAGAAATGGAGAAATTGTATATAGAAGTGAAAAGTTCGAAGAGGCCTAAAGAAGAATTGTTTGCAGGGAAGCGCGTTCAACCTTGTTGGACAGAATAAAGGAATCACAAGAGAAGGATGAAGAATGCGAGAAAATCAGGAAAAGGATCGCAAAAAATAAAGGATAAAGATTCAAAATGGATAAAGACTGTATTTTGAGATTCGAAGGGAGAGTGTGGGTACCAACGATAACCGAGTTGAGGGAAGAAATATTGCACGAGGCACACAATACGACGTATTCCGTTCATCCAGGAGGCAGAAAGATGTACCAAGATTGGAGGCAACATTTTTGGTGGCCCAATATGAAATGAGAAATCGTGGAGTGCGTTAGTAGATGTCTTACTTGACAACGGGTCAAAGCAGAGCATCAGAGGTCGAGTGGTTTACTTCAACCATTGGAAATATCGGAGTGGAAATAGGAGCACATTATGATGGACTTCGTGGTGGGACTTCCAATCACGCAGAAAGGTTTTGATGCCATTTGGTTTATCGTAGATCGACTAACGAAGATGGCTCATTTTCTATAGATCAAGATCTGAAATAATTTGAATCAGTTAGTGAGCATGTACGTAAAGGAAATTGTTTCACGACATGGAGTGGCGGTGTCAATTATCTTTGATCGAGATCCGCACTTCATGTCAAAATTATGGAAAAGCTTGTAAGAGAGGATGGGAACGCAACTGAGGTTAAGTACCACTTATCATCTGCAGACAGACGGACAAAGTGAGCGAATGATACAAACGTTGGAGGACATGCTTCGAACTTGCGTGATGGACTTTAAGGGAAATTGGGATAACCACCTACCCCTAGTAGAATTTACTTATAACAATAGTTACCATGCGAGTATCGGCATGCCACCGTACGAAACTCTTTATGGAAAAAAGTGTAGAACACCATTGCATTGGGATGAAGTTAGAGAATGACGAATGTTGGGACCAGAGTTAGTGCAACAAACTGTAAACGTGGTGACAGTAATAAGAGCCAAACTAGTAGCTGGAGAAGATCGCCAGAAGAAATACTTAGATTTACATCGTCAAGATCGCGAATTTAAAGTCGAAAGTTACGTTTTCTTGAAAGTATCTCCCTAGAAGGGAAAAATACGATTTGGTAAGAAGGGAAAATTGAGTCCGAGGTTCATAAGACCATTCGAGATATTGAAGCGAGTGGGCGAAGTGGCATAAAAAGTTTCATTACCACCCGACTTGGAGCACATCCATAACATGTTTCAAATTTTCGATTTGTGTCCGTATAAGCCTGACTACAAATATGTAATTTCCTACGAGCCCATTCAAGTGGAGAAGAATTTGACGTATGAAGAAATTCCTGTCCAGATATTATATAGGAAAGAACAGACATTAAGAAATAAAATAATATCTTCTGTAAAAGTACTTTGGCGAAACCACGACGCCAAGGAGGCCACGTGGGAATTATAAGATAAGATGTGAAGGGACTATCCCCATCTGTTTGTGTAACCTTGTACCAATTCCGAGGATGAAATTTTTATAAGGGGGGAGGATGTAAGAACCGTGAATTTTAATAATAAATATTAATAATAATAATAAAAAGAAAATGAATACTTATTTGAATATAAATATTGATGTCTTTGTGAGATGAGTAATTCAATTAATTCAAATTGAATTTATAAAATTAAGAAAAATATGGAGTTTATGATATAAGCGAAGAATGCCTTGTGTGGAGCGATAATGAGAATTATGATGACTTAATTAATTAAAGAATTAATGAATAAAGTGAATGATTAATTAATAATATATTGTTAATTAGTTGTTATTGTGAGTAATAAAATATTAATGAATAAATAATTGATTATTATTGTAAGATTAATGTTTGTTCAATAAATTGATAAATGTGACAATAGGTAATCACATATTATATAGTAACTACATCTATATGATATAAAGTGTAGTGTGACATGGTGATATGACTTTGTAATGTAGGAACTATATAATAAAATGGAATGAATTATGAGTAAAATAAATAATTCTTTATGTACAACATATGTGTGTGAGAACATTAAAGATGTACTTTATGTATATTAAATCAATGATATGCAAATTATAATTATTTCAATAAGTGAGTCTAATTGGAATAATGAAGTTGTAAAGAGATATAAAATTATTAGTGACCAATTAAAATTGTGTCTATACCTGTTATAAATATTAATTGGACTAGACTAATGTACATGGATTATATGATGTGGGTACATAAATAATCCCTAACTTTTCATCATGTAGTAGCATTAACACATTAAAATTTCATTTTTGGAAGTCCAAGGAACCAAACTAAGCATTATAAACTAAGTTGCTGAGTTTTAAACTCGTGTCCCATATTTAGTGACCAACGCAATGCTTAAACAGTGGCATAGTCTTAGTTGTGTGAAATTCATCTGCTATAATCCATGGTGATGATGGCTACAAAGTTGGTGGTTGGCCAACTCCTTGTCCATTGTTTTCTTCTATCTTCCTTTGATTCAAACTATGGAGCAAAGCTATGAATTGGACAGTCATTTCTCTATAGATGGCAACCACATTCCTCAATTCTCAATTGCTAAGAAATTCATTGATAAGTTGCATATAGAGTGTGAGTGTTGCTGTGAATTGAGGGATAGTAATCAGATGTTGTGAGAAGAGCAAAAGTTAGCAATTTCAAAGATCAAGAGGTAACATTACTGTAAATGTGTTCTTAATTTTAAGATTTCCAAATTCTTAGCATTTACATGAATTCTCTGTTAATTGGTATGAAATAGAATGTCATTGTGTTATCTAAGTTCGTATGCATGTTTAGGAGTAATGTAGTTGGTTTGGTTGCAGGTTGAACAATGAATGTAATAAGGCTCTGCAGAAGCAGAACCATTATTTTTGTTTCTACTTGAAAAGTGCGGTGGCATACTTCTATAACATTACTACCGTCGTGATCATATTTGTTTGCTCATATATATATCTTGATCTTATTGGTTTTATGTTATTTTGAGCATGATATATTAGTTTGATTATGCATGTAAATAACCTTAACATATGGAATGATCTGATTATACTAGTTATGTGTAAATAAGCCTGTATACTTTAAATTCTGAACTTGAAAACATGTTATCATGATCTGATTACTTATATACATAAGCATGAAAGTATGAAAGCATGATTTAGAATATGTGAACTTACCTTGCATGCTTGAATAAGTTTTGATGACTATGAGACCCCAGATTTTATGAATAAAGATTTAAATTTCTCGAAATATTTTTTTGAATATTATGGTGTGGATTTGATATAATGTTATAGTTGTGGGTAATATTTACAATTTTTGCAAAGTAAGCAAGTGGTTATATAATATTCGATTGGTCAGGGAATATTCGTTTTAACAGGAAATATTCGTACGACGGCATAATCATTGGTGGACCCCATAACGAAAGTATTGTCGTAGTAAGAAAATGACAGAATTATCTTTTATTAAAAATAACGGCAAAAGTGTTATCGTTAAAACTGTTGAACTATGTGACGCCCCCAAAATAGGTATACATCACCCATTCTGAGTTGTCAATACATGCTACAGAAACAACTACAACTTTATTATTACAACAGTAAAATTATGAGTTTGAATACAAATATTATCTTCTAGATAATATCTATACTCAAATAAATCCTCATCACATTATTTATACATTATTTTACAAAAATGGTGAGGACTACTAAACAACTCTCTCTAGAACCTTCATTCCATACCCCGACTCGTACTCGCTATATTCTCGCCTCCTAAGAAGAAAAATGGAACAAAAAGGAAAAGGGTGAGCTCAACTAGCCCAATAAAGAATATTATGACTAAGATAATATACAACAAATTATCATTAGTCTTCAACAGGGAAAAATCTAATAGAATACAATAGACAACAAGTTTTTAAATCAATATTAGCAATGAAATAATAATTCATTAGAAGAGTTAAGTAGAGAATGCAAACTACTATCTTACATGTATGAATATAAAAGTTCATCGTCTATCTTTTATCACCTGTAACATCAATCGATATACATACGGAATCAAATATTCATCTTTGCTCTACAAATTTAAAGATATTCATCGATTAGTCATGTTCATCTAAACACCTGTTCATCTTTGCACTACGGGCCAAAGATATTCATCAGAAATTATTCATCTTTTCACTACAGGCCAAAGATATTCAATAATATCATCATTTAAGACTGAGGATGATGAAAAATATTTTTAAAGAAACGAATCCAGTGAAACAAAATGACAATGATTAAGGATTAAGGATTCGTACTTTGTTTTATCCATGTCCAAAAAATATCTCAAAAATAATCATAGTGGTGTAAAATTCATGAATGATCAAAACATGGATATAATCAAAGCTAATATCCATAATAGATATTTTAGACGAAAAGGAAAATTTTCATTTTTCGATGAATAGTACCGTATTCGTGAATAGTACCGTATACATGAATAGTAACTCCAACACTAAAAGTTCTAAATTTGATAAAAACTTCAGATCAATATTTCAGCATAATGATATTTAAGAAATAATATCATTACGAAAAAAAAATAATATCCCTTATCTCGAAAGATCAGTACTTCTAAATTTAAAAACAGGATATAAGCTATGACTTGAACTTGCACCGTATAGCAATACTCAAAGTATACTCAAAATACTCACAAGAATACGCTCGATAATATAGAGAGAGAAAACTTCAGTTTCTGGTGTGATTTTCAATTCTAACTTAAGCACCCTATTTATAGGAAATTGCTTAGAACACAAAAGCAGAAAATTTAATATAATATTAATATATAAATAAATTTTCTTACGCCCACTTTGAATCCTCTAGCTTCAGCACTTTGCACATGTTTCATGAGGCCCAAAAGTGTAAAAAAATGTTTTTCCTATTTTAAATATTTTAAACTTCCAAAAATCAATTATTTCGGAGCTTTGAAACTTCAATAATTCATAATAAATAGCTCTTTTATCAGAAAATTCGAATCTCGCGAGTTTTTATAGGAAATTCAATTCTCTACAACTTTACAGAAGAAAGTTTTTCCGAATTCAAAGCAGAAATTGACAAAAATCCACAAACGATTTTACAAGCTATAATCAAATTTGATTCGATAAATGGGGTCCAATCGACATATTTAACATGTTTTAAACATTTATTCCAACAAAAATACTCTTCCTCCTCGTATACTCATATATCCCACATTCGTTGTAAAAATATCACCATTATTATATTATTAAAATATAATAATATATTTAAATGAATTATTTTATCAGAAAAAGATAAAATTTTAATTTTCAACAATTGTCACATTAAAAATTTTCTCCATCTATATCCACATAAAATTAATATTTTCCTCATCATATGAATCAATAATTAATTATTCACAAATAATATTACAGAATCACAATATTGTGACAACCGTGCGGTTCCCGAGAAAGGGGCTTTCCAATAAGAATTTCTCCTTCTTTGTGCTTGCAATTGGGTGACCAAACCTCTCCTTATGCGAACTTTCTAGACATTGCCAATAATATTATTTAATAATAATATTCGGATAATATGAATTATTGCCGATAATGAAAAATCTTGTGTAATGACAATTATTGAAACGACAACAATATAAAATATCAATGACAATTATTAAATCAATAAAATACTGAACAGTAATTACTATAACCATTATTGAGTAGTGCCTTCTTACGTAAGAATCAATAATTGGTGCAATACTGTGTGCTACTGTGTTTTAACCACAGAGTATTTTAACAGTATTAACGGTAACAACTATGCCGTTATTTTTGAACAACTTATATTTGTCGTTTTCTTCATCCAATCGCTTTCCGTTATGGGGCCCACAAAAGGCTGGCGTAGTAAATGCGAATATTCCCCGACAGCAAGAATATTCCACGACCAAACGAATATTCCCCGACAACAATGAATATTTTATAATCACTTGCTTATTTTGAAATATTGCGTATTTTACCCATAACTATCAACATTAATCAAATCAACCCTTACTATTTCAAAATAATAAATAAAGAAAATTAAATTTCATTAATAATAAGTTGGGGTCTTACAACCTCCCCTCCTTATGAAATTTCGTCCTCGAAATTGACGTACGTACCTGGTGTTTTGAAAAGGTGAGGATACATCGCTTTCATTTCCGTTTCCAATTCCTTGGTCATTTCCTCTATAGCATGATTCCTCCACAGAACTTTAACTTGTGGTATGACCTTTTTGGCATAGGACATGCTCCTTCCTATCCAAGATCTTGACGGTACCTCCTCATACGTTAAGTCTTGGCTATCTAAATGCGGTTCTAACTCTATAACGTGGTTCGGGTCTTTCACATATTTCTGAAATACGGATATATGAAACACATTATGAACACGAGACATACTCGGAGGTAATGCAAGTCTATAGGCTACATTTCTACTCGGTCGAGAATTTGAAATGGACCGATAAATCGTGGATTGAGTTTTCCTCTCTTCCCAAATCTTGTAACTCCTTCCATGGAGCAACTTCATGACAATACATGATCCCCATACTAAATTCCACGTCCTTTCGATGAAGATCCGCATAACTCTTTTGTCGATCTTGTGCCGTTTGTATCGTTGTCGAATCATTTGGATCTTTTCGGTGAGTAAATACGTCTTAACTTTCGGGTCCCAACAATGTTGCTTCACCCACCTCATCCCAACATATTGGAGAAGCGACATTTTCGTCCATATAATGCTTGAATGGAGCCACACCTATACTTGTCTCGATAAGCTTGTTGTTGTAGGAGAATTCCACCAATGGTAAATACTTATCCTAAGCGCCTTGAAGTCTAGGGACACGAGTCTTAATAGATCTTCAAGAGTTTGAATAATCCTCTCGATTGTCCTTGGTTTGGGGATGGTATGCGAGAACTAAATCGCAAATCCGTGCCCATAGCTTTTGCAAGCTAACCCAAAATCTTGAAGTGAATCTTGGGTCACGATCCAAAACTATGGATCTTGGCATGCCATGCAACCTCACAATCTCATTCACGTCACATACTAGCAAGGCGTTCGAGGAATAAGTCTCCGTGTCGGCAAGAAATGAGCGACTTGGTTAATCTATCAACAATAACCCAAATAGCATTGATGCCTTGAGAAACCGTAGGAAGACTAAAATAACGAAATCCATGGTAATGTGTTCCCACTTCCATTCGGAATCTCAAGTGGTTGCAACGGACCCTTAGGTACTAGATGCTCGCCTTTACACGTTGACAAGTTAAACACATCGAGATAAACTTTGCAATCTCTCTCTTCATATTGTTCCACCAAAATGTATATCGAAGATCACGATACATTTTAGTACTTCCAGGATGGATTGCAAATGGTGTATTGTGTGCCTCCATCATAATCTTGTACTTCAAATCAGAGTCGTTAGGAACACAAAGTCTAGAGTGGACTCGAAGTATTCCTTCTTCATCAATTCTCGCTTAGGAATAGCTCCTTCTTGTACTTTCTTCTTCATACGCATCGGCTCTCAAGGCCGGTGGCTTGAGCAACCTTAACTTTTTCTATTAAAGTTGGCTATATCGTATACTTGACATCATCGCACTTTTCGTTCCGTATATGACCTTCTACTCAACGCGTCACCTACCACGTTCGCTTTTCGGGATGGTATTGAATAGTGTGGTCGTAGTCTTTCAATAGCTTGAGCCACCGTCACGCTTAGCGTGTTGAGTTCTTTTTGAGTGAAGAAATATTTAAGGCTTTTATGGTCTTAATATATCTCCACTTTCTCCCCATATAGATAGTGCCTCCATATCTTTAGCGGCTAAAACGATCACGCTAACTCTAGATCATGAGTACGATAATTCCTCTCATACTCTTTAAGTTGTCATGAGGCATAGGCTATGACTTTCCCACGTTGCATGAGAACACATCCTAACCCTTTGCACGAAGCATCATTTGTAGATAACAAATCCATCCAAACCGGATGGTATTGTTAGAAACGGTGCGCGAAATAAGTCTCCTCTTAAGCTCTTGGAAACTCTTCTCGCATTCTTCGCTCCAAATGAATTTTGTATCCTTTCGAGTTATTTGAGTTAATGGAGTAGCGATTAGAGAAAACCCTTCCACGAATCTCGATAATAACTTGGCTAAGCCCAAAAAAAGCTACGTATTTGATCACCGGACTTGGTTGCTCAACTTTGTATTGCTTCAATCTTCACGGATCAACAAATACTCCATGTTTCGACACCACGTGCCCAAGGAATGCTACTTCCTCGAAGCGAACTCGTATTTCTTCAATTTGGCATATAGTTTGTTTTCACGAAGCCTTTGGAGTACCGACTTCAAATGGTGCTCATGATCTTCACGACTTTTGGAATATATGAGGATGTCATCAATAAAAACAACAACGAAGCATGATCCAAATATTCCTTGAATACTCGGTTCATCATATCCATGAAAGCCGCATGAGGAGCATTAGTCATCAAGAAAGACATGACTAAGAATTCATAATGCCCGTCTCGAGAGTTCTAAAGGCGATCTTTGGAATATCCTCGATTCTAATCTTGGTGATGATATCCGAAGCGAAGATCGATTTTGAAAAGAATTGTGCCCATTATCTGTTGGTCAAACAAGTCATCAATACGAGGTAGAGGATACCTATTCTTGATGGTGACATGGTTCAATTCCGATAGTCAATACAAAAGTCGCATACTCCCGTCTTTCTTCTTTACTGAATAAAAGCAGGAGCACCCCGAGGAGATGTCTTAGGGCGAATGAAGCAGATGTCCAACAATACACGTAGTTGGACCTTTAACTCCTGAAGTTCAATAGGAGCCATTCGATATGGGGTTTTAGAAATGGGCTTTGTACGGGTTCAAGATCAATAAAGAATTCAACTTCACGTTACGGGGTGGCCAGGAAGTTCTTGAAATCGTCGGGAAAGTCGATAACAATGAGAATATTATTCAAATTTGGCGTGTCTTTATTCAAATCCATAACATGGGCTAAGAAAGCGACATCCGTTTTTCAATAAGCGAATAGCTTTATGATTAGATATGATAGTGATTGATTTTAATGGTTTAGTTGCTTGAATTGAACAACGGGTTGGTTAGGAATATGAAAATTAACAACCTTACGAAAACAATCAATTTTGGCATGATGAGTAGTTAACCAATCAATCCCTAAAATCACATCAAAAGCAAGTATCTTTAAAGAGATAAGGTCAACGGGTAAGGTGATGGTGCCAACTAGAATCAAACAAGATTTATAAGCGATGGATGTGATGAAAGTTTCTCTAACGGAGTTTCCACGAGATAGGTCAAAGTCTAATTTTTTGAGTCAAATTTAAGCGTTGAGCACAAGTAGGAGAGATAAATGAATGGGTATACTTAGGTATCTAGTAAAGTATAAACTTCACAAGAATTTATGATTAGCTTACCCGTGATCACCTCGTTTGGGTTCCTCGCATTTTGACGATCACAACAAAGCGCTCTTCGAAACCGTTGACTTTGACTTTTACGGGACAATCTTTTGAGTCACCGTCCCCATTGAACTAGGTTTATTCTGCTAAGTACAATCCGGCGATATGTCCTTCCTTTCCACAATTATAGCATACCTTGAGCTGTTGTGGGCGGTTTGGGTGATATGTCCCTCTTTTCGCATTTGTAGCATATCGATGGGTGGTCGTTCCCCCATGGAACCGATTCTTTGCTAGTGTTGTCGTCTTCACATGGTCGTTGTTAAATCTCCTCTTTTAAAATCTCCTCCGGACTCGCTTCTTCTATTTTCATGGCCATGATTACCACCAGAGTGGTTACCATTTTGTCCGTCTCTTTTCTTTCTCCATTTGGTTATCGTTGTTTTGTTGACTACCATCTCGGTATGATCTGGTTGTGGTCCCTCGGTTGGCCGTACTCGTTATCTCGCTCTAATAATTGAGCCACATTTACAACATCTGAATAGAGAGAAAATTTATGAGAAATGAGATCTTGGCGTATCTTGGGTTTCAAACCTCTAAGAAACATCCGCGTCATCGTTCCTCATTCTCCACCAAATGAGGTGCGAACACGGATAACTCTGCAAACTTTGCCTCGTCTTTGAGACACCGTCGTGTTGTTACGCTCGGTCTAATAAACTCCACTTCCTTCATATAGCGAACACTTTTCGGAAAGTATTTGTCATTAAATAGTTCTGAAACTTCTCCCAGAGACATCTTTGAGTGCAATTTGGATGGTACGCTTCACAGACTCCACCGGTGATACGCCTCGCCACGAGAACATAAAGGTGGCGAATGGAACCTTCTGTTCCTCCGTGCATCCCAAGACATCGAATATCTTGGTAATTTTCTTGACCCATATTTTCGCCGTGATCGGATCGGCTTTCCTTAAATTCTGGTGGTCCTGACTCTTTGAAGCTGCTTGGTTTGTGACAACCCATGAATTGCTATCATTTCCTCCTGTATTTTGAGCACGAGTCTCCCTCGTTTGATTTTGCATGAGCTGCAAAAAGCTTCTAAACATCCCTCGTTCATCATCGATCGGTGGTGTTGTTCACGGGAGGAACATTGCCGACTGTTACACGTTCTCCTCGTTGGTGAGTACATGCGTCTCCACGGTCTCATTTCCATTGTTAATATTCTCGGTCGACATTCTCAAATCATCATCATAAAACAAGGGTTAATTAAGGAAATCAATATATCACATAATATCCTATATCTTGACCAACTAACAAATAAGCTTAGGTAGGTAGGACACACTAGCTGAAGGATTTACTCGTCTCTCCTCCTAGTTCTATTCCCGATCTTCAGCAGAGATTATATCCTAAGCTACGATACCAACCGTGACACCCCAAAATAGGTATACATCACCCATTACGAGTTGTCAATACATAGTACGAAACAACTACAACTTTATTATTACAACGATAGAAATTGTGAGTTTGAATACAAATATTATCTTCTAGACAATATCTATACTCAAATAAATCCTCATCACATTATTGATACATTATTTTACAAAAATGGTGAGGACTACTAAACAACTCTCTCTAGAACCTTCATTCCATACCCCAGGCTTCGTACTCGCTATATTCTCGCCTCACGAGAAGAAAAATGGAACAAAAAGGAAAAGAGTGAGCTCAACTAGCCCAATGCAAAGAATATTATGACTAAGATAATATACAACAAATTATCATTAGTCTTTAACAGGGAAAAATCTAATAGAATACAATAGACAACAAGTTTTTAAATCAATATTCGCATGCGGAAATAATAATTCATTAGAAGAGTTAAGTAGAGAATGCAAACTACTATCTTCTATGTATGAATTTAAAAGTTCATCCATCTATCTTTTATCCCTGTAACATCAATCAATATACATATGGAATCAAATATTCATCTTTGAACTACGAGGCAAAGATATTCATCGATTAGTCATGTTCATCTAAACACTGTTCATCTTTGCACTCTGGGCCAAAGATATTCATCGAAATCATTCATCTGCACTAAGGGCCAAAGATATTCAATAATATCATCATTTAAGGCGAGGATGATGAAAAATATTTTTAAAAAAAGCGAATCCGGTGAAACAAAATGACAAGGATTAAGGATTAAGGATTAGTACTTTTGTTTTATCCATGTCCAAAAATACCTCAAAAATAATCATAGTGGTGTAAAATTCAAGAATGATCAAAACATGGATACAATCAAAGCTAGTATTCACAATAGATATTTTAGACGAAAAGGAAAATTTTTATTTTTTGATGAATAGTGCCGTATTCGTGAATAGTAACTCCGACACCAAAAGTTCCAAAATTGATAAAAACTTGAGATCAATATTTCAAACATAATGATATTGAAGAAATAATATCATTCTGAAAAAAAAAATAATATCCCTTACCTCGAAAGATCGAAGACTTTACTAATAAAAAACAGGATATAGGCTATGACTTGAACTTGCTGAGTATAGCAATACTCAAAGTATACTCAAAATACTCACAAGAATATGCTCGATAATATATAGAGAGAAAACTTGATTTACGGTGTGATTTTCAATTCTAACTCGAAAGACCACCCTATTTATAGGAAATTGCTTAGACACAAAGCGAGAAAATTTAATATAATATTAATATATAAATAAATTTTCTTACGCCCACTTTGAATCCTCTAGCTTCAGCACTTTTCACATATTTCATGAGGCCCACAAGTGTAAAAAAATGTTTTTCCTATTTTAAATATTTTAAACTTCCAAAAATCAATTATTTCGGAGCTTCGAAACTTCAATAATTCATAATAAATAGCCCTTTTATCAGAAAATTCGAATCTCGCGAGTTTTTATAGGAAATTCAATTCTCTACAACTTTGCAAAAGAAAGTTTTTCGAATTCCAAATGAAATTATTGAAATCCACAACGGAAGATTTTTACAATTTATAATCAAATTTCGATCGATAAATGGGGTCCACCGACATGTTTAACATGTTTTAAACATTTATTACAACAAAAATACTCTTCCTCCTCGTATACTCATATATCCCACATTCGTTGTAAAAATATCACCATTATTATATTATTAAAATATAATAATATATTTAAATGAATTATTTTATCGAGAAAAGATAAAATTTCAATTTTCAACAATTGTCACATTAAAATTTTCTCTATCTATATCCACATAAAATCAATATTTTCCTCATCATATGAATCAATAATTAATTATTCACAAATAATATTACTGAGAATCACAATATTGTGACGAGCGGGTCTCTCGGAAAGAGGGGCTTTCAATAAAAATTTCTCTTCTTGCGTATGATTAGGTGACCAAACCTCTCCTTGAGGCGAACTTTCTAGACATTGCCAATAATGTTATCTAATAATATTATTCAGATAATATGAATTATTGCTTCGATAATGAAAAATACTGTGTAATGACAATTATTGAAACCACAACAATATAAAATATCAACGCAGCAATTATTAAATCAATAAAATACTGAACAGTAATTACTATAACCATTAATGAGTAGTGCCTTCTTACGTAAGAATCAATAATTGGTGCAATATCTGGTGCTTCTTTGTGTTTTAACCATAGAGTATTTTAACGGTAATACTTGTAATAACTCTGCAGATTATTTTAAACAACTTATATTTATCGTTTTCTTCATCCAATCGCTTTTTAGTTATGGGGCCCACAAAAGATAGCTGGCGTCATACGAATATTCCCAAACGAAAGAATATTCCACGACCAAACGAATATTCCCCGACAACAATGAATATTTTATAACCACTTGCTTATTTTGAAATATTGCGTATTTTACCCATAACTATCCACATTAATCAAATCAACCCTTACTATTTCAAAATAATAAATAAAGAAAATTAAATTTCATTAATAATAAGTTGGGGTCTTACAAACTACCCAGTAGTAAAAGTACAGTAATACGTGTGGTTGCATAGTAGCACACAGTATTGGTTATTGATGCTTACGTGAGAAGTCACTCAGTTATACTCAATTATTGCTACAGTAATTGCTGCATCATATCTCTCGTATTATTGATTCGATTATTGTCACAGTATCATCTGCATAATATGATATATTATTAAATCAATAATTGAGACGACAAAGTTATTCATATTATTAAATTGCAATATTTATAATGTTTAGAAGTTCTGTCAAGGAGAGGTTTGGTCATCTAATTGCGCGCCAATAAGGAGAAATCATTATTGGAAACCTCCCTCTTTCCTAGGAACGACCTGGTTGTTAAATATTGTGGGTTATAATATTAATGATAAATAAGTTCGTGTTGATTAAAGATGAAATTGATAGTTCTATTGTGTGGGATTTATTAGTGTTAGTGGAAATCGAAATTTATTTCGATAATAATTGATGTCTGGAGGTTATATTGACCAATCGGGTAATTTAGCGGATAAATGAACAATTAATTGCTATTAATTCACATGCTTATAACTATTTGTTCACATGTCAGTACTATTGATACACAATCATTTACTATTAGGAGAGATGGTGCAAGTTTGATAATACTTGCAGGACTAAATTAAAAATGAAGAAAAAAAGGAAGGTATTATACTGTAATATTTCAAGCCCCAAAACGTGCAATTATCAAAACTATATTTTCCTATAAATAGAACCTCATTACTTCATTATTTTCATCAATTCACTAAAGCTATAGAGTAATTATTATAGAGAAATTATAGAGAGAAAGAAGAAGAGAAGTCTGCTACCTCACTATTCCAGTATCTAGTTTTATTCTAAGGTAAAGGATATTATTATTATAGTAAGGGGTATTATTTCTTTCGTATTCATGAATAGAGCTATTGTTATTCCATTTCTTATTATTCTGTTGGAATAACTTTATATATCTGAAATACCACATACGTGGTGAAATTCTTCATTATTCCATTCTTTATTATTATGTTGGAATAACACATACATCTGAAGAACCGCATACATGGTGAAATTCTTCTATTATTCCATTATTTATTATTACATTGGAATAACTTGTATGTGCGATCTATCGCATTACAGTGATTCTGTTGTTATTCCATTCTTTATTATTACTGTTAGAATAACACATCATCTTGATCTATCACATGTTTGGTGAATTACATTTGTTATTCCATTCTTTATTATTTTATTGGAATAACCTATTTGTGCGGATCTATCGCATACATTTAATTCATTGTTATTCCATTCTTTATTATTACATTGGAATATCTTATGCAATAGGATTACGTATGACTGGTTCCATTCTTTGTTATTCTATTGGAATATCACATGCATTCGAATTACGCATGATTTGGTTTCATTCTTTATTATTTACATTAGAATAACTTTGTATGTGCGGATTCATGCGCTTGCAGTGAATTCTTACATTATTCCATTCTTTATTATTACATTGAAATAACACCATCTATGTGGATTACCGCATGCATGGTGAATGATCCTTCATATTAATTTCTTATTAAATTGTGGAAATGATCCGTCTACGTGGATTACCGCATGGCGGGCAAAAATCCATTTGCGGTTTCATATATTCTATTATACTCAGTTGGTTAAAGTTTTGGCTTCTATACTCCATGAAATTAGTGGAATATCCTTGATATTTGGGCTTCATCTAGTATATTTTCATGGAAATATTCTTCTGAGCATTCTTGAATTTTACTGCACAAAGAAGTATCATGTTGACAATTTGGACGTTATTGATTTTTGGATAAATTAAAATTATAAATCTTTAAAATTTATCCTTGAACTTGTTTTATTGAATTATTATGTCACTGTCATCATCCTCGTGCTTATATTTTGATGAAAGTCATCTTTCGCTTACGTTCATAGATGGACTTGGTATGATTATGACCAGGGATTATTTGGTATAATCATGACCGTAATGTGATGAATGATGTGGTAAAAGTTCTCATTGGCCTGTAGTTCATTGATGGACAGTTGTTGGTATGATTATGACCAGGGATTATTCGGTATAATCATGACCATTGATGATTACATGAATATCCTAGGCAGTGGTGCTGGGATGCTGTGGTTTATTTATTAAGCTGAGTCTCAGCAATAAAGTTGATGAAAATCTTTTTAAATCATAGAAGATAGTAGATTTTATGCTCTACTTGACTCTTCTAATGGATTGCTTATTCCGCTGCAGTTAAACTTGTTGTCTTTTATATTCTATCAGTTGTTATATTGTTGAAGACTAAGGATAATTTATTCTGCATTATCTTAGTCATAATATTTCTTACTGGGCTAGTTGAGCTCACCCCTTTTTTTCACTCTTTTCTTCAGGAAATGAGAACGTAGCTGGGACTAGTCGGGGAATGGAGTGACGATCTAGATGATAGCATTAGTAGTCCTCACTATTCTGTTAAAAATTGTGACAATAAATGTAATGAGGACTCCATTGAGTGTGGATATTGTCTAGATGACAATAATCTTATTAAAACTCTTAGATTATGTTTTGTCGTATTTTACACGACTATTGTATAATTAAGTTGTTTTTGAATTTTATACCATGTATTTGGCGACTCAAGATGGGTGATGTATACCTGTTTTGGGGGCGTCACAGTTGGTATCAAAGCTTAAGGATATGATCCCTAGCTGAGATGTGAGATAAGAACTAGGAGGGGAGAGACGGGGAATTCCTTCGCTAGTATGACCTACCTAAGTTTATTTGGTATTTAATTGGTCGATCAGAGTATATAGAGAATATGTGATATGTCAATTAACCCTTATTTTATGACAGTGTTTGAAAATGGCATCTGAAAATGTTGAGATCAGCAATGAAGCACATGAGACCATTGAGTCACCAATGATCAATACCCAGGATAATGTGCAACAAGAAGACAATAATTCTCAGGTAAATAACAACACCGATCAGATGATGAACGATGGGATGTTTAGATGCTTTATGCAATTCATGCAACATCAGGAAAAGGCGGCTCCTGTCCAAAATGCAGTTGGAAACACTGACAACTCTCAGACGATCACCGCTAAGCAGTTCAAGGAGCTGGGACCACCGGAGTTTTTTGGAGAGCCAAAACCACTTTAAGGCAGAGACGTAGATAAAGTAGATCAACAAGAAATTTGATGTCTTGGGATGCTCCGAGGAGCAAAAGGTTCCCTTTGCCACCTTCATGTTGCGAGCAGAGGTAGATTACTGGTGGGAATCTGTAAAGCATACTCAACCTCTGAAAGATCAAGATCTCTTGGAGAAATTCAAGAAGCATTCAACGACAAGTACTTTCCTGAAAGTATTCGTCACATGAAGGAGGTAGAGTTCATCAAGTTTGAGCAAAACAATATGACCGTGGCGCAGTACGAAGCTAAGTTTTCTGAGTTGTCTCGGTTTGCGTCCCACTTGGTTGATAATGAGGGGAGAATGACGCGAATGTTTTTAAGAGGTTTGAAACTCAAGATACGTCAATACCTAATTTCTCACAAACTGTGTTTGTATTCAGATGTTGTGAATAGGGCTCAGTTATTGGAGCGCGATAATGAGTTAACCCAACCAAGAGAGAACAACTGACAAGTCGATAATACCAGTGGTAGCAGTCATCGAAGCGGTGACAACAAGCATGGAGGGAATCAACATACCAGAAATTGTAATCACTTCGATGGTAATCATGGCCATGATAATAACAGTGGACATTTCAAGAAGAGGAGATTCAACAATGATGGAAAGACGTCAGAACCAGCACCTGTTGTTAAGGAAGAAGAGCGACCGCCGGTCGTATGTTACAAATGTGGAGGGGAAGGACACATCAGTCGAAACTTCATGATGCAGTCCAAAGAATGTTACAATTATGGAAAAGAAGGTCACCTTGCCCTATTTTGTCATGCACCAAAGTCAAGTCCAGCTGGGACGGAGGCACCAAAGGAGGATACGGACAAAATAAAGTCGGTAGTTTCAAGAAGAGCATTTTTTGTAACTTCTCAAAAAGTGAGTAACCCAAACGAAGTTAGCACGGGTTAGTTAATTATAAATTCTTGTGAAGTCTATACCTTATTAGATACTTGTTCTACCCATTCTTTTATCTCTCTTGTTTGCACTCAACGTTTAAATTTGACTACGGAGAAGTTAGACTTTGACTTATTGGTTGAAACTTTGTTAGGAGAAACCTTCGTTACCTCCACTATTTATAAATCTTGTTTGATTCAAATAAACACTTTCACATTTCTTGTCGATCTTATCTCTTTGAAAATACTTGCCTTTGATGTTATTATAGGAATAGATTGGTTAACTACTCATCATGCTTTTCGTAAGGTTGTTAGCTTTCATATTCCTAACCAACCTGTTATGCGAATTCAAGAAACCAAACCACTAAAGTCAATCATTGTCATATCAATCCATAAGTAAAAAGCCCCGAGCCTTTCGCTGGTGACTTCCAAGTCTTGGAATACACCGAAGCTAGAATATCCATAGGGGACGTCGTGAATAACGGTGGCAAGTTGATAGGTATCAATGTGACGTGTTATCCAAGTCTTGGATGAGGGTCAAAGTTTTGAATGATATTTCTATCGTTAATAAATTTCTTGACGTATTCTTGAAGACTTCCTGGCATACCCCAGAGCGTGAAATCGAATTTTGTATTGACCCCAGTACAAAACCCATTTCTAAAACCCTCAAATATTTCTTCAACCAAAACGAACGTATAATGCGCCAAAGACGTTGGCTTGAGCTGTTGAAGAGTAGGACTATACCATTCAATATCATCATGGAAGAGCGAACGTGGTAGCTGACGCGTTGAGTAGAAGATCGTATCGTTCTGAGTGCGATGTTGTTAACACAAAAACCCATTTCGTATAACTTACAAATGATGAAGATAGAGTTAAAGACTCTAGGGACCCACGTGAAGATAATGAATATACGAGTAGAATCGACTTTAATCGATAAAGTTAAAGCCGCTCAAGCTACACACCCGAATATGATGAATGTGAAGAAGAAGGTTCAAGAAGGTGTTATCTCAACCCTCGATTTAATTGGCCCATTTGAAATCCTCAATCGAGTAGGAACTGTGGCCTATAAACTCGTTTTACCGCCAAGTATGTCGCGTGTTCATAACGTTTTTCACGTATCGTTGTTAGTAAAAACTTAGTCTTGGGGGACTTTGGAGCCAAATTTCAGAATAATTAACGAATCTAAAAAATTATGAAATTATGGGGGTTTTATAGAGCATGTTACAAGCTTTCCATAGCCTCGAAAACAGACTAATTCTAATAACAGATGAAGAAGTTATGAAGATTTGAAGTATGTGTGTCAAAAGTTACAAAATTTGGAAAATTGGAGTTAAATGCCAAAGGTCGAGCACCTAGACACTAGGCTCGGTACTTAGAATCTGTTCTTGGGCGCCTAGGAGCTTGCCCAAGGCCAAATTTGGGTGCCTAGGCGATGGTCAATTGTTAAGCCAAAATTTGTCCGGACGTCCTTTAGTAAATTGGGCATAATATTTTTATACGAACTCCGATTGAGGTGATTCAAGATGATTCGAAAAGATAACGAGTAGACCTAAATCTTTCATTCTTTATGTTTTGAGATTTGAGGTCGGTATCAAGGCCTAAAATGGCTATTTTAGGGACTGATGTGCATTCAGAGGCAATCAGAGGACATCGGGCATGCATGTATGCAACGTGTAATGTTTTCGACGATAAAGGTATTAAAGGTATCCTTACCTCTTTGGCATACCAGGTACGTACATAAATTTCGAGGGCGAAATTTCATAAGGAGGAGAGATTGTGAGACCCCAGATTTTATGAATAAAGATTTAAATTTCTCGAAATATTTTTTTGAATATTATGGTGTGGATTTGATATAATGTTATAGTTGTGGGTAATATTTACAATTTTTTCAAAGTAAGCAAGTGGTTATATAATATCCGATTGGTCGGGCAATATTCGTTTTAACGATTAAATGCGTCAAGACAATCATTGGTGGACCCCTAACGGAAGTATTATCACGTAGTAAGAAAGCGACGTAATTATCTTTTATTAAAAATAACGGCAAAAGTGTTACCGTTTAAACTGTTGAACTACCCGGTAGTAAAAGTACAGTAATACGTGTGGTTGCATAGTAGCACACGGTATTGGTTATTGATGTTTACGTGAGAAGTCACTCAGCTATACTAAATTATTGCTACAGTAATTGCTGCATCATATCTCTCATATTATTGATTCGATTATTGTCACAGTATGATCTGCATAATATGATATATTATTAAATCAATAATTGAGATGACAAAGTTATTCATATTATTAAATTACAATATTTACAATGTCTAGAAGTTCTGTCAAGGAGAGGTTTGGTCATCTAATTGCGCGCCAATAAGGAGAAATCCTTATTGGAAAGCCCTCACTTTCTTGGGAACGACTTGGTTGTTAGATATTGTGGGTTATAATATTAATGATAAATAAGTTCGTGTTGATTAAAGATGAAATTGATAGTTCCATTGTGTGGGAATTATTAGTGTTAGTGGAAATCAAAATTTATTTCGATAATAATTGATGTCTGGAGGTTATATTGACCAATCGGGTAATTAAGCGGATAAATGAGCAATTAATTACTATTAATTCACATGCTTATAACTATTTGTTCACATGTGTGTACTATTGATTCACATTCATTTACTATTAGGGGAGTTGGTGCAAGATTGATAATACTTGCATGACTAAGTTAAAAATGGAGGTATAGATGGGAGTACTATATCTTGTAATTCGTATTTTCACATATACAGAACTATTGATTCACATGATTTACTATTAGGAGAGATGGTGCAAGTTTGATAATACTTGCAGGACTAAATTAAAAATGAAGAAAAAGTGGAAGGTATTATACTATAATATTTTGAGCCCTAAAATGTGCAATTATCAAAACTATATTTTCCTATAAATAGAGGCTCATTCCTTCATTATTTTTCACCAATTCACTAAAGCTATAGAAGCAATTATTATAGAGAAATTATAGAGAGAAAAAGAAGAAGAGAAGTCTGCTACCTCACTATTCCGATTATCCGCTTTTTATTCTAAGGTAAAGGATATTATTATTATAGTAAAGGGTATTATTTCTTTTCGTATTCATGAAGAGAGTTATTGTTATTCCATTCCTTATTATTACTGTTGGAATAACTTTGTATATCACAATAATGCATACATGGTGAAATTCTTACATTATTCCATTCTTTATTATTATGTTGGCATAACCTGTCTATGCGAAGTACCTCATACATGATGAAATTCTTCTGTTATTCCATTATTTATTATTCTATTGGAATAACCTATTTGTGTGGTCTATTGCATGCCTAGTGAATTCTGTTGTTATTCCATTCTTTATTATTCTGTTAGAATAACCTGTCTGTGCGGTCTATCGCAAGCATGGTGAATTCTGTTGTTATTCCATTCTTTATTATTTTATTGGAATAACCTGTTTGTGCGGTCTATCGTATGCCTGGCGAATTCTGTTGTTATTCCATTCTTTATTATTACATTGGAATATCGATATGCATGCGGATTACGCATGACACGGTTCCATTCTTTGTTATTCTATTGGAATATCACATGCATGCGGATTATGCATGACCTGGTTCCATTTTTTATTATTATGTTGGAATAGCCTGTCTGTGCGGATTACGCACGCTTGGTGAATTCTTCTATTATTTCATTCTTTATTATTCTGTTGAAATAACCTATCTATGTGGATTACCGCATGCATGGTGAATGATCCTTCATATTAATTTCTTATTAAATTGTGGAAATGATCTGTCTACGTGGATTACCGTATGGCGGATAAAAATCCATTTGCAGTTTCATATATTCTATTATACTCAGTTGGTTAAAGTTTTGGCTTCCATACTCCATGAAATTAGTGGAATATCCTTGATATTTGTGCTTCATCCAGTATCTTTTCATGGAAATATTCTTCTGAGCATTCTTGAATTTTACTGCACAAAGAAGTATCATGTTGACAATTTGGATGTTATTGATTTCTGGATAAATTAAAATTATAAATCTTTAAAATTTATCCTTGAACTTGTTTTATTGAATTATTATGTCATTGTCATCATCCTCATGCTTATATTGTGATGAAAGTCATCTTTGGCTTACGTGCATAGATGGACTTGGTATGATTATGACCAGGGATTATTCGGTATAATCATGACCGTAATGTGACGAATGATGTGGTAAAAGTTCTCATTGGTTTGTAGTTCATTGATGGACAGTTGTTGGTATGATTATGACCAGGGATTATTCGGTATAATTATGACCATTGATGATTACATGAATATCCTTGGCCGTGGTGCAGGGATGCTGTGATTTATTTATTAAGCTGAGTCTCAACAATAAAGTTGATGAAAATCTTTTTAAATCATAGAAGATAGTGGATTTTATGCTCTACTTGACTCTTGTAATGGATTGCTTATTCCATTGCAATTAAACTTGTTGTCTATTATATTCTATCTGTTGTTATACTGTTGAAGGCTAAGGATAATTTTTTCTGCATTATCTTAGTCATAATATTTCTTACTGGGCTAGTTGAGCTCACCCCTTTCTTTCACTGTTCTCTTCAGGAAATGAGAACGTAGCCGGGACTAGTCGGGGAACGGAGTGACGGTCCAGATTATATCATTAGTAGTCCTCACTATTCTGTTAAAAAGTGTGACACTAAATGTAATGAGGACTCCATTGAGTGTGGATATTGTCTAGATGACAATAATCTTATTAAAACTCTTAGGTTATGTTTTGTCGTATTTTACACGACTGTTGTATAATTAAGTTGTATTTGAATTTTAAACCATGTATTTGGCGACTCATGATGGGTGATGTATACCTGTTTTGGGGGCGTCACAATGTCTTACTAATGAAAACTTAAAGTTTCAAATATGAACTTGCTACGCTTTGAGTTACGAACTTGTGAGCATGCTTATGTGGTCTAGTAATATATATATGAGAGTATGATGTATAGTAAGTGATGTAGCTTTTCATGCTTAGTTCGTTTAACATGAGATTTTCGAGAAAGATATTGAAGTGAAAACCAACTTTGTGGGGAAATACCCTATTTGTATTCTGAACTTTTGGACCAACATGATAAGACACTTTATGCATCTAGGCATGATTGATATGTGCATCCATCTAGTTACGTATGTTGTGAACTAGTCAAGCATAGTTGTAAATTATTTCTAAAAGAGGTAAAAGTGTGTTAATTTGGAATACATGGGTAGAATGACTCGAACGTGTATGTTTAAGGTTTATTAACCTCATTATGTGGTATAATGGTTAAACATGAGTAGCTTTTTGAAAATTAGTTTTGTTTAGCCTTGATAGAATTTTTCTAATAACAAAACCATAGCATTAAAAGAATCTTGGAATGGTCATAGAAGAGACCAAACCTATTCATAGACATCACGTCACGTCATCTCCCCCTTCCCAAACTTTGTAGCGCTCTATCAATCGGTGATCCAAGAGTAGTAAAGGTTGTTGTACTGCCTCATCAGCTCCCCACCTTACTCCCACTCGATAGCCCCCACATTGATCTTGAAATCTTTGACAATGGCATATAGGAGTGGAACTTTTTTAATTCATAACATCACTAACATGATGAGAGGGTAGAAGCTTCGCGCAGAGGAAAGTATACCAAATCTTATCGTATCTACTCAAGTCTTTGTTGTCAAAGAGTGTACCACCCCTTGCTCCCTTCGATGCCCAAGTTGTTTCTGGTTTGCATAGCTCCTTTACAATTTTCTCATAGTCCGACCCTTACTCCAAATACTGGGAATATTCACAGATTGCTGGTGCCCTCAAGTTATAATATTCATTAATGGTGTTGGCACTGAATGATACCTTCTCGCTCTGAACCATCACTGCAAATCATATTTCTCTTCAAGCATATGTAGATTACTTTGCTAACTTTATTACTAACATGCAGAGTAGCTTTTACAATTGATTTTATTTATTACATATCCAGACAGGTTAAATATCAACCTAACAAGTTTGATCATACTATTGTAAGTCCTTGTACATAGATATCTCAATTAAAGACTATAAAAACTTATGCATACAAATATACTTTAAATGTGTCATCGTCAAATCATATACATTTGGAATCTAATGAGGGTTCTAATCAATCTCCCCCTTAATAAAGCAACCTTCTAATCTCTAATTAGATTCCTAACAATCTTCCCTTATTTAATGATGACAAAAATACTATAGCAACTTGTAGACACTCAAAATTTTGCATTCCTGTTACTAACCTTGCAGGAGGTCAAAATCGTCTTCTAGAAATAACCCTAGAAGTCAAAACAACTCAATCCCAGAGACAACCCCGGGATACTCAGTCTTTTCTATCTCAGAGACAACCCCGAGATATCTAGTTCCAGTCCTGGAGACAACCCCGGGAGTTTTAGTTTTAACCTCAGAGACAACCCCGAGGAATACAGTTCCAGTTCCAGAAATAGCACTGGAGAAACTACTTCCATCTCAGAGACAACCCCGAGATACTCATTCCAATCCCAGAGACAACCCTGGGAAATTCAGTTTCAACCTCGGAAACAACCTTGATGAGTGCAGTTGCAGTTTTGGAGATAACCCTGGAAATGCTTGTTTCCACCCAACAATCAGCTTCAACCTCGGAGATAACCCCGAGGCACTCAGTTCCTAACCCGGAGACAACCCCGGTAGGTTAGGCACACCTCAGAGACAACCCTGCAGACATTTAGTACTTTGACCCGATCTGAGAGATAACCACGAAAGCAACGATCGCTTCATCCAAATAGGAGATAACCCCGGTGAGGGGCAAAATCATCATTTTGCTACCTCGATCACACATTCGCGCCATCTTAACAACATTTCAACATACATTCTACACAACAGTGTCCTACAAGAACCATAGCTCTAATCCCAAGTGACTACTACACAAGGCAGCACACCGGATATAATTTGAAGCCTGAAGACCTAGGCATGGTCCCATCTTCCTAATTTCATACAACCACTAATCCCATGTCATTTGTGTAGCTCTCGACAATAGCACTCCAAAAAAGGTCTTATACACCTCAATCGGATGCCTGGATTGAAGTTCTGAAAGTTCGAGCGGACATCACGTTGCATGCGTGCACGCACTTTGAGACGGTGGGACCCACGGAGACCGGGGCACCCCAGGCAGCCGCAAGTGAACCTGCGGCTCCCCCTCTAAAAATAGAGGGCTTGGGGTGGCCATTTTGAATAGAGAAAAGGCGAGGAAGCCCTGCCCAATTTTCTCTGTACACGCTATAAACTGAGTGCTTTCTCATTTTAAACACTTGTGAGCTTATATATTGCTATATTTTACCGGTGGGAACCGATTGTTCATCCATTTAAAGCTATTGAAGTCTTCTTTGGCAGTCCATTGTAAGCTTTCTTACATTTCTTAAAGCCTTTCTCCCTCATGCATGCACACGTTATTCACGTGAGAGAGTCGTGTTGCGTGTGTATGCGGGACTTGATCAAAGGCTTGTTATTTCTTTTTGTAAATATATTTATATATATGGACTAACATCATCGAGTTATGCCTCGATTGAGCCTGGATTCACACATGGAGCGTTTATTACTTATATATATATATAATATAAACTATTGTCGAACTCTGCTCGATGAGCCTGGATTTATATCCGGTGCGTTACTGCTTATATATATATATATATATATATATATATATATATATATATTTCTATCAGGCCTGGAGTTTACTTCGTGGCCTTTTACTGCTTTCATTAAATTTAGTCCCGCCTAGAGTTTACTTCGTGATGGTTGATCGTCTTTACTGCTTTATTTACATTTCTAATCCCCCATGGAGTTGCTTCTTGGTGGTTGATCGTTCCTATATATATATTTACCGCTTTTATATATTTACATTTCCAATCCCCCATGAAGTTTACTTTGTGGTGGTCGATCGTTTGTATATATATATTTACACCTTTTATATATATAAAAGCTTACAGCTTTCATATAAACTGCGACATCACGTGAGCCTAGGAATCATATGATCACAGATTCAGTCTTCTGAATCTAGATTCAGTTCCCGTGATGGACATTTTCTGTTGTAATCAGCTTGTAAATTATTCATGGTGTTTGAATTTCCTTAGATGGCTCCCATGTCCACAAGGAGTTCAACACTGCTTTGTATATTATTTCCTCGAAGGCTTCGCATCTCAAAAATAAAAGCAATCAAGCCGAACACATAATAAAATGGAAGTATCAAAGGCCTCAATTACTATTGAGCATAGGGGTTTAAAAAACCTCCTTTACAAAACGTCACTGCTATATCTTGTTAAAACTGAACTTTTATACAAAATTCAAACCTTTTGTATATAGGTGCGAACGAGGCATAGCACTACTTCCAGATAATTGCACATTGACCCCCCCACACACACACATTCATATAACAGTTTAAATTGAAAAGTGGCGGTCACCGTGGTAACACGGATGTCAGGGGGTGCCTAACACCTTCCCTCCGCATAATCAAGCCCCCGGACCCTAACGAATCTCGATTTTATAGACCAGTTAAGCAGTGTTACATCACATGGTCAATGTGCAAACCTTTTCTCGGTTGAGTTGGTGGAACCATTTAAAAATACCAACTGGCGACTTTTACAGTCCAATCATCGACATATACATGTCGGACCTTTTCACAACTTGTTTTTCAAATAAATTTCACCTAACATGAGAACACCAAAAGACAAGAACATAAAAGGGACAAATAAAAATCTCAACGTCGACAGGTGGCGACTCTGCTGGGGACACCAGTAGGAGGGCTTAAGTCGCTACTAAAAACTTTTCAAAATTGTTATATGCTTGTGTGTGGATCTTGCATTTACATTTGGATGAATGTGTACGAATGCATTTACTTACTGCACTTAATGCTTTACACTGTATCTGCCTGTGATATTAGTGCTTCGCATATGTCATCATTTCCATACAGTGAGACATGTTGAATGTGAATATATGTTGTGTAGTCCCTCCACCAGGAGGCTATCATGTCAGTGTTTGATTATTAGATTTGTAGGGAGACTAATTCAAACGAGGCTCAGGAAAGGCACCACCAAGATTTGCTCCAGTTGAAAGACCGGATTAAATTCTTGTCGAGTAAATTGCGATGATCTGGGAACCTTCATGCCAAAAAGCTGCGAGAGTAAACCTAAGATAGGTCAGCCTCTGATAAACCAAATGCGGAGGGAAGTCTCTTCATACTTTCCCATTTCAATTACTCATAAATTCAATTACTTGTAATTTCATTCCATATCAATATCATTGTAATGGAAAATATAAAGGAATATGTGTACATGCATATTAAAATCTGACATGATATTTTGACTTATGAACAGCTAACATTCGTTTTGTAGGATAATACTCCTAGAATGGACACATCACATAGCATGTATGTAGACACTCGAAATTTTCTTCACGCCTGTTACTAACATTGCAGGAGGGCATATTTGTCTTTTAGAGATAACCCTGGAAGACAACTTACATCCATTCCGAATACTACTGGAAGTTCAAGTTCAAAACCCGGGACACACACCGGGAACATCATTTCCAACCTCGGAACACACATCGGAAGGATCATTTCCAACTTTGGAGATAACCGAAGTTTAGTCATGGCGATAACCCCAAGGAGTCTTTGTTGCGATTCGTGATAACTCGAAAATGCTTGTTTCAAACACATACTATCAGCTTCAATCTCAGACTTCCTGCCGAGGCACTCATCCCTCAGACCCGGAGCTGACAACGGGTAGACAGGCACACTCACAAGATGATCTTGCGGCATTCAAACACTTTCAGCAGTCCAATCTCAGATGTAACCCTGAGCAACATCTACTTTCAACTCAAATCGACGATAACCCCGGCGAAGAGTCAAACGTCATCTTGCCACATCAACACCTGCACGTCGTCTAAACACTTCATACATACATATATACAACAATGTTCCATAAGAACCGAGGAGTTACAATCCCGAGTGACTATTACGCGTGGCAGTACACTGGATAGAATTTGAAGCTTGAATACTATGGGCATGGTCCCCTTTTCCTGACTTCACACAACCTCTAATCCATGTCATTGCGTAACCCTCGACATAAGCGGTCCGAAGAAGGTCACATATACCTCGTTCGGATGCTCGGATTGAAGTTCTACAAGTTCGAGCGGACATTACAATGCACGAGTGCACGTACTTTGAGACGACGAGACCCACGAAGCCCAGGGACACCTCGACCACCCAGCGGTATAAGCTGCGGTGCCGCCAGTAGGGTACACTGCGACCATCGGATCTATAAATATAGACCTTTGGGGTGACCATTTGGGGGAGAAGAGAGAGAGAAAAGCGAGGAAGCCCTGTCCAATTTACTCTGTACACACCCATATTGAGTGTTTCTTCGGTTTAAACATCTGTTAGCTCACATATAGCTATACTTTTATCCGGCGGGAGCTGAGTGTTTATCCACATAGAGTCATAGAAGTCTACATTGGCAGCCCACTGTAAGCCTTCTTACATTCTATAAAGCCTTTCTTTTCATATTAGCACACACTGTTTTACACATTGAGAGTCGTGTTGTGTGTGTTTGCCCGGACTTCGATCTGTGATTTTCATTTCTGTCTGTATATATATACTTATATATATGTATATATTTTATATATGGACTAACATTATTGAGATATGCCTCGATTGAGCCTAGACTTATGTCTGGAGCGTTTCTTTGCGTATATATACATATATATATATATATATATATATACGTATATATATAATTGTTGTCGGACATATCCGATGAGCCTGGATTTACATCCGAATGCGTTATCGCTTTGCTATATATATATATATATATATATATATATATATATATATATATTATATATTATTTATATTTACATCAGCCTCGGAGTTTACTTCATGGCCTTTTTACTGCTTTTATTTATATTTCGTCTGCTTTGGAGTTTATAAAAGTGGCGAGTTGATTACTTTTATGACTTTATTTACATTTCATCCCGCTGGAGTTTACTCGTGGCGAGTTGATTGCTTTTCTGACTTTATTTACATTTCGTCCCACACAGAGTTTACTTGTGGTGGTTGATCATGTCCATATATATATATATATATATATATTTACCGCTTTTATATATTTACATTTCCGATCCCCATGGAGTTGCTTTCGTGGTGGTTGATCATGTCTCAGATATATATATATTACTGACTTTTATATATATAGCGCTTACCTCTTTCCATACAAACCTGCAGTATCATGTGAGCCTAGGAATCATGTGATCATAGATTCAGTCAATTGAATCCAGATTCGGTTCCGTGATGGGCGTTTTTCAATTTATGGCGGCTTGTACATTATTTCTGATGTCTCGAAATTTCCTTGAATGGCTGTCATTCCCATGAGGAGTTTGGCACTGCTGTATATTATTTTCTCGAAGATGCTTCGCATCTCAAAAATAAAAGCAAACAAGCTGAACATTTAATAATAAAATGGAAGTATCAAGGGCCTCAATTACTATTGAGCACAGGGTTGGAAAAACCTCTTTTTACAAAACTTCATTGATATATTTAGTAAAAACTGAATTTTTCCATTAATTCAAACCCTTTGTATATAGGTACGAACGAGGCATAGCACTACTTCCAAATAATTGCACATTGATCCAAACACACACACACACACACACACACACATTCATATAACAGTTTCTTGAAAAGTGGCGGTCACCGTCGCAACACGGATGTCAGGGGGTGCCTAACACCTTCTCTCCGCATAATCAAGCCCCCGAACTCAAATGAATCTCGATTTCACAGACTCGTTTAGCAGTGTCACATCACTGGGTCAATGTGCAAACCTTTTTCGATTGCGTTGGTGCAACCAGTTAAATACACCAATTGGCGACTCTTAAAGTCAAACCGTCGACATTATACATGTCAGACCTTTTTCACTTGTTTTTTCAAACAAATCTCACATTAACATGAGAACACCAAAGAACAAGTAACGAAAAGGGACACTAAAAAATCCCGACGTCGACGGTGGCGACAACTAATTGGGGACTCGAGAAGAGGGCTTAAGCCCCTATTACAAGCTTTTCAAAATTGTTATATGCTTGTGTGTGAATGTTGCATTTACATTTATGATGAATGTGTACGAATGCATATTACTTACTGCACTATACTATATCTATCTACGATATTAGTGCTTCACACATGTCATCATTTTTCATAAAAGGTGAGACACGTTGTATGTGAATGTATTTTGTGTGGTTCCTCCACTAGGAGGCTATCCTGTTGGTGTTTGATTACTGGACTCGTAGGAAGAATAATTCCAACGGGGCTCAGGAAAGGCACCACCCAGATTCGCTCCAATTGAAAGACTGGATTAACTTCCCGTCAAGTAGATTGCGATGATCTGGGAACCTTCATGCCAAAAAGCCGCGAGAGTAACACTAAGATAGGTCAACCTCTGAGAAACCAAACGTGGAGGAAAGTCTCTTTATGCTTTCCATTTTTAATTACTTGTAAAAGCATTTACTTGTAATTTTATTCCATGTTCATCTTTATGTAATGGAAAATATGAAGATTATCTGCGCATGCATGTTATCAATTAACACCCGGTTTTGCAGGACAATATTCCTAAAGCGGACATGTTATGATAACATTTACATTATCCCTAAGACTAAATTACATAAGTCTTTTGTAGGGAAATCATTGTGCCTATTACCCGCTCAAAATCCAAAAAGGCCACGAGCCTACAACCAACCATGTCTTCGTCTGACCAGTCTAATCCTATTTCTCATGAAGAATTTGATGGATTAAGTCAGAAAATCACAAATTTGGCTGTCTTACTTAAAGAATTGCATCAGTCCACTCAGGGCACAAAGATGTCTCCACATACAGAATCATCTACACAAGGAGGAGCTCACGGTTTGGAAAAAACAATTCCAGGACCTCAGTTGGATACAACCAACAAAGACCCTGAAAACACCCATCTCAAAGGAGATCCAGACATCGGTGATATCAGGAAGAAGGTCCTCCAAATGGAGGAAACTATCCGTGTTCTCAAAGGGATTGGAACATAATGGAGTGTTTCATATGCTGACCTTTACATCTTTCCTAGTGTTCATTATCCAGAGAAATTCAAAACCCTAATTTTGAAAAGTATAACGGATTAGGGAATCCTTGTACCCATTTAAAGGTATTCATTGGAGAACTTGGATCGTACGCAGAAAATGAAAAGCTTATAATACAGCTGTTTCAGAAAAGTCTGACTAGAGAAGTCCGTTCATGGTATACCAGATTTGACAACTCAAAGATCCATAGCTGGGAAGAGTTGGCTCACGCCTTCCTCACTCAATACAATTTTCAATCTCAGATGGCTCCTGACCGGTACCAAATTACCAAGGTCAAGAAACAGTCTAATGAGTCTTTCAGAGAGTACGCTCAAAGGTGGAGGCACCTTGCTGCTCAAGTTATTCCTTCCATGATGGAATCAGAAATGCTCATGACATTCATAGATATACAGGAAGCTCCTTTCTATGAGAGAGTCTTAGCTGGTATTGGCAAACCATTCTTTGAAATGATCAAGCACGGAGAGATGGCTGAGATGGAATTGAAGTCTGGAAAAATTCAAGACCTAGTCGCTCTTAAAGCTGTTGCTGAGCACATCCAGTCCGGATCTTATGGAAACAACCCCCAGAGGGTCCATAAAAAGAAAGAGGAGGATGTTTCCTTGATACTACAAGGTCAAAAAGGCAATCAAAGCATGCCTATACAGAGGAGAAACTACTCCCCTTTTCAAGCACAATCCTTAAACCCTCCATTACCTAAAAGTGGAGAAGTAAAGCGACCTCGGACGTTCAAACCCTTAGGGGACTCGCTCGAGAATATTCTTGCTCTTCTGACTACTCAGAAGAAAATTACACATATTTTTTCACTAGCCAACCCTAATGGGAGGGGTTTTAATGCTACTCGAAAGTGTGTTTATCATGCCGGAGCACCTGGACATGATACTCAAAATTGTTGGGCCTTGAAACACAAGATCCAAGACTTGATAGACAATGGTGAGATTGTAGTCACCAAACCAGATCAACCTCATGTGCAAGACAACCCTCTTCCTCAACACAAAGAAGAATAGGTCAAAATGATCAGTTGGAGCACTGGGCAAAGTTCCAGTTTTAATGGTGAGCCATCTCAGATCATTAAAGACAGTGTTGATAGATGGGATTATGCAAAGTTCTAGTTTACCATAGAACGAAAGATGAAATCTCTTTGCAATCAAATTAGGCAATTGGCAGAACTGGTGATCCACCATCATCAAGTCACACGCCAATTAATCAGGCAGGAGCATGCCTACCTCCTTCCGTTTATTATGAATGCTCCATCACCACCTTCAGAAAGAGAAGCTATGGAGGATAAGGTTGCAAAGAGAGCAAATGCTAAAGCTAGTCGGGATTTTGCCAATCAGAGAGAATTTACATATTTGGGCCAATCTATGGAGGAGATACTGCAAATGTTGATCATGAAGGAAGAATTGCCTTTCTTCTGCCTCCAATCAATCCTCGTTCGGGACGGTTCAATTATGATGAAGTGTGTCAATATCATTCACACTCTTGCGGTCACAACACAGAAGAATGTTGGGCACTCCGCCATCTCATTCAGAATCTTATTGATAGCGGTGTCCCGCAAACTAGCAGATGATTTAATCTTGCAACTCAAGAGTGGGAATGCATGTCTTACCAAATGGAAGGATCGATGAGCAAGATATCCGAAGTGGATGATGAGACTGTCAAAGTATTTCCCATACAACCAATTCAACTCAAAGGAGCTGACAATCCTTTGAAAGTAGCCGCACCAGAGCCAATTTCTTTACCCTTTAGACTACAACATCCTGTTGTCAGCTTACACAAAGTTCCATGGAATTATGGAGAAGCAGAAGGATCCACGTCTCATACTATTGCTATAAACGATTAATGAAGGAAAATCCACTATATCTTCCTCAACGGGTTATGAAACCTACTTGCGAAGCAAAGGGGAAGATTCCCATGGAGAAGATTGAAATATTCCTCTACACTATGAGCCACAATGAAGCCAATGTCGTTTTAAGCTTACGAGAAGCTCCACACCAGATATCTATATTGGACTTGGTTTTCTCTTCCGAAGATCATCGGAAGATCTTATTGAAGGTTTTGGAAGAAGCCTACTTGCCAGAATCAGTGGATGTGGAAAATTTTCAACATCTGGTTGATCACATTTTTAATAACAATGTGATATCCTTCACTGATGACGATATACCACCCGAAGGAACTGGTCATTACAAGTCATTGCACATTACCGTTTTATCTTCTGGGTATATGTTAGCTGGAGTTTTGATAGATGGAGGCTCGTCTCTAAATACCTGTCCTTATGCCACCCTGGTGAAGATGAATGTCAATCTTAAGTGGATCTAAAGCAGCCTTATGGTTATCAGAGCTTTTGATTAATCCCGACGAAATGCAGTCAGAAAGATTGAACTACCAATTGAGATTGGTCCAAATACATTTAATGTATCCTTCCACGTCCTCAAGATAGATTCAAGATACAACCTGCTATTAGGGAGACCATGGATACACATGGCTGGAGCCGTTCCCTCCACACTACATCAACAACTCAAATACATTGTCAACAACAGTCTAGTCACTGTCAATGCTGAGCTGGAGTATCCTGAACAAGGAGATCTACCAATCATCAGCTTCAATTCAGAAGTTGAGCCGACCAGTTTTCATGCTCTGGAAGTGAGTAACACGCAGTACCATTCTATGGGAATGCCACTTCCCTTACCCAAGATTTCTGCCGAGGTTATGTCGGTCACTCGAGAAATGATGTCATTGGGTCATCAGCCTGGATAAGGGCTTGGTAAAGATAAGCAAGGTATTAAGCACCCTATTCAAATGTCGGTCAAATTGGAGCAATAGGACTAGGCTATTCGGCGATTCGATCCACGAGAATCCTCATAAACACTGTGGGTTCCTCAAGCTTCCGCCTCATGGCGATTTTCTATACCTTTACCTCATGAGTTGATACAATCTCTAGTAAAGGTGCCAGCCCATGTTATGGCCATCTTGTTTCCTAAGCCAGTGCCAATCAAAGCAAAAGAGGCACTGATTCCTGATCCCGAAGTGGAAGAAAAGGAACAGAAACGTAAATATGACATTGCCTTGATGATGGCAGGCAAACGCATCATTGTTCATGATGAACATACAAACAGATACACCCCAGAAGATGATTGCCCAGATGTCATGGTATCATTCAGGAGAAGGAGGACAATGACGATCCTTCTATCTCTGCAGTCCATCAGGACTTTGCCCTCGACAATTGAAACAACACTCCATGCATTGGTCGACGAGGGTAAAATGGGCAGAAAATCCCTCTGCCCTATAGATAACTTTAATTGCTTACTTTTCTTACAGTACTAGCACTTATTTTATCAAGTACATGCTAACACTTTTGTATGATCAAACAGTTGCATATATTAAGTGAAAACATATTCTGTTTCACGACTCTGAATTTAGATGTGCATGTACTTGCTGATGAGGTGCCTTCTCTCCACAAGGGCTGTAACTTTGATGCAAAGTTGGACTCAGACTTGATGGATATGCAAGAGAAGATTGAGATACCTCAGGAGATTAAGGAATGGGTCGTAGATAAATCCAAACCCAATCTTGATCAAACCACTTCTTTTAATCTTGGAACCTTAGAAAACCCTAAGTTAATCCAAATTGGTTCAGACCTTACCACAAATAAGCAGAATGACATGGTTACACTATTAACCTAATTCCAAGATGTGTTTGCATGGTCTCATAAAGACATGTTGGGTTTATCTACTGACATTGCTCTTCATCACCTTCCCATCAAAGAAGGATTCAAGCTAGTTAGGCAAAAAATCAAGTGATTGAAACGTGAGTGGAGTTTAAAAGTTAAAGAAGAAATTGTGAAACAATTTAAAGGTGGCATTATCATGGTGTCTACATATCCGAAGTGGATATCCAACATTGTTCCCGTACCTAAACCAGGGGAAAAGGTGCGAGTCTGCGTGGATTACCGGGATTTGAACAAAGATTGCCTTAAAGATAGCTTTCCCGTTCCCTTTGTCCACATTCTTATTGACAACATTGCTCAATACGGCATGTACTCCTTTGTTGATTGCTTTGCGGGGTACCATCAAATTATGGTCGCTGAGGAGGACCGTGAGAAAACTACTTTCATCACGCCTTGGGAAACTTTTTACTACAGACGGTTGTCATTCGGCCTCATTAATGCCGGGGCAACCTATCAGCGAGCCGTGATGTGAGACCCCAATTTTTTGAATAAAGATTTAAATTTCTCGAAATATTTTTTTTTGAATATTATGGTGTGGATTTGATATTATGTTATAGTTGTGGGTAATATTAATAAATTTTGCAAAGTAAGCAAGTTGTTATAAAATATTCATTTGGTCGAGAAATATTCTTTTGTCGGGAATATCCGTACGATGGCACAATCATTGGTGGACCCCACAACGAAAGTATTGTCGTAGTTATAAAATGACAAAATTATCATTTTATAAAAAATAACGGCGAAAGTGTTACCATTAAAACTGTTGAACTACCCGATAGTAAAAGTACAGTAATACGCGTGGTTGCATAGTAACACACGGTATTGGTTATTGATGCTTACGTGAAAAGTCACTCAGTTATACTCAATTATTTACTCGCGATAATTCTTTGCATCATATCTCTCATATTATTGATTCAATTATTGTCACAGTATCATCTGCATAATATGTTATATTATTAAATCAATAATTGAGACGACAAAGTTATTCACATTATTATTTACAATATTGATAATGTCAGAAGTTACGTCAGCGAGAGGTTTGGTCACCTAATTGCGGCATGATAAGGAGAAATCCTTATCGAAAGCCCCTCTTTCACGGGAGCGACACGGTTGTTAAATATTGTGAGTTATAATATTAATGATGAATAAGTTCGTGTTGATTAAAGATGAAATTGATAGTTCCATTGTGTTAGAATTATTCTATTAGTGGAAATAGACATTTATTTCGATAATAATTGATGTCTAGAGGTTATATTGACCAATCGGGTAATTAACAGGATAAATGAGCAATTAATTGCTATTAATTCACATGATTATAACTATTTGTTCACATGTGTGTACTATTGATTCATATTCTTGTACTATTAGGAGAGGTGGTGCAAGATTGATAATACTTGCATGACTAAGTTAAAAATAGAGGTATAGATGGAGGTACTATACTGTAATTCGTATTTTCACTTGTCTAGAACTATTGATTCACATGATTTACTATTGATTCACATTATTTACTATTAGGGGAGGTGGTGCAAGTTTGATAATACTTGCAGGACTAAATTAAAAATAAAGGAAAAGAGGAAGGTATTATTCTGTAATATTTCGAGCCCCAAAACGTGCAATTATTGAAACTATATTTTCCTATAAATAAAAGCTCATTCTTCCTTCATTTCTCACGAATTCACTAAAGCTATAGAGCAATTATTATAGAGAGAAATTATAGAGAGAAAGAAGAAGAGAAGTCTGCTACCTCACTATTCCAGTATCCAGTCTTCTTTTGAGGTAAGGGGTATTATTTCTTTTGAATTCATGAAGAAAGCTTCTGTTATTCCATTCTTTATTATTATGTTGGAATAACCTGTCTATGAGAAGTACCGCATACATGGCGAAATTCTTCTGTTATTCCATTTTTATTATTATGTTGGAATAACTTCGCTACATCGCAATCACCGCATACATGGTGAAATTCTTCGTTAATCCATTCTTTATTATTCTTTTGGAATATCCCGTCTGCATGCGGATTTACGTTGGAATGACTGGTTCCGATTCTTTATTATTACATTGAATATCACATCTGTATGCGAATTTGCGTGACTTGACTGGTTCTATTCTTTATTATTACATTGGAATAACTCATGCATGTGGATTACTGCGTCCATGGTGAATTCTTCTATTATTTCATTCTTTATTATTACATTGGAATAAACATGTCTATGTGGATTACCGCATGCATGGTGAATGATCCTTCGTATTCATTCTTTATTAAATTATGGAAATAATCTGTCTACGTGGATTATCGCATGGCGGGTGAAAATCCATTTGCAGTTTCGTATATTCTATTATACTCATCTGGGATATCATTTCTTTTGTACTCATCATGAAATATCGTTTTCTTTGGTATTTTTCTGTTATGAGTTACTATTCACCCGGTTATTATTCACTCTAGTATTATTCAATCGGGTATTCGGGGTACTTTTTGTGCCAGATTACTATTCACGAGTTACTATTCATAGGTTACTATTCACCCGATTACTATTCACTCTTGTATCAGTCACTCGGGTATTCGGGACACTTTTTGTGTCGGGGTATTATTCACGGGGTACTATTCCCGAAGTACTATTCACGAGGTACTATTCACCCAAAAAATATATTTCTTTTCTGTCCAAATTATTTTTAGTACATGAATATTATTCTTGAATTTTACTCTACAAAGCAGTATCATGTTGACAATTTGGACATTATTGATTTCTGGATAAATTAAATTATAAATCCCTGGCTGAGATGTGAGACAAGAACTAGGAGGGGAGAGACGGGGAATTCCTTCGCTAGTATGACCTACCTAAGTTTATTTGGTATTTAATTGGTTGGTCAGAGTATAGGGATAATATGTGATATGTCAATTAACCCTTATTTTGTGACAGTGTTTGAAAATGGCATCTGAAAATGTTGAGATCAGCAATGAAGCACATGAGAACGTTGAGTCACCAACGATCAATACCCAGGATAATGTGCAACAGGAAGACAATAATTCTCATGTAAATAACAACACTGATCAGATGATGAACGATGGGATGTTCAGAGGCTTTATGCAATTCATGCAACATCAGGTAAGAGAGACTCCTGTTCAAAATATAGGTAGAAATAATGGCAACCCACGGTCGGTTACTACTAAGCAGTTCAAGGAGCTGGAACCACCGGAGTTTTTGGGAAAGCTAGAACCACTCAAGGCGGAGACGTGGTTAAAGCAGATCACCAAGATATTTGATGTCTTGGGATGCTCCGAGGAGCAAAATGTTCCCTTCGCCACCTTTATGTTGCGTGAAGAGGCAGATTACTGGTGGGAATCTGTAAAACGTACCCAGCCTGATGCACTCAAGATGTCTTGGGAGAAGTTCCAAGAGCTATTCAATGACAAGTAATTTTCTGAAAGTATTCGTCACATGAAGGAGGTGGAGTTTATCAAGTTGGAGCAAAACAATATGACCGTGTCGCAATACGAGGCTAAATTTGCGGAGTTATCCCGATTTGCAACCCATTTGGTCGATAATAAGGAGCGAATGACGCGAATGTTTCTAAGAGGTTTGAAACCCGATATACGTCAATACCTCATTTCTCACAAACTTTGTTTATATTCAGATTTTGTGAATAAGGCTCAGTTATTGGAGCGCGATAATGAGTCAGCACAACCAAAAGGCAACGACCAACAACATGATAATAATCATACCGGTGGCAACGGTCATCGGAACAATGATAACCATCGTGGGGGAAATAATCATGCCAAGAATGGTAACCACTTCGGTGGTAATCATGGCCAAGATAATAGAAGTGGAAATTTCAAGAAGAGGAGATTCAATAATAATGGAAAGACGTCAACACCAACACCCGTTGTTAAGGAAGGTGAACGATCACTGGTCATATGTTTCAAATGCGGAGGGGAGGGACAAATCAGTCCAAACTGCGTGATGCAGTCCAAAGCATATTACAATTGTGGAAAAGAAGGTCACCTAGCCCAATTTTGTTATGCACCAAAGTTAAGTCCAGCTGAGACGGTGGCACCAAAGGCAGATATGGACAAAACAAAGTTGATGGTTTCAGGAAGAGCGTTTTTTGTGACTTCTCAAAAAGCGAGTAAATCGAACAAAGTTAGCACGGGTTAGTTAATTATAAATTCTTGCGAAGTCTATACCTTATTAGATACCGGTTCTACCCATTCTTTTATCTCTATTGCTTGCGCTCAACGTTTAAATTTGACCCCAGAGAAGTTAGACTTTGACTTATTGGTTGAAATTTCATTACTAGAAACCTTTGTTACCTCCACTGTTTATAAATCTTGTTTGATTCAAATCGACACTTTCACGTTACATGTCGATCTTATCTCTTTGAAAATACTTGCCTTTGATGTGATTTTAGGAATCAATTGGTTAACTACTCATCATGCTTTTCGTAAGGTTGTTAGCTTTCATATTCCTAACCAACCTGTTATGCGAATTCAAGCAACCAAACCACTAAAGTCAATCACTGTCATATCAAGCCATAAGTAAAGAGTCCCAAGCCTTTCGCTGGTGACTTCCAAGTCTTGGAATACACTGAAGCTATAATATCCGTAGGGGACATCGTGAATAACGGTGGCAAGTTGATAGATATCAATGTGACGTGTTATCCAAGTCTTTGATGAGGGTCACAGTTTTGAATGATATTTCTATTGTTAATAAATTTCCTGACGTATTCCTGAAGACTTCTTAGCCTACCCCAGAGCGTGAAATCGAATTTTGTATTGACCCTAGTACAAAACTCATTTCTAAAACCCTCAAATATTTCTTCAACCAAAACGAACGTATAATGCGCCAAAGACGTTGGCTCGAGCTGTTGAAGATTAGGATCATACCATTCAATATCATTGTGGAAGAGAGAACGTGGTAGCTGACGCGTTGAGTAGAATATCGTATGCATTTACGAGTGTGATGTTGTTAACACAAAAACCCATTTCGTATAACTTACAAATGATGAAGATAGAGTTAAAGACTCTAAGGACCCACGTGGTGATATCAAATATATGAGTAGAATTGACTTTAATCGATAAAGTTAAAGCCGTGCAAGCTACATACTCAAAGCTGATGAATGTGAAGAAGAAGGTTCAAAAGAGCGTTATTCTAGAAGCAAGAATCGATGAAGAGAGAAAATCTCAACCCTCGATTTTATTGGCCCATTTGAAATCCTTGATCGAGTAGGAACTGTGGCCTATTGACTCGTTTTACCGCCAAGTATGCTGCGTGTTCATAACTTTTTTCACGTATCGATGTTACGTAAATATGTGGACGACCCGAACCACATTATCGAATTGGAACTAGACGAGATAGCAGAAGATTTAACGTATGAGGAGATACGTGTTAAAATCTTGGATAAGAAGGATCGTATTCAATACTCAAAGGTTATATCTCAAGAGTTAGAATCTAAACGAGGTATCCTCACCTCTTCAGCATACCAGGTACGTACGTAAATTTCGAGGGAGAAATTTCATAAGGAGGGGAGATTGTGAGACCCCAAATTTTATGAATAAAGATTTAAATTTCTCGAAATATTTTTTTGAATATTATGATGTGGATTTGATATAATGTTATACTTGTGGGTAATATTTATAAATTTTGCAAAGTAAGCAAGTTTTTATAAAATATTCGTTTGGTCAGGGAATATTCTTTTGTCGGGGAATATCCAAATGCGACTGACACAATCATTGGTGGACCCCACAACGGAAGTATTGTCGTAGTTAGAAAATGACAGAATTATCATTTTATAAAAAATAACGACGAAAGTGTTACAGTTAAAACTGTTGAACTACCCGGTAGTAAAAGTACAGTAATCGCGTGGTTGCATAGTAGCACACGGTATTGATTATTGATGCTTACGTGAAAAGTCGCTCAATTATACTCAATTATTGCTACAGTAATTGCTGCATCATATCTCTCATATTATTGATTCAATTATTGTTACAGTATCATTTGTATAATATGTTATATTATTAAATCAATAATTGAGACGACAAAGTTATTCACATTATTATTTGCAATATTGACAATGTCTAAAAGTTCTGTCAAGGAGAGGTTTGGTCACCTAATTGCGCGCCAATAAGAAGAAATCCTTATCGGAAAGCCCCCTCTTTCCTGGGAACGACCTGGTTGTTGAATATTGTGAGTTATAATATTAATGATGAATAAGTTCGTGTTGATTCAAGATGAAATTGATAGTTCCATTGTGTTAGAATTATTAGTGTTAGTGGAAATCGACATTTATTTCGATAATAATTGATGTCTGGAGGTTATATTGACCAATCGGGTAATTAACCGGATAAATGAGCAATTAATTACTATTAATTCACATGATTATAACTATTTGTTCATATGTGTGTACTATTGATTCACATTCTTGTACTATTAGGAGATGTGGTGCAAGATTGATAATACTTGCATGACTAAGTTAAAAATGGAGGTATAGATGGAGGTACTATACTGTAATTCGTATTTTCACATGTCTAGAACTATTGATTCACATGATTTACTATTGATTCACATTATTTACTATTAGGGGAGGTGGTGCAAGTTTGATAATATTTGCAAGACTAAATTAAAAATAAAGGAAAAGAGGAAGGTATTATTCTGTAATATTTTGAGCCCCAAAACGTGCAATTATTGAAACTATATTTTCCTATAAATAGAAGCTCATTCCTCTTTCATTTCTCACCAATTCACTAAAGCTATAGAGCAATTATTATAGAGAGAAATTATAGAGATAAGGAAGAAGAGAAGTCTGCTACCTCACTATTCCAGTATCCAGTCTTTTTTTGAGGTAAGGGGTATTATTTCTTTCGTATTCTTGAAGAGAGCTTCATTATTCCATTCTTTATTATTATGTTGGAATAACTTTGTCATCAATACCGCATAATGGTGAAATTCTTACATTATTCCATTCTTTATTATTATGTTGGAATAACTTCTGCATCAAGTACCACATACATAGTGAAATTCTTACGTTAATCCATTCTTTATTATTCTTTTGGAATATCCTCATGCATTCTGGATTACTGTACGTAATGACTGGTTCCGTTCTTTATTATTACGTTGGAATATCCTATCTGTGCGGATTACGCGTGACTGGTTTCATTCTTTATTATTACGTTGGAATATCCTGTTTTGTGCGGATTACTGGCATGACTGGTTCCATTCTTTATTATTACATTGGAATAACACATACATGTGGATTACCGCATTCATGGTGAATTCTTACATTATTTCATTCTTTATTATTACATTGGAATAACACATCTATGTGGATTACCGCATGCATGGTGAATGATCCTTCGTATTTATTCTTTATTAAATTGTGGAAATGATCTGTCTATGTGGATTACCGCATGGCGGGTGAAAATCTATATGCAGTTTCATTTATTCTATTATACTCATCTGGGATATCATTTCTTTTGTACTCGTCATGAAATATTATTTTCTTTGGTATTTTTCTGTTATGAGTTACTATTCATGAGTTACTATTCACCCGATTATTATTCACTCTAATATTATTCACTCGGGTTTTCGGGGCATTTTCCGTGCTGGAATTCACAAGTTACTATTGACGGGTTACTATTCACCCGATTACTATTCACTCTAGTATCATTCACTCGGGTATTCGAGACACTTTTTGTGTCGGGGTAGTATTCCCGAAGTACTATTCACGGGGTACTATGAATATTATTCTTGAATTTTACTCTACAAAGCAGTATCATGTTGACAATTTGGACGTTATTGATTTCTGGATAAATTAAATTATAAATCTTTAAAATTTATCCTTGAACTTGTTTTATTGAATTATTATGTCATTGTTATCATCCTCATGCTTATATTGTGATTAAAGTCATCTTTGGCTTACGTGCATAGATGAAATTGGTATGATTATGACCAGGGATTATTCGGTATAATCATGACCGTAATGTGACGAATGATATGGTAAAAGTTCTCATTGGCCTGTAGTTCATTGATGGACAGTTGTTGGTATGATTATGACCAGGGATTATTCGGTATAATCATGACCATTGATGATTACATGAATATCCTTGGTTGTGGTGCAGGTATGATTCGATTTTATTTATTAAGTTGAGTCTCAGCGATAAAGTTGATGAAAAACTTTTTAAATCATAGAAGATAGTAGATTTTTTGCTCTACTTGACTCTTCTAATGGATTGCTTATTTTCGCTGCAGTTGTTGATCTAAAACTTGTTGTCTATTGTATTCTATCAGTTGTTATACTGTTGAAGGCTAAGGATAATTTATTACGCATTATCTTAGTCATAATATTTCTTCTTGGGCTAGTTGAGCTCACCCTTTCTTTTTCATTGTTCTCTTTGAAATGAGAATATATTTGGGACGAGTCGGGGAATGGAGTGATGGTCCGGGATAAATGGCTTTAGTAGTCCTCACTATTCTACGGAATAATGTGATAATAATTATAATGAGGACACCATTGAGTGTGGATATTGTCTAGATGACAATATTCTTGTTTAAACTCTCAGCTATGCTTTGTCGTATTTTACACGACTGTTGTATAATTAAGTTGTATTTGAATTTATGTACCATGTATCTGGCAACTCAAGATGGGTGATGTATACCTATTTTGGAGGCGTCACATATGATGGCTCTTTTCCACGATTTTAATGCATAAGGAGATAGAGATCTACGTGGATGACATCATTGTCAAATCCCGAAGGGAGGAGGACCACTTAGACCATCTCAAAAAGCTTTTCAACAGGTTACGTAAGTACAACTTGAAGTTGAATCCAGCCAAGTGCGCCTTTGGTGTTAAGTCAGGCAAGTTGCTAGGTTTCCTACTCAGCCACAAAGGGATTGAACTGGATCCTACCAAAATCCTGGCTATTAAGGAAATTCCCATTCCTCAGACAGAGAGGGAAATACGGGGATTTTTGGGAAGAATCAACTTCATTAGCAGGTTCATTTCTCAACTCACAGCAACCTGTGAGCCAATCTTCAAATTGTTAAGGAAGAACTCCTCCATGAAATGGAATGATGAGTGTAAAGCCTTCCTCACAATCAAAGAGCAGTTGGTTAACACTCCTGTTTTGGTACCACCCAGGGATGATGTTCCCCTGTTCATGTACATGTCCATAAATGACAATGCCATGGGCTGTATGCTTGGGCAAAAAGACGATACAGGCCAAGAACGAGCTATCTATTACCTCAGCAAAAGATTCAGCACCAGTGAACACAAGTACACTCTGATTGAGAAGACTTGTTGTGCTTTAGCATGGGCTTCCATGAGGTTACAACATTACCACCATGGTCACACAACCCATCTCATATCCCGCGTGGATCTTCTCAAGTATGTGTTCAGTAAGTCCATACTGAATTGTCGACTGTCCAGATGGCAGTTGATCCTACAGCAATTTGACATCGTCTACATGACACAAAAGTTTGTCGAAGGTCAAGGAATTACGGATCAACTGGCCGCCGCACCTGCAGGGGACTACAAACCCTTGGAAACATATTTCCCCGATGAAGGGGTAATGAGAGTTTAACAACAACATTAGTACGATACATGCCGTATTTGGAAAATGTATTTTGATGGAGCTGTTAACACGGAAGGCTCTGGAGCTGGAGCAGTCCTAGTATCAGATACGGGGGAGCAGTATCCCGTCGCCGTCAAATTATTGTTTGTCAGCACCAATAACACAGATGAGTATGAAGGCTGTATCATGGGGCCAAAACTTGCCCGTTCAATGGGCATCAGGCGGTTAACTGTCTTTGGGGATTCCGAATTGGTAATCAGACAATCCACGGGAATCTATCAAACCAAAGAATTACATTTACTGCCTTACCATCGGCAAGTTCTACAGATGGCTTTGGAGTTCGAAGAAATCTCCTTTCTACACATTCCCGTAATAGGAATGATTTTGCGGATGCATTAGCAACGTTGGCCTCCTTGGTTCACATACTTGACAAGGAAAGCATGCCAAACATTACAATTCCAATGCAAAAAGCCCCAGTCTATGTGAACTATATTGGAGAAGTATCGGATGAACTACCTCCCATCCACAACCCTTGGTATCAACACATCAAGGAGTATCTACGAGATGGATCTACACCCGCTGAGGCGAGCCTAACTGAGAAGAGGCGGATCCATCGACTTGCTATGAAATTCTACCTGAGCGGAGATACACTCTACAAAAGAGATACACTCTACAAAAGAGATACAAGATTAGGTCTCCTCAGATGTCTGGATAAAGACCAAGCTCAGAGACTCATGGATGAGATCCATGGTGGAGTATGTGGCCCTCACATGAGCGGACCCCTACTTGTCAAGAAGATCCTTAGAATAGGGCATTATTGGCTTACACTCAAAGCTGACTGTGATGATCACGTCAAGAGGTGCTATCAATGCCAGATTCATGGGAATTCTATCCACGCCCTCGAGGGAACTCCTGATATGAGTTCGCCATGTCCCTTCTCAATGTGGGGAGTGGACATGATCGGGCCCATCGAGCCCAAAGCCAGTAATGGACATCGATTCATATTCACTATGATTGACTACTTCACCAAATGGGTAGAAGCAGCATCCTTCCCCTGGGTTACTAAAGAAGTCATCATTACTTTCATCAGAAACAATGTTGTCTGTCAATATGGACAACCAGAGGTCATTGTGTCAAACAATGCTAAGAACCTCAACAACAAAATGATGGAGGAGTTATGAAGAAAATTCCACATCAAACACCTTAACTCCGTCATCTACCGTCCAAAGATGAATGGTGCTATTGAAGCGGCTAATAAAAACATCAAAAAGATCATGCAGAAAATGTCCACCAATCACAAAGGATGGCCTGACCTCTTGTCTCTGACTTTATTAGCTTACAGAACTTCCATGCGTACTTCAACTGGGGCAACCCCCTACTCATTAGCCTATGGGATGGAAGCAGTGCTCCCCATAGAGGTGGAAATGGAATCCCTCAGAGTGTTGATGGATGCTCAGTTAGATGAAGATCAATTGGTACAAGACAGGTATCACCAATTGTCTCTAATAGACGAAAGGTGAACCACGACTATCTTCCATGGTCAGTTATATCGAAAGGAAGATCGCGATCCTATAACTTGAAAAAAAAAGTTCGACTACGGCAGTTCAAACAACATGACTTGGTTTTAAAGAAGATCATTGACAACCAAGAAAAATCTAAGGGAAAATTCGCTCCTAACTGAGAAGGCCCATTTATTGTCAAGGAGGTATTGACAGGAGGTGCTCTTAGGCTACAGGAAATGAATGGTGATGAATTTCCACAGCTTATCAACTCGGACACCGTGAAACGGTGCTATGTCTGAAGTTACCATCAAACAAACATCCTGGTTTTGATCATCAAATCACCAGTTATTCTGGTTTTGAACCCTCTCCTTCTTACATACTCTTCTGCCCCTCAGGGAAACATACACTTCAATCCAGTAGCCTGGTTTCACCTCATTTCAAATCTTGCATACAATTTGATTATCACGAAGATGGGATTGAACCTTTCACACTTGTAGTTTATCCACGAAAGGCGGATTAAACTTTTCTACGCTTGCGGTTTGTCACGAAGATGGGATCAAACTTTTCCACACCTCTGCTTTATCCCCATTATGGGATCAAACTTTCTTCTCCCCATGAGATAGCTTTGCGCATGGGATTCACACTTCTCTTTGGCTGCGATTCATCCTGAGGGGCGAACTACGTCGACCTGATCTCCTTGATACCCAGGAGTATATAGGCAACCATATTCTATATGGCCCGGTTGCAATAAAAAAAATAACAAAAACATTTCTACCCTTCCTCTACAAAAAGAAAAAGAACAAAAATACTTCTACACCCTTCTTCACTAATAAAGTTTCTGCCTTTTGCATTCAGCGTTGAACCTCTTACACCAGGTTCGAACTACGCAGACTTGATCTCCTCTTCAATAGGAGTACGTAGGCAGCCATTCATGGTTCAGTCTAACTGTTACTACCCCAAAATAGGTATACATCACCCATGCTGAGTCGCCAAATACATGGTACAAAATTCAAATACAACTTAATTATACAACAATCGTGTAAAATACAACAAAACATAATCTAAGAGTTTTAATAAGATTATTGTCATCTAGACAATATCCACACTCAACGGAGTCCTCATTACATTTATTGTCACACTTTTTAACAGAATAGTGAGGACTACTAATGCTATCATCTTGACCGTCACTCCGTTCTCCGACTAGTCCCTGCTACGTTCTCATTTCCTAAAGAGAACAGTGAAAGAAAGGGGTGAGCTCAACTAGCCTAGTAAGAAATATTATGACCAAGATAATGCAGAATAAATTATCCTTAAGCCTTCAACAGTGTTGCTTCTTTTTAAATTCTGATAAAAGAGCTCTAACTCATGTAAGCATACATGTGTCAACAAGTAATACAGAGTAAGTAGAGTATCGATCCCACAGAGAAAGTTGTCAAATTTAAACTACAATGCATCAATTAAATCACTATACTTATATGCTTAAACTAATGACTATACTTGGTGAATTACTCTAACTGCATATAACAACTAAACAGGAATATTAATGAAATAAACCAAGTCTGGAAATAATGGGATCCTAACTTCATTTAACACTTCGTCTAATTACCACTATCATGCAAGAATTGTTCACATATCACAGGAAAGTAGCCAAAAGCGCTAATAAAGTCATAGCCATTTTTCAATGTACTAAGACCTACTTACACAGCATCCACAAATGATAGACTCCATGCAATCATCAATATAACCAAAATCACTATATGTCTATGTGAAATTGCAATCATACAGAATTTAAGTACAAGCCCTTATTTTAACTCGTACGGTGAAACAGTATATGTCTATCTGGTCCACGAAATACACAAGCCATATAAAACAGCCCCATATACGTATGCTATCATGATTACAATCCATACTTGCATGTTCATTGTCAATTCCATACAAGTATTGAAACGAATGGTGATCAAGCATTCATACATGTAAAACAATCATGACAGAAATTCCATAAGATATATAAAACAGCCCTAGCAATCAAGCATGCAATTAAACTACATATGAAAATCCGTTAGAATCCCATAATGGAGTTTAGTTCATGACTGAACCAAAAACCATTATGGGATCAAAGCTAAACATGGTTAATAAGCAAGCAATTAAAAGATGAAGGATAGAAATGATCAATCCCAATTACTGATTATAGAACAATATTAATGTTCAAATCCTCATATAAATCCAGCAAAATAATAATGATAATCCACAATGGAAGAAAATCCCAAGAAGAATTGGAGAAGAAGGCGTTTAAGCTTCGTTCTACGTTAGAATCTCTCTTCAGGTGTAAACCCTAGTTCCTACTACGAAAAATACGTAAAAAGTTATCCAAGACACGTCTGACACCAGTCAAATATCGTTTTAATCAATTACAACACTTTTAATTAAAAATTAAAATAAAACAAATCAATGACTTCAGTATCGCGTGTGCGCCCCAAAATAGGTCCATTCCATCCAACCCATTACGAGTCGCCAAATATATGGTACGAAAAACAACTACAACTTTATTACAACAATTGTCGTGTAAAATACAACAACACACATCTTTGTGAGTTTGGATACAAATATATACCAATCCGTGTAGACGTCACAATGACACCTTACATAAAGGTATAGTCAAAAACTATTTTAGAAATTAGAATCTTTGGGAAGTGCTCAAGGAAACCTTCGTACATGGGAGGCCATGCTTTTAGGTTATGGTAGATATCATATGGCCCACGTAATTATCCTTGGTTGATTGAATAGACCCAAAAAGAAAAACGAGAAGATTACTATCATATTCTTCCCAATGGTGAGTCTTCTCTTGACATATCATTATCTCCACTTTGTCTCTAATTGGGTATTATACTCCAAACAAACACCAAGATTATATAGGTAGTGCTTGTAAATATACTCAGCAAGTGGATGAGCACAACCATGTCTTATGATAACACGAGTTTGTATGTCATTTAGACATCTTGTATGATATTGGCAAAACACCTTTCCAAGTTAAATTCACCTCATCCTCAACATCTATAGACCACCATTCTATTCCTCCTTTATCCAGCTTCAAATTTACTACACTTTTATTACACGAAAGGAATTGTGAAACAAAAGGGTGAGCACAACTAGCTCGAGAAAGAATATTATAACTAAAGATACATAAATTATCAATAGTCTTCATCAATAATAAATCGTAGAGATTTAGAACATATGGTAGATGATAAAACTTTTCAACCATAGTTGCGTGAACGAAAGCAATCCATTAAAAGAGTCAAATAGACTATAAAGTCTATTGTCTTCTCCACGTTAAAAGTCCACCAACAATATTTTATCCCTATAACATCAATCAAGCAGTTCCTTTCCACAATCATATGAATAACTTCATAATCATAATTGTGATTCTAAATTCTCTTCTCATCCGGGGCGAAGATAATTTCATCACTTGTCTTTACCTGAAACATCAAAGATCATGGTTATACCAAATCACAGTTCCTGTTCATAATCATACTAATAAATTCATCTTTGCACCACGGCCAAAGATATTCATCAACAGTTCATCTTTGCACTACATGCCAAAGATATTCAATAACAAGTTATCTTTGCACTACGAGCCAAAGATATTCAACAATAGGTCATCTTTGCACTACGGGCCAAAGATATTCAACAATAATTCATCTTTGCACTACAGGCTAAGATATTCATCAACAAGTCATCTTTGCACTACGAGCCAAAGATATTCATATATCAAAGAAATACATAATCATTTGAAGTTATATAACAATAATTATAACCATGTTGATCAATTCACCTTGCACTTAAGCTAAAAATATTCAATTGTAAATTCAATTGTCATGATCATACCGATCAACAATTCAATTTTTGCACTCTTCGCCAAAGAGAACCTATAGTCACGATCATACCAATAATCTACCCATCTTTACACTCAAGTCAAAGAGAAATATCATCATTAGGGTTATAAGAATGTTATATAAAAACAATATAATCAAAACATGGTTTTAATTTCAAGAGTAAGATTCATAAATCAACGATAATTTGGTGGGAGAAGAAACCAATTTGTCGTGAATAGTACCCGTGATAAATATATAATACCGTATATCGCGCTTAGTAACCCTCGACACGAAAAGATAAAGTTTCATAATAAAATCCATATCAATATTTATAACACCTTAATCCAAATGTTATAAAATCACTTAATAATATCAAAATCTTAATATTCTTAATATTACAACAATATTTAATAATTTCTAAAACTTATAAACAATTTAATTAAATTGTTTACACTTTACTAATTAATGCATTTAATCATCATAAAATGCCAAACTCATAAGATTTCATCACCAATAACCAAAACCCTCATAAAAAATCTGCATATATCTCATATATGATTCTCAAGCCATAAAATCATATTTTTCAATTTTCTTACTTCACATAACATATTTAATTCATTTACTCATAACTAGAACATTTTCATAAAAAATACCAAATTAGTTCCAAAACTATTTCTTTTCTAGGATTTAGCATAACATAGTCCCATATTGAACATATATTTTCTCTAAATTTTAAAAATTCATTTACTATTTTGATATGGCCAAAACCACCGAATATTTAAACATTTATCATAAATTATACTTTTATCCAAAAATTCTGAAATTTACACGGTATACTGATATTATATAGATGTACTCCCAATAAAAATTTCATCAATTTTGGAGTTAATCACAAGGAGTTATAAGCGGTTACTTTTAAAATAGTCTTTTCTCATAAAATCCATAACTCCTAATCTATACATTCAAAAATCGCCATTTTTGGACACAATCTACAAAACTCATCAAAATATCATTTCAAATTTTTCCAGAATTTTTGAAGGTTTAGAAAAATTTTGAAACTAAAAAACATAATAACCCTTAAAATCCCTTACTATCCCTTACCTCAAAAGAGCAGTACTTCTAATTAGAATAACCGCTGAACGAACTTGCACCGTATAGCAACACTCAAAGTATACTCAAAATACTCACAAGAATACGCTCGATAATATAGAGAGAGAAACTTCAGTTTCTGGTGTGATTTTCAATTCTAACCTAAGCACCCTATTTATAGGAAAATGCTTAGAACACCAAAGCAGAAAATTTATTAAATATTATTATATTTTTTCCAAAACTTCATACGCATGTTTTACCATCTGAACTCAGCCCCTATCACATGTTAAATGAGGAAAACAAAATGAAAAACACGTTTTTGTAAATAAAAATAATTAAAACTTTCAAAAATCAATTATTTCGGAACTTCAGAACTTCAATAATTCATAATAAATAGCCCTTTTATTAGAAAATTCGAATCTCACATTTTTTTATAAGAAATTCAATTCTCTACAACTTTTCAGAAGAAAGTTTTTCCAAATTCCAAATAAAAATTGACCAGAATCCACAAACGGGTGATTTTACAGGCTATAATCAAATTTCGGTCAATAATTGTGTCCACCAACACACAAAATATGTGTTAAACATTTATTACCACAAAATACTCTTCCTCCTCATATACTCATATATCCCACATTCATTATAAAAATATCACAGTTAATATATTATTAAAATAATATATTTAAATAAATTATTTTATCGAGAAAAACAAAATATTAATTTTCAACAATTGTCACATTAAAATTTTCTCCATCTATGACCACATAAAATAAATATTTTTTTCTCATCATAAAAATCAATAATTAATTATTCACAAATAATATTACATAATCACAATATTGATAACCAGGCGGTTCCGGAAAGAGGGGCTTTCAATAAGGATCTCTCACTTCTTCTGGTAAGCAATTAGGTGACCAAACCTCTCCTTAGATGAACTTTCTAGACATTGCCAATAATGTTATCCAATAATATTATTAGGATAATATGAATTATTGCTCCGATAATGGAAAATCTTGTGTAATGACAATTCTTGAAATAATGATAATATAAAATATCAACTTGACAATTATTGAATCAATAAAATATAATATTGAGCGAATAATTCGTAACAATTATTGAGTAGTGCTTTCTTACGTAAGAATCAATAATTCAAAAATATCTGCAATACTGAGTGTTCTCTTGCGGCAACAACGCCAGCGTATTACTTTACTTTACCCACCGGGTATTCCAATGATGTTAAAGGTAACAATTACGTTGTTATTTATAAAACTCCTTTTGTCGTTTTCTTCATCCAAGCGGTTATTACATTATGGGGCCCACAAATGGTCTGGCTAGTAGTCGCACGAATATTCCCAAGCGGAAAGAATATTCCATGACCAAACGAATATTCCCCAACAATAATGAGTATTTTATAACCACTTGCTTATTTTGAAAAAATTATATATATCACCCTTAACTTTAACTTTTATCAATTTAACCATTTCTTTGAGCAGTAATTATAAGAAAAATTGAATACTTTTATTTCATAAAAATTAGGGGCCTTACATCGCGGCATGTGCGCTTGGCTCTCTGAAGTGTAATCATCATGGTATGCGACTTGCTGATATGTCGTGTTGTCCGGCCAGTGCTTGTCTTGGTAGCGCATCCCCAAGCTTGTCCTTTTCGCATGCATTGCCATGTGGCGATTTGTGAATTCCGGGTTTTTCTTCTTTGCAATCGATTTGTTTCTGCTCGCTCCTTCCTTTGTCTATTCATGCTTAGTTTTTTTCTCCACTTGATCCTCATGCCATGCATATCCCAGCTTGTGCCTCGCTTCATGCGTCCATTAGCCTCGTGCCCTCTAATACCACCAAAATAGTCTATTTCCTGCACTTTTTCACTAAAAGGAGTTTTAAGTAAATGCAATGCAAAATAACATGAAATGAAACTAAAAACACACTAAAATGTACTTGAGATGGGCATAGTTCGTGTGAATTGCTATTCAATAAGTATGTATAAAACTCACTTATCAAATACCCCCAAACTTGAACTGTTGCTTGCCCTCAAGGAATGCATACTAATGAACAATGAAAATGCAGCTACATTACTATGCAACTAAGTTATGATGCCAACTAGTCTCACATAGTTCTAGCTCTAACAGAATTTCAGTCCAAACTGCCTCAATGAAGTTTCCAGATTTAAGATTACCATTTCAAACCAAACTATAGGCATAATATCATACACTCAGATAATTCATATATGCTATAGAGATGTTGTGTGTGTGTGTGTGTGTTGTTCAAAACTTGACTTAAGCAAAGAATACACATGTTATCGCGCTCAAAATAGAAAATTATAGTCTAAATCAAGACTCATGTATACTCATGCAAACACAGACTGTTTCAACATATCAACACAAACTAAGGTTCAACAATGGGTTTAACTACGTTATTGCTACTCACGAGGGCGATTTTCGCTCCTTCCCGTGGTGTTTATTGATATTTTTCTTTTCTTTTCTTTTCTTTTCCACATGACTGTGAAATGTCTTATTCCATTAGGCAACACTGCTACCCCTTAGCGAGCTTTCAACCAACGACTCGCAGACCATGAAAGACTTTAGGGTGCTAGGTGTAGAGACAATCCCCTCGGGCGTACTTACTCAAGTAGCCAGGGCCCCGAAATAAGACTAGCCACGTTACTGCTATTTGATTTTTCTTTCCTTTTTTTATACATAGCATACCCATGTTTTCCCAAAGTTTGAATATCAAAGTTTCATATAGTTTAAGATCACTTTCCACATATTTCTCTTTTTAAAACTACATTTTTTATCGAGCAATACACACATACTTCTTATATCTACAAGTGATAGTGAACACATTCGTGCAAACCAAAAGCATTTAAACAACAATATGAATTTCATCATGTAAAACATTATATCTCAGCTCATGTTATCCACAATACTCAAGAATCTTTCAAAATTCACTATTATCATTGGCTAGACAAAATTTCCATAAAGCTAAACATTGTGAGACATGCAAACTAAAACATATACTACATAAACATGCAAAATTAAAACTAAATGAAACTATATGCAACTATACTACTACCCCAATACCCCCAAACTTATAATATTCAATGCCCCATTGAATGAAGGTAAAGGGTACAGAAAATTCCCCTAATGATCGGCTGTACCACCCTCCTCGGGTGGTGAATCTGGTGGTGGATATGGCATTGCTGTCCCGAACTGAGGCCACTTGAGCATTATTCCCTGTTGTCCAAAAGCCTCTCCCAAGGCTCTCGTGAGACCCGTATTAAATGTTCCGAAATTATTATACATGACATAAACCCTTCGCTCCAACCTTCGGAGCTGGCGATCACCATGTGGAGCATGTGGTCGTGTCGACGGGCCCGCCTCATCTGTCTGTGAGTGCTGCTGAGATGGCTTTGGGAATGTGGGCCAGAGAATAAATCCCCGTCCGCTCGGGTGTGGTTCACCACCGCCTTGATCCTCAAATTTTTTGATGGCAAGTTATGTCTTGGATTGGGTATTGCATTTTGTTCGTTTCATTGATTGCACCTAATGAGCACATAACATGGCTACCACTGATGCGTGTGGAATGCTCCCCGTGGTACTTCCCCTCAGATACTTCAAAATATTTTAATGAATCAAATGACCCACGTCAATATACTTGCCCGTAATTATTCCCCACAAAATTATGGCCCTTTCTGCCGTGATCTCATGCTGATGAGACGAGTGCAATAGCTTGTCACATATGAACAAATTCCACGCCTTGGCATATCAATTCAGTGCGATTGCTGGAAATATGCGAGGCTGGTTCGTGCCGACTTTGTAAGTCCACTTCGTGCCTGGCACACACAATTCAGCAATAACAAGCTCCAAGTCTGTTGCCATATGTGCCCCTGTGATCTAATTGGAAACCCCTGTTGGTGGCGTCTCGGTGAGTCTAAAAATAGTTCTGATGGCAGTGGGTATGTAGTCTATCTCGACACCTCAAACCATAGCGATATCGTTCATGGTGACTTTGGCATTGGCATAAAACTCACGGATTATGCTCATCGGAATGGGCGTGGGAGTGACAGTGAATCCAACCCAACCCCGTTTGCGAATCATGGCACATAACTGACCATCTTGCCCCTCCGATTTGAAACCGCGCTCCTTGATAAACGTCTTCGCCACAATTCTGTATACTCCTGCTGGGCTGCCAAATTTAGAAATTTGGTATGATCAACGATATCCTCCCCTTGACTGCCAGAGGAAGATGGTGATGAGGAAGAAGAAGATCATGCCCTCTTTGGACACATTTGTAGTTAAGAGCGAACTGAAAATGATATGCTTGATAATGACTAAGAGCGGCTGATGACAATGTCTCCAAACTCGTTGCTGCAATCCCAATCAAACCCTAGCTTTATCGCATTGGATGAGAGCGTGGGGCTGAGCTTTGATCGTGGAGGGAATCGTGGGTATGTGCTGAGATTAATGGCTTTGATTCGTAACTGATAGAGAGGAAGATGAGGAAATGTGCGTTTGTGGGAGGGAGCACTGTGATTGTGCTTCTGTTTTAATTTCAAATGAGAGTCTAACTAATCTCCATCACGTTTTTAAACTTAAAAAATTTTCCACGTCTGACGTCGCGCGCGGCCGCACAAGGTTTTAATGGATTTGGAGCCTTGGTAGTGCCATAAATCTGGTTTAGCGGGCATCTGCGTCTTGTAGCAGCGGTTACACATCTTTAGTAATCATCGTGCGGTCGCGCAATCCTGATACCTACACTGCTAGCTTTTGTTCTTAGAATCTGCAAGACAGAAATGTATGCTCTCCAATACACCTGCAATAACATCAATAGACCTTGTCAACACATGGTTTACTAAATAAAAATGAATACCTATTCTTTCATCCTAATTACAATGCAATGCACGAACATAATCTTCTGCGAGTCGACTACGATGAATAAGCATAAAAAGGTACTCATACTGTCCTAACAAGCAATGAAAATAAGCTAAACCAAATAACTTGAACTGAATAAATACTAAGTAGAGATAGAAACAATGGGTTGCCTCCCATCAAGTGCTAAGTTATAGTCAATTAGCGTGACTGTCTCTGAATCTCATGTTTAAGAAAGAGTTGAGGCGATTTTCTGTCTGTCCACCTTACCCCGAAATTTAATTACTTTAGCTTTCGTCAATGGATTTACCTCCAAATCTGAGTTTTCACCAAGTACACAACTTAACGGTTCATAGTTAACCAAATGCTGAACTTCATCATTTAGACCTCGATTCACCCAATCAACTAGGAAACACTCTTCTTCATATGTTGGGAGCTTCATTGCCTTGAAGACATTAAAGGTAACCTCCTGATCATATACACGCATAGTGAGTTCTCCTTTTTGTACATCTATCAAAGTCCTTCCTATAGCTAAGAATGGTCTCCCCAGTATGATCGGTATACTTTTGTCTTCCTCATAATCCAAGATGATAAAGTCAGCCAGAAAGATAAATTTTGTCCACTTTCACCAATACATCTTCAATAATTCCCCGTGGATACGTGATGGATCTGTCAGCTAGCTGCAATGAAATATTTGTCGGCCTTGGATCCGGCAACCCCAACTGATTAAACACTGACAAAGGCATCAGATTAATACTTGCCCCAAGATCACATAAACACTTTTCGAAGTTTATCTTTCCGATCGTGCATGTAATCGTGAAAGCGCCTGCGGAATCTTTCAAACTTTGAGGTAGTTTACGCCGGTTATGCAATCGCATTCCTCTGTCAAGGCTACTGTCTCAAATTCATCTAGTCTTCGCTTCCTTGACAATATACTCTTCATAAACTTTGCGTAACTTGGCATTTTTTCCAATGCCTTGGCAAACGGTATGTTAATCTACAACTTTTTAAATACCTCCAAGAACTTGCTGAACTATTTATCTTCCCTCTGCTTATTTAATCTCTGTGGATACGGTACTTAAGGGTGAATTGGTGGCACTGAACTCTTGAGCTTCTCATCTGAACTTGCTTTATCACCTTGACCCTGCTGCGATTTCATTTTTCCAACTTTTCTTTCTTTTTCCATCATCATTACGCCTCGCATGTGCCTGTAGTATCCTCAATGTAATCTTTCATGGCGCGACGACTTACAAAGGCTCGTAAGATTTTTCCCAGATCTTAATGTGATCGCTTGGTACTGTTCCTTCTCGTCTCTTCTTGGATTTGTCTCTATATTACTTGGCAATGAACCATGGGGCTTGTTGTTGAGCATGCTCGCCATGTGCCCCATTTGAGTCTCCAGATTCATGATAGCCACTACTTGGCTTTTAATCATAACTTCCGTGTTTGCCATGTATTTCAACATCATCTCTTCCATTTCTGATTTCTTTTCTTGCTGTGGTGCAGCTGGAGTGTGATGTTGTTGTTGTTGAGAAAATCCCGGTGGAAATGGTGGTTTTGGTATAAACTGTGGCTGAGACGGCTGTGACTGAAATTGTTGATCGGTTAAAACTGATTCTGCTGATTCCCTTGGTTATTTGACCAACTAAAGTTTGGATGGTTTCGGTTGTTTGGGTGGTATGTGTTCTGAAACTGTCCTTGATCTTGCCTGTAATTTCCCACATACTATACTGACTCTGAGCTGATAGCACACTAATTTGTGGAGTATGACCCCGCACAAATCTCACATACGAAGGCAACTGTTTTTGTCCTGCTTTCTGCCAAAGTATCTATCTTTTTTGACATCGCTGCCATCTGTGCCGACAACTGGGTAATAACATCAACCTCCAACACACCTGCAACCTTAGGTTGTGGCATCCGAGATGTAGGATTCTGGTAATAATTAGCAGCCATAGTCTCGATAAGTGTATAGGCCTCGTCATAGCTTTTTTCCAATAATTCCCCTCCTACAGCTGCATCCACAATAGGTCTCGACTTCCATCCCAATCCATTATAAAATGAGTTGATCACCATCCAATCTGGCATACCGTGATGCAGACACTTTCTCAGCATCTCTTTGTATCTCTCCCATGCTTCATATAAGGACTCGCCCTGTTGTTGCTCAAACCGAGAGATAGCCATCCTCATCTTTGCAGTCTTAGCCATTGGGAAGAACTTGGCTAAGAATTTCTGTGCTAAGTCCTCCCATGTAGTGATTGACCCTGATGACAAAGAACGTAGCCAACTTCTAGCCTTGTCTCTCAATGAGAATGGGAATAGCCTAAGTCTGATAGCATTCTTCGTTACACCGTTTTATCTGAATGTATCATAAATCTCGATGAAACTCAATAGGTGTTCATTCGGATCATCCGTAGCAGCACCCCCAAACTATACCGAATTCTGCACCATCTGAATAGTGCCCAGTTTAATCTCAAAAGTATTGGCTGCTATTGCCGGTCTGACTATGCTAGACTATAGTCCGTTTATATTTGGTATGGAATAATCCCTTAGAGCCCGATGCTCTTCTCTTTGCTCAATTCTCTGTTCTTCTGCCATACTAGCTATTGTACTTTCTAACTGAGCTTGCAAATTTCTCCGCACACTTGCTTTCCAACCTCTTCCATTAATGTTATCCTGCGCTGGTGTTAATTCTGAGTTGGATGATCGCGTGTGCATAAAAATCTACAAGTACCTGAAACCAAAAACAAAACAAATATAGAAATGAGAAATGATCAGAATTGTCTAAGTCATACAATATAGCTTGAAACTGATGATAATTATTTAAATTAACGCCTTTCCCCGGCAACGGCGCCAAAAACTTGTTGCCTCTTTTTCAATTCTGATAAAAGAGCGCTAACTCATGCAAGCATACATGTGTCAACAAGTAATACAGAGTAAGTAAAGTATCGATCCCACAGAGAAAGTTGTCATATTTAAACTACATTGCTTCAATTAAATCACTATACTTATATGCTTAAACTAATGACTATACTTGGTGAATTACTCTAACTGCATATAACAACTAAACAGGAATATTAATGAAATAAACCAAGTCTGGAAATAATGGGATCCTAACTTCATTTAACACTTCATCTAATTACCACTATCATGCAAGAATTGTTCACATATCACAGGAAAATAGCCAAGAGCGCTAATAGAGTCATAGCCATTTTTCAATGTACTAAGACTTACTTACACAGCATCCACAAATGATAGACTCCATGTAATCGTCAATATAACCAAAATCACTATATGTCTATGTGAAATTGCAATCATACTGAATTTAAGCACAAGCCCTTATTTTAACTCATACGGTGAAACAGATATGTCTATCGGTCCACGAAATACACAAGCCATATAAAACGATTTCATATATCGTATTATATCATGATTACAATCCATACTTGCATGTTCATTGTCAATTCCATACAAGTACTGAAACGAATGGTGATCAAGCATTCATACATGTAAAACAATCATGATAGAAATTCCATAAGATATGTAAAACAGCCCTAGCAATCAAGCATGCAATTAAACTACATATTAAAATCTGTTAGAATCCCATAATGGAGTTTATTTCATGACTGAACCAAAAGCCATTATGGGATCAAAGCTAAACATGGTTAATAAGCAAGCAATTGAAAGATGAAGGATAGAAACGATCAAACCCAATTTCTGATTATAGACCAATATTAACGTTCAAATCCTCATATAAATCCAGCAAAATAATAATGATAATCCACAATGGAAGAAAATCCCAAGAAGAATTGGAGAAGAAGGCGTTTAAGCTTTGTTCTACATTGGAATCTCTCTCCAAGTATAAACCCTAGTTCCACCTATAAAAAATACGTAAAAAGTTATCCAAGACACGTTTGATACCAGTCAGATATCGTTTTAATCAATTACAACCCTTTTAATTAAAAATTAATATAAAACAAATCAATGACTTCAGGCATCATGCTAGCTGCCATGGCTGCTTGGCTCTCCCCTAGTGTAATCCTCGCCCGGGCGCCGACTTGCAGTATGTCATGTTGTCCAGCCGGGTTCTCGCGCGGGCGCGCGTCCCTAAGCTTGTCCTGCTACGCGGCTTGCAGTCTGTGAATTTTGGTTCTGCTGCTGCAACTGATCTGTTCTGCTACTGCTTCGTTTGTCCATTCATGCTTAGTTTTCTGCTCCACTTGATCCTCATGCCATGCATATCCCAACTTGTGTCTCGCTTCATGAGTTCATTAGCCTCGTGCCCTCTAATACCACCAAATTAGGCCGTTTCCTGCACTTTTTCACCAAAAGGAGTTTTAAATAAATGCAATGCAAAATAACATGAAATGCAACTAAAAACACACTAAAATGTACTTGAGATGGGCATAGTTCGCGTGAATTGGTATTCAATAAGTAGGTATAAAACCCACTTATCAAACAGTATAACAACTGATATAATATAATAGACAACAAGTTTAACTGCAGCGGAATAAGCAATCCATTAGAAGAGTCAAGTAGAGCATAAAATCTACTATCTTCTATGATTTAAAATGATTTTCATCTACTTTATTGCTGAGACTCAGCCCAATAAATAAACCACAACATCCATGCACCACGGCCAAGGATATTCATGTAATCATCCATGGTCATGATTATACCGAATAATCCCTGGTCATAATCATACCAACAACTGTCCATTAATGAACTACAGGCCAATGAAGACTTTTACCACATCATTCGTCACATTACGGTCATGATTATACCGAATAATCCCTGGTCATAATCATACCAAGTCCATCTATGCTCGTAAACCAAAGATGACTTTCATCACAATATAAGCATGAGGATGATGACAATGACATAATAATTCAATAAAACAAGTTCAAGGATAAATTTTAAAGATTTATAATTTTAATTTATCCAGAAATCAATAACGTCCAAATTGTCAACATGATACAACTTTGTGGAGTAAAATTCAAGAATGCTCAGAAGAATATTTCCATGAAAAGATACTGGATAAAACACAAATATCAAGGATATTCAACTAATTTCATGGAGTATAGAAGCCAAAACTTTAACCAACTGAGTATAATAGAATATATGAAACCTGTGAGACCCCAAAGTTTATGAATAAAGATTTATATTTCTCGAAATATTTTTTTAATATTATGGTGTGGATTTGATATAATGTTATAGTTGTGGGTAATATTTATAAATTTTGCAAAGTACGCAAGTTGTTATATAATATTCGATTGGTCGGGGAATATTCTTTTTAACAGGGAATATTCGTATGACGGCACAATCATTGGTGGACCCCACAACAAAATTATTGTCGGATTAAGAAAACGACAAAAATATTTTATGAAAATAACGGCGGAAGTTTTATCGTTAACTGTTGAAACACCCGGTGTTAAAAGTAAAATAATACGCGTGGTTGCATAATAGCACACTGTATTGGTTATTGATGCTTACGTGATAAGTCACTCAGTTATACTCAATTATTGCTACAGTAATTACTGCATCATATCTCTCATATTATTGATTCGATTATTGTCACAGTATCATCTGCATAATATTTTATATATTATTAAATCAATTATTGAGACGACAAAGTTATTCATATTATTAAATTGCAATATTTATAATGTCTAGAAATCCTGTCGAGGAGAGGTTTGGTCACCTAATTGCACATCAATAGGGAGAAATCCTTATTGGAAAGCCCCCTCTTTCTTGGAAACGACCTGATTGTTAAATATTGTGAGTTATGATATTAATGATGAATAAGTTCATGTTGATTAAAGATGAATTTAATAGTTCCATTGTGTTGGGATTATTGGTGTTAGTTGAAATCGACATCTATTCCGATGATAATTGATGTCTGGGATTATATTGATAAATCGGGTAATTTATCGGATAAATGAGCAATTAATTGCTACTAATTCACATGCTTATATAACTATTTGTTCACATGTGTGAACTATTGAGTCACATTCACTTACTATTAGAGGAGTTGGTGCAAGATTGATAATACTTGCATTACTAAGTTAAAAAGGGAGGTATAGATGGAGGTACTATACTATATTTTGTTTTTTCACATGATTATAATTATTGATTCACATGATTGAACTATTGATTCACATTATTTACTATTAGGGGAGGTGGTGCAAGTTTGATAATACTTGCAGGACTAAATTAAAAATGAAAGAAAAGTTGGAGGTATTGTACTATAATTTTTCGAGCCCCAAAACGTGCAATTATCGAAACTATATTTTTCTATAAATAGAAACTCATTCTTCCTTCATTTCTCACCAATTCACTAAAGCTTTAGAGCCATTATTATAGAGAGAAAGAAGAAGAGAAGTCTGCTACCTCACTATTCCAGTATCTAGTCTTCTTTTGAGGTAAGGGGTATTATTTCTTTCGTATTCATGGAGAGAACTTCTGTTATTCCATTTTTTTTTCATTATTCTGTTGGAATAACCTATATAGGCGGTCTACCCTATACTTGGTGAAATTCTTCTATTATTCCATTCTTTATTATTACATTTGGAATATCCTTGTCGGTCATGCTTTTATCTTGGGACACGTTCCGTCTTTATTATTACATTGGAAATATCTGTACATGCATTTTATGGGACACTGGTTCCGTCTTTATTATTACATTGGAATATCACATGCATATGCGCTTCTGTGGGACTAGTTCCGATTATTCATTATTACATTGGAATAACTTTTATACTATCTGAATACCGCATGCATGGTGATTTCTGTTGTTATTCAATTCTTTATTATTACATTTGGAATATCACGCTTGCCGATGCGTATTACACGACACAGTTCCATTATTTATTATTCATTTGGAATAACTTTGTCATGCAAATACCGCATGCATGGTGATTTCTTTTGTTATTTCATTCTTTATTATACTCAGTTGGTTAAAGTTTTAACTTCTATACTCCATGAAATTAGTGGAATATCCTTGATATTTGCGCTTCATCCAGTATCTTTTCATGGAAATATTCTTCTGAGCATTCTTGAATTTTACTCTACAAAGAAGTATCATGTTGACAATTTGGACGTTATTAGTTCCTGAATAAATTATTTGTTGAATTTGTTTTATTGAATTCTTATATCATTGTCATCATCCTCATGTTTATATTTTATTGAAAGTCATCTGTGGCCTGTAGTGCATAAATGGACTTGGTATGATTATGACCAGGGATTATTCGGTGTAATTATGACCGTAATGTTACAAATGATGTGATAAAAGTCCTCATTGGCCTGTAGTGCATTGATAGATAGTTGTTGGCATGATTATGACCATTGATGAATACACGAATATCCTTGGCCCGTAGTGCATGGATAATTTGTGGTTGTGATACTAATGAATATCCTTGGTAGTAGTAAAGTGTGGATGATTTGGATTATTTATTGTTTGAGTCTCAGCGATAAAAGTGATGAAAAACCTTTTTAAATCATAGAAGATAGTAGATTTTATTCTCTACTTGACTCTTTTAATGGATTACTTGTTCCGCTACAGTTAAACTTGATGTTTGTTATATTCTATCAGTTGTTATACTATTGAAGGCTAAGGATAATTCATTCTACATTATATTAGTCATAATATTTCTTACTGGGCTAGTTGAGCTCACCATTTTACTTTCATTGTTCTCTTCTGGAAATGAGAACGTAGCAGGAACTAGTCGGGGAATGGAGTGACTGTCCAGATAATAACATTAGTAGTCCTCACTATTCTGTTAAATAGTGTGATAATAAATGTAATGAGGACTCAATTGAGTGTGGATATTGTCTAGATGACAATATTTGTATTAAAACTCATAACATATGTATTGTAGTATATTACACGACGGTTGTATAATTAAGTTTGTATTTGTATTCTGTACCATGTATTTGGCGACTCAAAATAGGTGATGTATACCTATTTTGGGGCGTCATGATTATATCAAAGCTTAGGGATATGATCCCTGGCTGATATGTGAGACAAGAACTAGGAGGGGAGAGATGGGGAATTCCTTCACTAGTATGACCTACCTAAGTTTATTTGGCATTTAATTGGTCGGTCAGAGTATAGGGATAATATGTGATATGTTAATTAACCCTTGTTTTGTGGCAGTATTTGAAAATGGCATCCGAGAATGTTGAGAACATCAATGGAGCACAGGAGACCGTTGAGTCTCCATAGATCAATAATCAGGATAATGTGCATCAGGAAGGCGACAATCCTCATGCAAACAATAACACTGACCAAATGATGAACGATGGAATGTTTAGAGGCTTTTTGCAATTTATGCAGCATCAGGCAAGGGAAACTCTTGTCCGAAATATAGGTGGAAACACTGGCAACTCTCGGACGGTCATATCGCTAAGCGATTCGAGGCTGGGACCACCGGAGTTTTTGGAGAGCCAAAACCACTTAAAAGGTGAGGCGTGGATAAAGTAGATCTGCAAGATATTTGATGTCTTGGGATGCTCTCAGATGAGCAAAAGGTTCCTTTGCCACCTTTATATTTTGCGTCTTGAGCTGATTCTTGGTGGGAATTTGTAAAACTTACTCAACCTGCCGCAATGAAGATGAATTGGGAGAAGTTCCAAAAATTGTTCAACGACAAGTACTTTCCCAAAAGTATTCGTCACATAAAAGATGTAGAGTTCATCAAGCTGGAGCAAAATAACATGACCGTGTCGCAGTACGAAGCCAAGTTCGCCGAGTTGTCCCAGTTTGCGTCCTATTTGGTTGATAATGAGGAGAGAATGATGTGAATGTTTCTAAGAGGTTTGAAACCCGAGGTACGTCAATATCTTATCTCTCATAAATTGTGTTTATATTCGGATGTTGTTAATAGGGCTCGATTATTGGTAGCGATAATGAGTCAACCCAACCAAAAGAAACGGTGGCAAAATTATAATACCGGTGATACTTGATTATCGAGCGGTGACAATAAGCGTGGAGGAATCGGCATGCGAAATGGTGACCACCGGTGGTAGTCATGGCCAAAACAATAAGAATGGACATTTCAAGAAGAGGAGATTCAACAATGATGGAAAGGCGTCAAGACCCGGCATTCGTTGTTAAGGAAGGAGAACAACCACCTATCATATGTTTCAAACGCGGAGGAGGGACACATCGGTCAAAAGCGCGATCGTCGTCGTCAAAGCATGTTATAATTGTGGAAGAGAAGGTCACCTGGCCGATTTTGTCATTCACCGAAGATAAGTTCAGCTCGAATAGAGGCACCAAAGGTAGATACGGATAAAACAAAGTCGGTGGTTTCAGGAAGAGCATTTTTCGTGACTTCTCAAAAAGCGAGTGACCCAAACGAAGTTAGCACAGGTTAGTTAATTATAAATTCTTACGAAGTCTATACCTTATTAGATACCGGTTCTACCCATTCTTTTATCTCTCTTGCTTGCACTTAACGTTTAAATTTAACTCAAGAGAAGTTAGACTTTGACTTATTGGTTGAAACTTCGTTAGCAGAAACCTTTGTTACATCCACTGTTTATTAATCTTGTTTGATTCAAATCGACACTTTCATGTTACCTGTCGATCTTATCTCTTTGAAAATACTTGCCTTTGATGTGATTTTAGAAATCGATTGGTTTACTACTCATCATGTTTTTCGTAAGGTTGTTAGCTTTCATATTCCTAACCAACTTGTTATGCGAATTCAAGCAACCAAACCACTAAAGTCAATCATTGTCATATCAAGCCATAAGTAAAGAACCCCGATCCTTTCGTTGTTGACTTCCTTGTGTGGAATGCACCGAAGTCAGACATTCTGTAGGCTATATCATGAATGACGATGGCAAGTTGATAGATATCAATGTGACGTACTATCCAAGTCATGGATGAGAGTCATAGTTTTGAATGATATTTCTATTGTTAATAAATTTTCTAACGTATTCTTGAAGACTTCCTAGCCTACCCTAGAGCGTGAAATCGAATTTGGTATTGACCCCAGTACAAAACCCATTTCTAAAACCCTTAAATATTCTTCAACCAAAACAAACGTATCATGCGCCAAGGACATTGGCTCGAGCTGTTGAAGATTACGATCGTACCATTCAATATCATCGTGGAAGAGTGAGCGTGGTAGGCGTAGCGTTGAGTAGAAGATCGTATCGTTCTGAGTGCGATGTTGTTAACATAAAAACCCATTTTGTATAACTTACAAATGATGAAGATAGAGTTAAAGACACTCTAGGGACCCACATGAAGATAACGAATATACGAGTATAATAGACTTTAATCGATAAAGTTACAGCCGTGCAAGCTACACACCCGAATCTAATGAATGTGAAGAAGAAGGTTCAAGAAGGCGTTATCTCAACCCTCGATTTAATTGGCCCATTTGAAATCATCGATCGAGTAGGATTTGTGGCCTATAGACTCATTTTACCGCCAAGTATGTCGCGTGTTCATAACGTTTTTCACGTATCGTTGTTAGTAAAAAACTTAGTCTTGGGGGACTTTGGAGCCAAATTTTGGAATAATTAATGAATCTAAAAAATTATAAAATCATGGGGGTTTTATAGAGCATGTTACAATCTTTCCATAGCCTCGAAAACGGACTAATTCAGATAACGGACGAAGAAGTTATGAAGATTTGAAGTATGTGCGTCAAAAGTTGCAAAATCTAGAAAATTGGAGCTACGTGTCAAGCGTCGAGCGCCTAGGCGCTAGGCTCGGCGCTTAGATTCTGCTCTTGGGTGCCTAGGCGCTGCCCAAGGCCAAATCTGGGCGCCTAGGCGCTGGTCAAGTGTTAAGCCAAAATCTATCCGAACGTCCTTTAGTAAATTAGGCATAACATTTTCAGACGAACTCCGGTTGAGGTGATTCAAAATGATTCAGAAAGATAACGAGTAGACCTACAACTTTCATTCTTTATGTATTGAGATTTGAGGTCGGTATCAAGTCTTAAAATGGCTATTTTAGGGACTGATGTGCATTCAGAGGCAATCAGAGGACATCGGGCATGCACGTATGCAACGTGTAATGTTTTCAACGATAAAGGTATTCAACGTTATACCTCAAGAGTTGGAATATGAAATGAAGTCAAGGTATCTACACCTCTTCGGCATACCAGGTACGTACGTAAATTTCGAGGGCTAAATTTCATAAGGTAGGGAGGTTGTGAGACCCCAAAGTTTATGAATAAAGATTTAAATTTCTTGAAATATTTTTTTAATATTATGGTGTGGATTTGATATAATGTTATAGTTGTGGGTAATATTTATAAATTTTGCAAAAGTCACAAAGTTGTTATATAATATTTGATTGGTGGGGAATATTCGTTTTAACGAGGAATATTAAATGCGACGACACAATCATTAGTGGACCCCATAGCGGAATTATTGTTGAGTTGAAAAATACGCAAAATATTTTATGAAAATAACGGCGAAGTTTTATAGTTAAAACTCTTGAAACACCGGTAGTAAAAAAATGCGATGTCTGGCGTGGTTGTATAGTAGTGCGGTATTGGTTATTGATGCTTACGTGAGAAGTCACTCAGTTATACTCAATTATTGCTACAGATGCTGCATCATATCTCTCATATTATTGATTCGATTATTATCACAGTATCATCTGCATAATATTTTTTATATTATTAAATCAATAATTGAGATGACAAAGTTATTCATATTATTAAATTGCAATTTTTGCAATGTCTAGAAGTTCTGTCGAGGAGAGGTTTGGTCACCTAATTGCGCACCAATAGGGAGAAATGTTTATTGGAAATCCCCCTCTTTCCTGGGAATGACCTGGTTGTTAAATATTGTGAGTTATGATATTAATGATGAATAAGTTCGTATTGATTAAAGATGAATTTTATAGTTCCATTGTGTTGGAATTATTGGTGTTAGTTGAAATCGACATTAATTCCGATGATAATTGATGTCTGAGGTTTATATTGATAAATCGGGTAATTTATCAGATAAATGATCAATTAATTACTACTAATTCACATGCTTATATAACTATTTATTCACATGTGTGTACTATTGATTCACATTCACTTACTATTAGGGGAGTTGGTGCAAGATTGATAATACTTGCATGACTAAGTTAAAAAGGGAGGTATAGATGGAGGTATTATACTGTATTTCGTATTTTCACATGATTATAACTATTGATTCACATGATTGAACTATTGATTCACATTATTTACTATTAGGGGAGGTGGTGCAAGTTTGATAATACTTGCAGTACTAAATTAAAAATGAAAAGAAAAGTTGGAGGTATTGTCTTTATATTTTTTGAGCCCCAAAGCGTGCGATTATCGAAACTATATTTTTCTATAAATAGAAGCTCATTCTTCCTTTATTTCTCACCAATTCACTAAAGCTTTAGAGCCATTATTATAGAGAGAAAGAAGAAGATAAGTCTACTACCTCACTATTCCAGTATCTAGTTGAGGTAAGGGGTATTATTTCTTTCGTATTCATGAAGAGAACTTCTGTTATTCCTTTTTTTTTAATTATTCTGTTGGATTAACCTGTATACTTGGTCTACCCTATACTTGGTGAAATTCTTCTGTTATTCCATTCTTTATTATTCATTTGGAATATCACATTTATGCATTTTCTGTAGAACATGGTTTAAAGTCTTTATTATTACTGTTGGAATATCACATGCATGCATTTTACGTGGGACTTGGTTCCATCTTTATTATTACGTTGGAATATCACATGCACATTTTCTGTTGGACTGGTTCCGTTATTCATTATTACATTGGAATAACTTATCTATTCGATCTATAGCATGCATGGTGATTTACATTATTATCCATTCTTTATTATTACATTGGAATATCCTGCCGATCGTCGTATATATGCGCTGACTGGTTCCGTTATTTATTATTATGTTGGAATAACCTGTCTATGTGAAGTACCGCATGCATGATGATTTCTTTTGTTATTTCATTCTTTATTATACTCAGTTGGTTAAAGTTTTGACTTCTATACTCCATGAAATTAGTGGAATATCCTTAATATTTGCGCTTCATCCAGTATCTTTTCATGGAAATATTCTTCTGAGCATTCTTGAATTTTACTCTACAAAGAAGTATCATGTTGATAATTTGGACGTTATTAGTTCCTGAATAAATTATTTGTTGAACTTGTTTTATTGAATTCTTATATCATTGTCATCATCCTCATGTTTATATTTTTTTGAAAGTCATACAGTGGCTGTAGTGCATAGATGGACTTGGTATGATTATGACCGAGGGATTATTGATTGTAATCATGACCGTAATGTTACAAATGATGTGATAAAAGTCCTCATTGACTCGTAGTGCATTGATGGACAGTTGTTGGCATGATCATGACCATTGATGAATACATGAATATCCTTGGCCAGAGTGCATGGATAATTTGTGGTTGTGATACTAATGAATATCCCTTCAGTAGTAGTGCGAGGGGATGATGTGGATTATTTATAAAAGTGAGTCTCAAATGATAAAAGTGATGAAAAACCTTTTAAATCATAGAAGATAGTAGATTTTATTCTCTACTTGACTCTTTTAATGGATTGCTTGTTCGCATGATTAAACTTGATGTTTATTATATTCTATCAGTTGTTATACTGTTGAAGGCTAAGGATAATTCATTCTACATTATCTTAGTCATAATATTTCTTACTGGGCTAGTTGAGCTCACCATTTTACTTTCATTGTTCTCTTCAGGAAATGAGAACGTAGCAGGGACTAGTCGGGGAATGGAGTGACGGTCCAGATAATAGCATTAGTAGTCCTCACTATTCTGTTAAATAGTGTGATAATAAATGTAATGAGGACTCAATTGAGTGTGGATATTGTCTAGATGACAATATTTGTATTAAAACTCACAGCATATATATTGTAGTATATTACACGACGGTTGTATAATTAAGTTTGTATTTGTATTCTGTACCATGTATTTGGTGACTCAGAATAGGTGATGTATACCTATTTTGGGGGCGTCACAAAACCGCAAATGGATTTTTGCCCGCCATGCGGTAATCTATGTAGACAGATCATTTCCCCAATTTAATAAGGAATGAATACGAAGGATCATTCACCATGCATGCGGTAATCCATATAGGCAAAAGTTATTTCAATGAATAACACTAGGCGTGCGTAATCCGCATGCATGAGTTATTCCAATGAGAATAATAAAGAATGGAACCGGGTCATACATGTAATACGCATGAGTACGAATATTCTAATGAATAATAAAGAATGGAACTGGGTCATGCGTAATCCGCACGTACAAGATATTCCAACAAAATAATAAAGAATGGAATAACAACGAGAATTCTCCGGGCATGCGATAGCCCGCATGAGCGACGGTTATTCTAACGGAATAATAAAGAATGGAATAACAATAGAATTCACCGTGCATGCGATAGACCACTACAGACGGAGTTATTCCAATGTAATAATAAAGAATGGAATAACAACGAAATTTCACCGGATATGCGATTGATGCTTGCATAAAAGTTATTCCAACAAAATAATAAATAATGGAATAATGAAGAATTTCACCATGTATGCAGGTACATGCATGACAAAGTTATTCAACATAATAATAAAGAATGGAATAACAAAAGAATTTCACCATGTATGCAGATACTTGGCATATACAAAAGTTATTCAAAGAATAATAAGGAATGGAATAACAATAGCTCTCTTCATGAATCTGAAAGAAATAATACCCTTACCTTAGAAGAAGACCTGGATCTTTGGAATAGTGAGGTAGCAAACTTCTCTTCTTCTTTCTCTCTATAATAATTGCTCTATAGCTTTTGTGAATTGGTGAGAAATGAAGGAAGAATGAGCTTCTATTTATAGGAAAATATAGTTTCGATAATTGCACGCTTTTGAGCTCAAAATATTACAGTATAATACCTTCCTCTTTTTCTTCATTTTTAATTTAGTCCTGCAAGTATTATCAAACTTGCACCACCTCCCCTAATAGTAAATAATGTGAATCAATAATTCAATCATGTGAATCAATAGTTATAATCATGTTAAAATATGAATTACAGTATAGTACCTCCATCTATACCTCCATTTTTAACTTAGTCATGCAAGTATTATCAATCTTGCACCAACTCCCCTAATAGTACATGAATGTGATTCAATAGTACACACATGTGAACAAATAGTTATATAAGCATGTGAATTAGTATCAATTAATTGCTCATTTATCTGATTAACTACCCGATTTATCAATATAACCCCCAGACATCAATTATCATCGGAATAGATGTTGATTTCCACTAACACTAATAATCCCAACATAATGGAACTATCAAATTCATCTTTAATCAACACGAACTTATTCATCATTAATATTATAACTGCAATATTTAACAAACCGTGTCGCTCCCGGAAAAGGGGCTTTCCGATAAGGATTTCTCCTTATCATAGCGTAATTAGATGACCAAACCTCTCCTCGATGTAACTTCTAGACATTATAAATATTGCAATTTAATAATATGAATAACTTTGTCGTCTCAATTATTGATTTAATAATATATCATATTATGCAGATGATACTGTGACAATAATCGAATCAATAATATGATAGATATGATACAGCAATTACTGTAGCAATAATTGAGTATAACTGAGTGACTTCTCACGTAAGCATCAATAACCAATACAGTGTGCTTCTATACAACCACGCGTATTACTGTACTTTTACTACCGGGTAGTTCAAGAGTTTTAACGGTAACACTTTCACCGTTATTTTTAATAAAAGATAATTCTGTCGTTTTCTTACTATGACAATACTTCCATTGTGGGGTCCACCAATGATTGTACCGTCGTACGAATATTCCCTGTTAAAAAGAATATTCCCCGACCAATCGAATATTATATAACCATTTGCTTACTTTGCAAAATTTGTAAATATTACCCACAACTATAACATTATATCAAATCCACACCATAATATTCAAAAAAATATTTGGAGAAATTTAAATCTTTATTCATAAAATCTGGGGTGTCACACTAACCCCTACCAGAACAAAAATGCTTGTCACATGGTACTGGGATCAACCTTCAATTCACCACATTTCATCGGTTTCAGATCAAAGGGATGGAATTACCCAACCTCTTCTCACAAATAGAAGATTCGGTGACCATCTAAGCTGCGATCGTGCCTCAAAGAGCAATACCAACCCATAAGAGATGGAATTAACTAGGCTTCTCACAAATAGAAGTACTAGCGACCATCTGTGGTGCGGTCAATCTCAGAGAGGAAAAACCACCCTCCTCTCCATTTTTCCATAGATATACCAGTCCCAAGACACCAAAGATGGTAGGGATACATACAGATCAATGATCCATTCTGAGAGATCTTATGACGTCTCAATGTCCACCTATCAAGGATAAGTTCAGAATGCATCAAGATCACAAGGCCTTGAAGAAATAGGCAAATATCAAGCATGTATCAAGGCATAACTAAAAGGGAAGTGAATCAAAATATATTTCCCTGCCATACATAATACTGTTTGATATATACATATGTGTTGTACATGACAAAATGGCTAAAGCTAATGCAATGAGGGAAAATACAAAGCTATCTACAGATCTGTATATATGCGGACTATCAGATCTAATATGGCATCCCTCTCTGAAGATGGAGGTAACGCTGCAAGCTCCTGCCCAATGGTATCTACACGAGCTAGCAGATCAGAGGCTAACCGCATGGTGGCATAATGCTCATCAATGTAAGCATTCATGTCGGCAAGACTGATAGTCATCCGGGATCTCATCAAGAAATCTTGTCTACAATGGCCACATCCCTAGCGATAAAAATGCATCCCGCTCGCAACTAATGCATCCCTGGTGATCTAGCCTCATCCTCTCTAACAGCGGCGTCTCTCCCATCAAGAGTTAATTAACATCGCTACCTAGCCCGATCTCTATCATAGGTCATCGGATGTAACCTCTGCTCCAAATGATGTCCGAGTAATCGAAAGTAATGATGGCTTTTCGGGGTGGGAGAATCCATCACAAATGCTAGCAGCCCAGCAGCCAAGTCATCAATGGGAATGTCAGCCTCCTCTATAGGCTCCTCATCGTCAGAATCAATATCACCAGACTGTGGATACTACTCATGACCAATGCGATCTCTGTCTCCATCCATGTGGAATACTGCGAGAACAAACACGGATGGTGACGAGAAAAACCCACTCTCGCTGATCCCAACAGGCATACAACCTGGATCTTTCATCCGCTGATAAACGGTGTGAAGCGAAACGCTGACTCACTTCCCCCTCATAAGGGTGAAAATCCTGAAACTGGTCAAACTGACATTTCACGGCCAGTGGATGGTAAGTAATCATTCCCCTCAATCCAGCCAGAGGGAGATAATCCATGCCCGGAGCATGAGTAATGAAGCTATAGGGTCAGCTAAGCCCTGAACACGGCAATATAGAAAATGGATCCCTAATCCTCGCGGGAAAGGCGACCACGATCGACAAAGATTCAGACACTCTGCGGTGAAAAGGAGTATGACATGGCTATATCATGGGTGAAGCAAAACCCTTGCCTTCTGAGTGTGTCAATCGGTCTCAAGTATGATATAAACCACACATACAGCATGACCGAGCTATCTGTGAACACTTCTGCCAGATAAGTGTAGCTGACCTCAAAGTCTCTGCAATGATCATTGGTATAATGGTATGACCCTCCCTGAGAGCTCTCACTGCCATAATGACAACGATATCCAACTCATCCATATATCGTGGCATGAAGACGTATGACAATACGCACAACAGTAGTACATCCACTCTGGCTGAACGCTAATGATCCTCTGATGTGGTGAAATCACCGAAATGCCGTGTATAACTATCCTCAGAGCCAAATATGTCAAACAGAAAATGCGGGGATATCACGTGGCCGGATGTAATCTCGTCCTGTGCCACTCTATGTCTCAATCCGGTGAGGGTCATGAACTGTCTGCTCATGTCTCCGATAACCATATGCACGCAAGGTCTGTCCAATGGCAGCATCGTCAACCGTGCATACTCCTCCAAAGTAGGAGTCAACTCCTGGGTCCCAAATTAGAAAACCTGCCTCTCCGATACCCAGTGCTCTAGCATACCCTCTACAAATCATGTGGGAACCTGAAACATCCACAAGGTCATAGTATGCTGCAATAAATCATCTACGATCACCATATCGATGGTGATATACTATCATACCATGGAAGATACCGGCTACCACCAAAATGGTGGGGTATGATCAATCTGACTAGCGTCGAAGAAGACATGCATGCGAGGCGGTGTCATAAGACCATCCAGGGTCAATGTTGAATATCTACGGACATACATACACATATGTATGTATAATAACATGCATGATATAATAGATGGCGGTATGATATAGGGAATGGAAAAGCGTACATACATTCCTAAGTATATCATCATCTAATACATCTCTGTCTGACTAAAATATTGAGGAAATGGGGTGAGAAGCTATGCAACATCTCAACAGAGGCCTATTAAAAGATATAACGAGAATGGGGCGAAGCTACCGGTGCCTAACAAAGGCCTATCAAAAGAGCTAACGAGAAATACATCAGAAAAAGTCAATAGTGTCGATGTCAACATCATCGATCATCGCCATCACTGATATAACTCCTCCTGAGTCACTAGATCTCTATCTCTGGGGATATCGGGCCTATCTGATGGAGGATCTCGCACCAAAGCAAAGCCATATGGGTCACCGAGGGGCGGCGCCAGAGCTGGAAGGATCAAAAGTATCTACCTCGAAGGATCTACGCCCAAATGCCGAATAAAAAGATGTGTGGGTCCGATTTCCAAAGCCGGGTCAATCATCAATCTGTGTCACATGAGTCGGATCTACGACACAAGCTAGCCAATCTATCATTATCACCGATCCTGGAACCATATCCCCATAAAGCGTGTGGGCGCAGTGCGAGCTCCGATAATGCGAGGATCCACCAATGTTGGAATATCTCTTGAGTGCAAGGGCCCTCTGACAATGTAAAACCTTCAATCCCCAACAATGGGATGTCAATGACGGGTGAGTGTGAAACAGGCCAATAACGCCTGGAAGGAGACAAGATCGGCATGCGAATCTCTCCTGTAGTGCTCCTGATAGCACGCTCTCCTAAATAGAGCTCCCATCCTCTATCTGTGAAGAGAGGAATCCTGCGAGTGGAAATAACGTACTCAACTCCAGTCGGGTACCCATCCTCAAATCTAACTCCCAAATGCTCTCTAGAGTGGGGAACCCACATGATGACATCCGCTGTCAACAACTCCAGCTATAGGCGACAATGAGTAAAACCCTTAGCAACATGGACCTCCGCTAGTATGGAATGATGCCATCTCCGTCCTCATGTATAGGTGTCTAAACCTAACACGCTCACAGGACGCAAACATGGAAGCCTCTCATAGGCCCAAAACTGCCAACACAAAGGTAACATCTGCTATCAGTCAACACTCTTAACCTGTAAACAGGAAAAGACAAGAGTAATACTCACCAGCATAAATGGGTAGAATCCTAACCACGCCTCGGTCAAACCCTGTGATCGCATGCTCATTCCCCTGAGGAAGTAGGCAAAGGTGTAGGAACCCTGTGACGCCCCCAAAATTAGGTATACATCACTCATCTTGGGTCGCCACTTACATGGTACAGAATTTAAATACAACTTACTAACATAACTGTCGTGTACAATACGACATAAACTGTGAGTTTAAATACAAATATCGTCTACTAGATATTATACAAACTCAAAAAGGAGTCCTCATTACAATTATTATCACACTATTTCACAGAATAGTGAGGACTACTAATGCTATCTTTAGGACCATCACTCGTTTCCCCGACTCGTCCCAGCTATATTCTCATTTCCTGAAGAGAACAGTGAAAGAAAGGGTGAGCTCAACTAGCCCAGTAAGAAATATTATGACTAAGATAATGCAGAATAAATTATCAATAGTCTTCAACAATGTTAAAGCGATAATATACAATAGACAACCGGTTTAAGCTGCTTAGTGAATATGCAATCCATTAAAAGAGTCAAGTAGAAAATAAAGTCTACTATCTTTTAGGTTTTAAAAGGTTTTTCATCATCATGTTATAATTTGAGACTCGAAACTTTAATAAATATTCCACATCATCGAATCACCTTACTACTACTGACGAGGATATTCTTTAGTATCGCGACCACAATTATTCATACACTACGGGCCAAGAATATTTGTGTATTCATTAATGGTCATGATCATGCCAACAATCGTCCATCAATGCACTACGACCCATCGAGGATTTTTACCACATCATTTGTAACATTACTACCATGATTACCAAGAATAGTCTCAGTGGTCATAATCATACCAAGTCCATCTATGCACTCTACAAAAGCCATGTAGATGACTTTAAAAAATATAAACATGAGGATGATGACAATGATATAAGAATTCAATAAAACAAGTTCAAGAATTATTTTATCCGAGGAATTATTAACGCCCAAATTATCAACATGATCTTTGTTTTGTAGAGTAAAATTCAAGAATGATCGGAAGAATATTTTCATGAAAAGATCTTTGGATGAAACGCAAATATCAAGGATATTCCACTAATTTCATGGAGTATAGAAGTCAAAGTTTTAACCAATTTGGGTATAATAAAGAATGGAATAACAAAAGAAATCACCATGCATGCGATAGACCGCCGCATGCACGAGTTATTCCAGCAGAATAATAAAGAAGCGGAACCGAGTCAGTGAAATTCACAAGCAAGGATGTTCCAACGGAATAATAAAGATGGAACCGGATCCGGTGTAAAACACACGAATAGGATATTCAACAGAATGATAAAGAGGCGGAACCAGTCCGGTGTAAAACACATGCACGTGATGTTCCAGCAGAGAATAATAATAAAAGCGGAACCAGTGCGGTGTAAAAACATACGAGACGAGGATGTTCCAACAGCGAATAATAGAAGAATGTCACCAAGTATAGGTAAACCAGCGATATACGAGTTATTCCAATGAGTAATAATAAGCAATGGAATAACAACAGTTCTCTTCATGAATAAGAAAGAATAACACCCTTACATTTGGTAGGAGATTGAATCTTTGCGGCGGTGTAGTAACAAAATACTCTTCTTCTTTCTCTCTTATTCTCTCTATACTTTTCTCTCTATAGCTTGAATGAATTCGTGAAAAATAATGAAGCCCTAGGCCTCTATTTATAGAAGATTTCTAGCTTAGCACCGCCGTGTGAAAAGGCAAGTGGCTCGACGACTAATGATGTGAAAAGAAAAGTGGTTTGGCCTTTTGTAATGTGAAACGACAAGTGGTTCAACGCTCAGTAATGTGAAACGACAAGTGGTTCGGCCTTTGTAATGTGAAACGACAAGTGGTTCGACGTCGGTAAAGGTAATTACTATTAATGAAGGTAAATACTATTGTGAAGGTAAATACTATTCACAAGGGTAATTACTATCGACGAATGTAATTACTTATTGATTGAAGAGACTCTTAGATGATGACATATGAGCCCCCATAAAATAATCAAACTTACCACAAATCATTTTTTCATCAACACATATTTAATCTTTCAACAATTATTAATCATTTATAACTTGTCGTCTCAATTATTGATTTAATACTATAACATATTATATGAGATGATCTTGTGACAATAATTGAATCAATAATATAAGAGATATGATGCAAGAATTATTGTAGCAATAATTGAGCATAATGAGTGACTTCTCACGTAAGCATCAATAATCAATACCGTGTGCTACTCTTGCAACCACGCCATATTCATCGTACTTTTACCACCGGGTAGTTCAACGGTTTTAACGGTAACACCTCGTAGAGTTATTTTTATAAAATGTTTTGTCGTTTTCTCAATCCGACAATAATTACATTATGGGGTCCACCAATGATTGAGCCATTATACGAATATTCCCTAACAAAAGAATATTCCCCACCAAACGAATATTTTATAACAACTTACATACTTTGCAAAATTTATAAATATTACCCACAACTATAACATTATATCAAATTTATTCCATAATATTCAAAAATAATATTTATAAAAAATTCATCTTTATTTATAAAAGTGGGGTCTTACAACCTCCCTTCTTATGAAATTTAGCCCTCGAAATTAGGGTGCGTACACTGGTATGTCAAGAGGTAAGGATACCTTGATTTCATTTCGGTTTCTAACTCCCAAGTCATTTCCTCAACATCGTGGTTCCTCCACAAAACTTTGACTTGAGGTATAACCTTGAGCGTAGAATATGTTCCTTCTTATCCAAAATTTGAACAGGAACCTCTTCATACGCCAAATCTTCCGCTATTTTCATCCGGTTCTAACTCAATAATATGGTTCGGGTCTTTCACATATTTACGTAACATAGATATGTGAAAAGCGTTATGAACACGAGACATATTTATTTAGCAGTAAAAGCGAGTCTATAGGCCACAGTTCCTACTCGATCGAGGATTAAAATGGACCAGATGAATCGAGGGTTAAGTTTTCCTCTCTTTCCAAATCTTGTAACTCCTTTCCATGGAGCAACTCTTAACAACACATGATCTCCTATATCGAATTCCACGTCCCTTTCGATGAAGATCAAGATAACTCTTTTTTATCGATTTTGTGAGGTTTTTATACGTTGTCGGATCGTTTGAATCTTTTTTTAAGTAGTCATACGTACCAACTCCGGTCCCAACAACGTTGCTTCACCCACCTCATCCCGATTATCTTTGGAGAACGACACTTTCTTCCATACAACGCTTGAATGGAGCCATGCCAATACTTGCTTGATAACCGTTGTTGTAGGAAAACTCCACCAATGGTAAGAACTTGTCCCAACTCCCCTTGAAATCAAGGACACGAGTCTTAATAGATCTTCAAGAGTTTGAATAGTCCTCCCATTGTCCGTCCAGATTGCGAGGATGATATGCCGAAAGCTAAATCGTAAGTCTGTGCCCATAGCTTTTTGTAAACTAACCCAAAATCGTGAAGTGAATCTTGGGTCTCGATCGAAACTATGGATCTGCTAAGATACCATGCGATCTTACAATCTCGTTTATGTACATACGAAAGTAAGACGTTCAAGTGTATAAGTTTCTCGTATCGGTAAGAAATGAGCGAGACTTGGTCAATCTATCAACAATGACCCAAATCGCATCAATGCCTTGAGAAACCTTAGGAAGGCCAGAATTAACGAAATCCATGGTAATGTGCTCCCACTTCCATTCGGAATTTCAAGTGGTTGCAATGGACCTTTTGGTACTTGATGCTCCGCTTTAACTCGTTGACAAGTTAGACACCTTGAGATAAGCATGGCGCTATCTCTCTCTTCATATTGCTCCACCAAAATGTATGGCGAATATCATGATACATTTGGTACTCCCGAGATGGATTGCAAATGGTGTGTTGTGCGCCTCCATCATGATATTATACTTTAAATCGGGGTTGTTAGGAATACAAAGTGCAGAGTTGACTCAAGTATTCCTTCTTCATCGATTCTTGCTTCCCAAGATAGCACCTTCTTGCACTTTTTTCCTCATACGCATCGGCTCTCAGTGTCCGTAGCTTGGCAAACTTTAACTTTATCGATTAAAGTCGGTTTTACTCGTATACTCGCTATCATCACACGCGTCCACAGAGTTTTTAACTCTATCTCCATCCTTTGCAAGTCACACAAAATGGGCCTTTGCGTTGACAATATCGCACTTTTCGTGCTTGCATATGATTTTTTCTACTCAACGCGTCGCCTACCACGTTCGCTTTTCCAGGATGGTATTGGATGGTATGATCATAATCTTTCAACAGTTCAAGCCAACGTCGTTGTCGCATGTTGAGTTCCTTTTGAGTGAAGAAATATTTGAGGCTTTTATGATCCGTAAAGATCTCCACTTTCTCCCCATACAAGTAATGCCTCAAAATTTTAAGTGCAAAGACAACAGCTGCCAACTCTAGATCATGAGTAGGATAATTCCTCTCATATTCTTTGAGTTGTCTCGAGGCATAGGCTATAACTTTTCCATGTTGCATAAGAACACATCCCAACCCTTTGCGAAGCAAGCATTTGTAGATGACAAATCCTCCGAGCGGATGGTATTGTCGTAAGCAGGTTTGAAATAAGTCTCTCTTGAGTTCTTGAAAACTCTTCTCACATTCTTCGCTCCAACCAAACTTTGTATCTTTTCGAGTCAATTTGAGTCAATGGAGTAGCGATTCGAGAAAATCCTTCCACGAATCTCCGATAATAACCCATTAAACCGAGAAAGCTACGTGACTTTATCCATCGATTTAGGTTGTTCCCGACTTTGAATAGCTTCAATCTTTCTTTGGGTCAACGGATATTCCATGACTTGATACCACGTGCCCAAGGAATGCTACTTCTTGACGAACTCGCATTTCTTCAACTTGGCATAAAGCTTATATTCACGAAGTTTTAGGAGTGTCAGCCTCAAGTGTTGCTCATGATCTTCACGGCTTTTGGAATAAATAAGGATGTCATCAATAAAGACGACCACAAAGTGATCTAAATATTCCTTGAATACTCGGTTTATCATATCCATGAAGGCAGCAGGAGTATTAGTCAATCCAAAGGACATGACTAGGAATTCATAATGCCCCGTCTGAGAGTTCAAAGCCGTCTTTGGAATGTCGGTGGTTCTAATCTTCAATTGGTGATATCCGGAACGAAGATCAATCTTTGAAAAGAATTTGGCTCCTTATGAATCGGGTCAAACAGTCATCAATACGTGGCAATGGATACCTATTTTTGATGGTGACATGATTCAACTCCCGATAATCAATACAAAGTCGCATACTCCCATCTTTCTTCTTCACGAATAGAAACAGAGCACCCCAAGGAGAAGTACTAGGACGAATAAAGCCAATGTCTAACAATTCCTGCGGTTGGGTCTTTAACTCCACGAAGTTCAATAGAGCCATTCGATATGGGGCTTTGGAAATAGGTTTTGTCTTAGGGTTCAAGGTCGATACAAAATTCAATTTCACGCCTACGGGGTAGGCGGAAGTTCTTGAGAATACGTCAGAAATTTATTAACAATAGAATATCGTTTAAAAGCGGCGTATTTTTATTTAAATCGTGACATGAGCTAAGAAAGCTTGACATCCGTTTTTCAATAAACGAATAGCTTTATGGCTTGAGATAGAAAGTGATTGATTTTAATGGTTTGGTCGTTTGAATTCAAGATAATAGGTTGATTAGGAATATGAAAGCTAACAACCTTACGAAAACAATCAATTTTTGCATGATAAGTAGTTAACCAATCAATCCCTAGAATCACGTCAAATGCAAGTATTTTCAAGGAAATAAGATCAACGAGTAATGTGAGGGTACCGATTTGAACCAAACAAGACTTATAAGCGATTGGATGTAATGAAGGTTTCTCCCAACGGAGTTTCCACAGATAAGTCAAAGTCTAATTTCTCCGAGTCAAATTTAATCGATGAGCGCAAGTAGGAGAAATAAAAGAATGGGTAGAACCGTTATCAAATAAAGTATAGATTTCATTAGAGTTTATGATAAGCTTACCGTGATGACCTCATTCTTGATTCCTTGCTCTTTGGGAGGTCACAACAAACGCTCTCCTCAGACTACCGGTTTTGATTTTTTACGGGATGGCCTTTGGTGCCTCCATCCTAGTTGAATTGTCTTGATAAATGAAAAAATCGAGCTAAGTGACCTTCTCTTCCACAATTATAACATGCTTTGACTGGCATGGCCGCATTTGGATCGATGTGTCCCTCTCCTCCGCATTTGAAGCATATGATAGGTGGTCTTTCTCCTTCCTTAACAATGGGTCTTTGGTCTGTGACGTCTTTCCACCATTGTTAAATCTCCGCTTTCTTGAAATGTCCATTCTTATTGTTTTTTGTACGATTACCACCAAAGTGGTTACCATATCCGGCCTGTTGATTCCCCCACGCTTGTTGTCACCGCTTCGATGACTCTACTCATTTGGTATTATAATTTTTTGCTTACGCTCTCTTTTAGTTGTGTTGACTCATTATCGCGTTCCACTAATCGAGCCCTATTTACAACATCTGAATACAAACACGGTTTATGAGAAATAAGATGTTGGCGTATCTCCCGACTTCAAACTCTCTTAAAACATTCGCGCCATTCTCTCTTCATTATCCACCAAGTGGGACGAAACCGTGATAACTCCGCAAATTTTGCCTCGTATCATTATTACACGGTCATATTGTTTTGTTCCAACTTGATAAATTCCACCTCCTTCATGTGGCGAATACTTTCAAGAAAGTATTTGTCGTTGAACGACTCTGGAACTTCTCCCAAGATATCTTGATCAATGAAGTTGAGTACGTTTACCGATTCCCACCAAGAATCCGCCTCTCCGCTACATATATAAAGCGTGAAGGGAACCTTTGCTCCTCGGAGCATCCCAAGACATCAAATATCTTGGTAATACGCTTTATCCATGCTTCCGCCGGAAGTGGTTTTGGCTCTCCTTAAACTCCGGTGGTCCCGGCTCATTGAATTGTTTAGCGGTGACCGCCGAGAGTTTTCCATGTTTCCACCTACGTTTTGGGGCAGTGAGTCGCTCTACTTTCTTTGTTGCATAAATTACATAAAGCCTCTGAACATTTGGTCAGTGTTGTTGTTTGCATGAGGATTGCCGCCTTTCTGATGCACATTATCCTGATTATTGATATGTGGTGAATCAACGATCGCTGCGCTCCATTGCTATTCTCAACATTCTCGGATGTCATTTTGAGATCATCGCCACAAAACAAAAGGTTAATTGACATGTAACAAATTATCCCTATCTTCCCGACCAACCAATAAATATAGCACATAAACTTAGGTAGGTCATACTAGCGAAGGTATTCCCGTCTCTCCCTCCTAGTACTATTCTCACATCTTAGCTGGGATCATATCCCTAAGCTCGATACCAACCCGTGACGCCCCCAAAATTAGGTATACATCACCCATCTTGGGTCGCCACTTACATGGTATAGAATTTAAATACAACTTACTAACATAAGCGTAGTGGTACAATACGACATAAAGCGTGAGTTTAAATACAAATATAAATCTACTAGATATTATACAAACTCAAAAAAGGAGTCCTCATTACAATTATTATCACAATTATTTCACGTAATAGTGAGGACTACTAATGCTATCTTTAGGACCATCACTCGCTTCCCGACTCGTCCAAACTATATTCTCATTTCACGAAGAGAACACGGTGAAAGAAAGGTGAGCTCAACTAGCCCAAAGAAGAAATATTATGACTAAGATAATGCGAGAATAAATTATCAACAGTCTTCAACAATGTTAAAGCGATAAAATACAATAGACAACCGGTTTAAGCTGCGATGAATATCTGATCCATTAAAAAGTCAAGTAGAAAATAAAGTCTACTATCTTTTAGGTTTTAAAAGGTTTTCATCATTGTTATAGTGAGACTCACTTTAATAAATATTACACATCATCGAATCACCCCCGCACTATGGCCAAGGATATTCTTTAAGTATCACGACCACAATTATTCATGCACTACGGGCCAAGAATATTTGTGTATTAATTAATGGTCATGATCATGCCAACAATCGTCCATCAATGTACTACTACCATCGAGGATTTTTACCACATCATTTTGTAACATTACGGCCATGATTACACCGAATAGTCTCTCGGTCATAATCATACCAAGTCCATCTATGCACACTCATGTGCCATGATGACTTTTAAAAAATATAAACATGAGGATGATGACAATGATATAAGAATTCAATAAAACAAGTTCAAGAATTATTTTATCCGGGAATTATTAACGTCCAAATTATCAACATGATCTTTGTTTTGTAGAGTAAAATTCAAGAATGATCGGAAGAATATTTTCATGAAAAGATCTTTGGATGAAACTTTAAATATCAAGGATATTCCACTAATTTCATGGAGTATAGAAGTCAAAGTTTTAACTTATTTGGGTATAATAAAGAATGGAATAACAAAAGAAATCACCATGCATGCGATAGACCGCATGCATGAGGTTATTCCAGCGAATAATAAAGAACGGAACCGGTCGGTGAAATTCACACCAAGCGAGGATGTTCCAAATGAATAATAAAGATGGAACCGGATCCGGTGTAAAACACACGGATAGGATATTCCAACAGAATGATAAAGGCGGAACCAGTCGGTGTAAAACACTGCATGAGCAGGATGTTCCAGCGAATAATAATAAAAAGCGGAACCAGTGCAGTGTAAAACACACACGAGACAAGATGTTCCAATGAGAATAATAGAAGAATGTCACCAAGTATAGGGTAAATGGCGTATCAAAGTTATTCCAATGAGAATAATAAGTAATGGAATAACAACGAGTTCTCTTCATGAATAAGAAAGAATAACACCCCTTACATTTGGTAGGAGATTGAATCTTTCGCAAAGCGGTGTAGTAACAAAATACTCTTCTTCTTTCTCTCTTATTCTCTATACTTTCTCTCTATAGCTTGAATGAATTAAGTGAAAATAATGAAGCCCTAGGCCTCTATTTATAGAAGATTTCTAGCTTAGTACTGCCGTGTGAAAAGGAAAGTGGCTTGACGACTAATGATGTGAAAAGAAAAGTGGTTTGGCCTTTTGTAATGTGAAACGACAAGTGGTTCGGCGCTTTGTAATGTGAAACGACAAGTGGTTTGGCCTTTTGTAATGTGAAACGACAAGTGGTTCGGCCTTTTGTAATGTGAAACGACAAGTGGTTCGGACGTCTAGTAAAGGTAATTACTATTAGTGAAGGTAAATACTATCGATTGAAGGTAAATACTATTCAAGGGTAATTACTATTGGCGAAGATAATTACTTATCGATTGAAGAGACTCTTAGATGATGACATATGAGCCCCCATATAAAATAATCAAACTTACCACAAATCATTTTTTTTTCATCAACACATATTTAATCTTTCAACAATTATTAATCATTTATAACTTGTCGTCTCAATTATTGATTTAATACTATAACATATTATACAGATGATACTGTGACAATAATTGAACCAATAATATAAGAGATATGATGCAGCAATTACTATAGCAATAATTGAGCATAGCTGAGTGACTTCTCACGTAAGCATCAATAATCAATACCGTAGTGTACTATACAACTAACTACGCGTATTCATCGTATTTTTACCACCGGGTAGTTCAATAGTTTTAACGGTAACACCTCATAGTTATTTTTATAAAATGTTTTTGTCGTTTTCTCAATTCGACAATAATTTTGTTGTGGGGTCCACCGATGATTGAGCCATTGTACGAATATTCCCTAACAAAAAGAATATTCCCCGACCAAATGAATATTTTATAACAACTTGCATACTTTGCAAAATTTATAAATATTACCCACAACTATAACATTATATCAAATTTATTCCATAATATTCAAAAATAATATTTATAAAAAAAATTCATCTTTATTTATAAAAGCTGGGGTCTTACAAACCCCAATCATAGTCTCCTATACGGTCCACGTGTCGAGTGGTGCTGATCAAAACAAAGGACAACGTAGAGGAATTATCTGCTATGAAGCAGCCCCTAATGATCATCAGGAACAATCACCAAAGAATGCGATCCCTGACTCTCACATCATTGGGTATGGGCTCACTCAACATGACTCGCTCATAGCATCTACGCTCGAAAAGGACTGTCTGACAGTCCCCGCCTTGAGCGCTTCCGCATGAACTCCCAACAATGATCTGACGGCAGTAGGGGTAATATCCATTGTGCAAGGCACTGGATCCCCTCCAAACTCCATACCTGTGATAAACCGCCAATCCATCAGCGTCATCATCACCTCATAGTCCAGTAAATGGAGTGACTGAGTCTGGTGAAACCACCGCTCAGACAATGCCCTGAGGTGACCCTAGGGACAGCGACGGGGAAGAATGGAAAAGAACGCCCCAAATCCCCAGCCATATACAATCGCTCTGTAGTCATCATGCAAGGCTTGATACATAGAGTGGATGCTGAACCAGTTCCCTCGAGGCTGTGTAAAGCCGGGAACCTACATCAAATGCAGATCAACATCAGAATCCTTGACTCCTCATCAATAGGAAATAAGGAAGATTAAAGATCTAACTTCATACCTCGTTTACGTGCACGTATACTGAAGGATGCCTACTCCAGTCACCCAGAAGATCTGGGTTCGCCACTTAAATACATGGCAATTCCCTACGGGGAACACGTACAGCAGGAGCAGAAACCTCAATCGGTACGTCCTCCTCCTCATCCTCGACATTTAGCACTTCAACCTGGATAGGACGTATCACCGCCTCCACTAAACGACGAGGTTGTCTGACAGACCAGCGTTGAGGCTCTTCAGAAGCCCTCCTCTGTATACCTGAAGTGGTCCTACGGGAACTACTCGGCTGATTCGGATCCATAATATCTGGACAACAAGTCTCCAAATCGCCTCAGAAAGGGTGTGGTAATTTCTTACCTAGAGCTTTTCAAATGCATTACATGCATGCATGCATTATTTTAACATACGTCTACAGTAGAGTTAAAAATGCATGACTACTCAATTCCTACATTTTGGAAGAAAATTTGCCATAGCCCCCTTTGTAAATGGGACTATCCAGATGCACATAGGCATGACTAGGTGGCCATTCAGTAGCACACCTATACACAGTCATATACATCCTACATGCATTATCACATCACAGTAAAAAATTCGTAAGTGTAGTCTAATTACCAGGATTATTTTACTTTTTCTACCTTTACTCATTTGTCCTCAGATAGGATAAGAAATGACAGTAAAAGGTGCCAATTTGACTGTTTCAAAAGTCAAATTTTTTTCACATCATTATGTTCAGCATGGTTTAATACTAACATTTGCTATGTTGAATATTTTTTATCAAGTCATATTAGGATGCATATTCACTACTATGTGTCTAAATGCATTTCATGTGGTAAGTCATTTTCCAACGGATAGAAACTGGAAAAAAAATACATGCATATGTTACCAGGACAGTGAAGAATGCTTGTACGGTGGTAGAATATGTAGAAAGTTGCCCGAACTTAGCAAATCTGAAGAAGAGCTCTTAGATTTCTTTCGCAGTGCAGCTTGAAAATGACTTATGAAAGCAACCTTTGGGCTTTACATAGCCACGGGTGGCCGCAGGTCCACCTGCGGCTGCTGCAGATATATCTGCGGTACTTCTACGTGGGTCCCACACCTTCGGCTCGCTCCAGTTAGAGTTGCAAAGGAGGTCGCACAAGCTGAAAAAGCCAAATCAGGAACAAAAATGCTACGCGATTGAGCGGAATATCCTAGAATCCTGGTTTTGTACGGGTCAGAATTGAACTCCCGTCATCTCATTGGTATTCTCCTGAATGTAGGGTATACTATATCGATGAGCTCAGCTTTCACAAATCATGCTCGGCAATACCCCACAAAGGTCTGATGCTGTCATTGCAGGGTCACAACCCTAAACATCCCCAGCGGGGGTTACAATGCAAAACCACGAAATGCTAAACCTCCCCGGCGGGGGTTACAACGCCAAAGTTATAAATTGATAAAGTATCCCCGACGGGGGTCACAATACACATCTTTCAAGCATCTACGTATCCCCAGCGGGGGTTACAGCGCATTCTCAACCATTGATACACACATCAATGAGGGTCAAGAAGCCTCGACGTCATTTCAGTCGATGGCAAGTAAACCCATCGAGGCAACTTATCCACGTATCCTCGGCGAGGGTTTACAACGCAGTACAACCATTAACACATACATCAATGAAGGTCAAGCAACCTTGACAATGCACCCAGCAGGGATCTATCCGGTGATACACACATCGTGAAGGTCGTGCAACCCCAGCAACAACAATCATGTTGGCGATGAACTTCGACGAGAATGAGGGAATATGTTATACACATCCTCAAAAAGACAAAGATTTATCCCCACAGATCTCTTGCACACAAGAGGCACCTCTATGGAATATAAGTCAGTGTCTAGGATTCGAGACTTTGGTGATAGCCCCAACGTCAACATCCTTGAAGACTTGGATCGCATGTCCAAGTCATCACTGATTGTCATCCCGACAGGATTACCAGGGAACCGACAGTCATTTCCATCATGCATCACACATTTGCGTCATGTTACTGCACATCGTATCATGTTTACCTTACTTGCATTTCAAGTGTCTAGGATTCTTTATCCTATCCATGCCTTGCATTGCATGAATATGATAAAGGGGGGCATTTGTAGACACTCGAAATTTTCTGCACGCTTGTTACTAACATTGCAGGAGGGCAGATTCATCTTTTAGAGATAACCTTGGAAGACAGCTTACATCCATTCCAGATACTACCGGAAGTTCAAGTTCAAAACCCGGGACACACACCGAGAACATCATTTCCAACCCCAGAACACACACCGGAAGGATCATTTCCAACCTCAGAGATAACCCCGAGTTTCATCCTTGGCGATAACCCCAAGGAGTGTTGTTGCAGTTCCAGCGATAACTCCGAAAATGCTTGTTTCAAACACATGCTATCAGCTTCAATCTCAGACCTCCTGCCAAGGCACTCATCCCTCAGACCCGGAGCTAACAACGGGTAGACAAGCACACTCACAACATGACCTGCGGCATTCAAACACTTGTAGCAGTCCAATCTCAGATGTAACCCTGAGCAATGTCTACTTTCAACTCAAACCGGCGATAACCCCGACGAAGAGTCAAACATCATCTTGCCACATCAACACCTGCGCGTCGTCTCAACACTTCATACATACATACATACAACAATGTCCCATAAGAACCGAGGAGTTACAATCCCAAGTGACTATTACGCATGCTAGTACACCAGATAGAATTTGAAGCTTGAAGACTATGGGCATGGTCCCCTCTTCCTGACTTCGTACAACCTCTAATCCATGTCATTGCTTAACTATCGACATAAGCAGTCCAAAGAAGGTCACATATACCTCGTTCGGATGCTCGGATTGAAGTTCTGCAAGTTCGAGCGGACATTACTGTGCACGAGTGTACGTACTTTGAGACGACGGGACCCGCGAAGCCCAGGGACACCTCGACCAGCCGCAGGTGTAACTGTGGCTGCCGCAGGTACACTTGCGGCCATCAGTCTATAAATATAGACCTAGGGGTCAGCCATTTGGGAGGGAGAAGAGAAAGAAAAGGCGAGGAAGCCCTGTCCAGTTGAGTTATTCCTCAGTTTAAACATCTGTTAGCTCACATATAGCTATACTTTTATCCGGCGGGAGCTAAGTGTTTATCCACATAGAGTCATAGAAGTCTACATTGGCAGCTCACTGTAAGCCTTCTTACATTCTATAAAGCCTTTCTTTTCATATTAGCACACATTGTTATACACATTGAGAGTCGTGTTGTGTGTGTTTGCCCGGACTTCGGTCCGTGGTTTTCATTTCTCATGTCTGTATATATATACTTATATATATGTATATATTTTATATATGGACTAACATTATCGAGTTATGCCTCAATTGAGCTTGAGACTTATATGCGGGCGTTTATTTGCTTTTATATATATATACCTATATATATAAATTGTGGTCGAACTACATCGATGAGCCTGAACTTATATGCTGGGCGTTTCTTTGCTTTTTATATATATATATATATATATATATATATATATATATATATATATATATATATATATATTGTTGTCGAGACATATCGATGAGCTGGATTTTATAAAAGAAGGTAAATGCTAGGATATAAAATCCGGGCTCATCGATATGTCTCGACAACAGATATATATATATATATATATATATATATATATATATATATATATATATATACACTTATATATATAATTGTTGTTGGACATATTCGATGAGCTTTGATTTACATCCAAGTGCGTTCATTGCTTTTATATATATATATATATATATATATATATATATATATATATATTTACATTTCACATAGGGCACAGAGTTTACTGTGACCTTTTACAACTTTATTTACATTTAAGTCCCGCTTGAGTTTACTTCGTGATGTGATTGATTGCTTTTACTGACTTTATTTACATTTCATCATGCACAGAGTTTACTTACGTGGCGTTGATTGCTTTACACCTTTATTTACATTTCGTCCCACGGAGTTCACTTCGTGGTGGTATGATTATATATATATATATATATATATATATATATATATATATATATTATATACCGCTTTATATATTTACATTTTCGATCCCCATGGAGTTGCTTTGTGGTGGTTAATCATGTGCGTATATATATATATAGCTTTTATATATATAACGCCATCGCTTTCCATATAAGCTGCAGTATCATGTGAGCCTAGGAATCATGTGATCACAGATTGACTAATTGAATCTAGATTCGGTTCCGTGATGGGGATTGCCAAATTGTATGGCGACTTGTACATTATTTACAGTGTCTGAATTTCCTTGGATGGCTGTCATGCCCATGAGGAGTTTGGCACTGCTGTATATTATTTTCTCGAAGATTCTTCTCATCTCGAAAATAAAAGAAAACAAGCCGAACATTTAATAATAAAATGGAAGTATCAAAGGCCTCAATTACTATTGAGCATAGGGTTTGAAAAACCTCTTTTTACTAAACTTCATTGATATATCTGGTTAAAACTAAATTTTTCCATAAATTCAAACCCTTTATATATAGGTGCGGACGAGGCATAGCACTACTTCCAAATAATTGAACATTAATCCACACACACACACACACACACATTCATATAACAGTTTTTTGAAAAGTGGCGGTCACCGTGGCAACACGGATGTCAGGGGGTGCCTAACACCTTCCCTCCGCATAATTAAGCCCCCGAACTCAAATGAATCTCGGTTTCACAGACCTGTTTAGCAGTGTCACATCACTAGGTCAATGTGCAAACCTTTTCCGGTTCCGTTGGTACAACCAGTTAAATACACCAACTGGCGACTCTTAAAGTCAAATCGTTGACATTATACATGTCGGACCTTTTTCACTTGTTTTTTCAAACAAATCTCACATTAACATGAGAACACCAAAGAACAAGTAACGAAAAGGGACACTAAAAAATCCTGACGTCGACAATGTAAACATTTATACATTCCCTAAGACTAAACTACATAAGTTTTTGTAGGGAAACAATTAGGCCTGTTACCCGTTCAAAGTCCAAAAAGGCAACAAGCCTACAGCCAAGCATGGCATCATCTGGTCAGTCTAGTCCTACTCCTGTCTCTCGCGAGGAGTTTGAAGGATTAAGCAAAAAAATTACAGATTTGGTTGTTCTGCTTAAAGAACTACACCAGTCTACTTAGGGTCCATGAATACCCATACATACAGAATCCTCTACACAAGGAGGAACCCAAGGTCCGGACAAAGAAGCTCACATACCTGAGTCTTAGCTTGACAAAACTAATAAAATCCCTAAAATCACCCATCTTAAAGAAGATTCAGACACCGGTGATATCAGGAAGAAAGTCCTTCAAATGGAAGAGACCATTCGGTCTATCAAAGGGATTGGAGCACACAGGAGTGTTTCATATGCTGACCTTTGTATATTCCCTGGTGTTCATTATCCAGAAAAGTTCAAGACTCCTGACTTTAAAAAGTATGATGAGTTAAGGGATCCTTACACACATTTGAAAGTATTTATTGGAGAACTCGAATCTTATGCAGAAGATGAAAAGCTCAGAATGCAGCTATTTCAAAAGAGTCTAACTGGAGAAGCCAGATCATGGTATACCAGATTAGACAATTCTAAGATCCATAGCTAGGAGGAGCTAGCTCATGCCTTCCTCAGTCAGTACAATTTCTAGTCTCAGATGGCTCTAGACCGGTACCAAATTACCAAATTCAAGAAACAAGCCAATGAGTCTTTTAGAGAGTATGCTCAAAGGTGGAGGCGCCTTGCTGCTCAAGTTATTCCCTCTATGACTGAGTTAGAAATGGTGATGACCTTTATAGATATACAAGAAGCTCCTTTCTATAAGAAAGTCTTAGTTGGCATAGGCAAGCCATTTTCTGAAATGATCAAACACGGAGAGATGATTGAGATGGGATTGAAGTCAGGAAAGATTCAAGACCTTGCCGCCTTGAAAGTTGTTGCTGAGAACATCCAGTCAGGAAGTTATGGAAACAACCCCCGGAGGGTCCATAAGAAGAAAGAAGAGGATGTTTCCTTGATAATATAAGGACAAAAAGGCAGTCAGAATACACCTATCCCGAGGAAAAACTACTCCCCTTTTCAAGCACAAACTTTAAACCCTCCATTTCCCAAAAGTGGAGAAGTCCAACACCCTCGAGTGTTCACACCTTTAGGGGACTCACTCGAGAACATTCTCAATCTTCTGACAACTCAGAAGAAAATTACCTATATTCTTCCACCAGCCAACCCAAATGGGAAGGGTTTCAATGCTAATAGGAAGTGTGCTTATCATGATGAAGCTTGAGGATATGATACTCAGGATTGCTAGGCTTTGAAACATAAGATCCAGGATTTGATTAATAATGGTGAGATCGTGGTGACTAAACCCGACCAACCTCATGTGCAAGATCACCCTCTTCCTCAACACAAAGAAGAGGAGGTTAATATGATTAATTGGAGCAGTAGACAAAGTTCCAATTACGGTGGTGAATCCTCCCAAACCAACAAGGATGGTGCTGATAAATGGGATTATACACAGTTCCAGTTTATGATGGAATGAAAGATGAAAGCTCTTTTTAAGCAAGTCAGCCAATTGGCAAAACGGGTGATACATCAGTACCAAGTCACATGCCAATTAGTCAGCCAGGAGCATGCTAGTCTCCTTCCTTTTGTTATGAATAGTCCATCATCACCTCCAGAAACTGAAACACTGGAGGATAAAATTGCAAAAAGAACAAGTGCCAAAGCCCGTCAGGATTTTCCCAATAAGAGGGAATTCACTTATCTTGGTTAACCGATGGAGGAGATATTTCAGATTCTGATCAATAAAGGAAGAATCACAGCTCTGCTACCTCCAATCAATCCCTGTTCAAAAAGGTTCAATTCTAATAGAGTATGTCAGTTTCACTCCCACTATCGCGGTTATAGCACAGAAGAATGTTGGGTACTCCTCCATCTTATTTAGAATTTAATTGACAGCGGTGTCCTGCAGATGACAGACGATGACACTTTGTTACTCGAGAGTGGAAACACATTTCCTACAAAGTGGAAAGAAGTTGTAGCAGTTATATCTGCTAAGGATGATTTGGCTGCCAGACCACTCACAATACAAGCAATTCAACTCAAAGGTGTTGGCAATCCTTTGAAAGTGGTTGCACCAAAGCCAATCATATTGTCATACAGACCAAAGTATCATGTTGTTAGCCTACAAAAAGTGCCATGGAATAATAGAGAGGCTAAAGGATCTAAATCACACATAACTGCTATAGTGTTGAAGGAGAATCCACTGTATCTTCCCAAAAGGATGATGAAGTCTACCATCAAGCCAAAGGGGAAAGTTCCCATGGAGAAGATTGAAGAATTCCTCCGTACTATGGGCCATAATGAATCCAAGGTGGTTTTAAGCTTGAGGAAAGCCCCACAACAAATTTCTATACTGGACTTGGTTTTCTCTTCCGAAGATCACAGGAAGGTTTTGCTAAAGGTTTTGGAAGAAGCCCATTTGCCGAAATCAGTGGATGTTGAAAAGTTTCAGCATCTGGTTGATCACATTTTTTACAACAATGTGATATCTTTCACTGATGACGACATACCTCCCGTAGGGACTGATCATTGCAAAATGTTGCACATAATGGTTCTATCCTCCAGATACATGGTAGGAGGAGTTTTGATAGATGGTGGGTCATCTCTGAATATATGTCCTTATGCCACTTTGGAGAAGATGAATATCAATCTCAAAAGGATCAAAAGCAACCATACGGTTATCAAAGCTTTTGATGGGTCCCGACGAAATGTTGTCGGAGTAATTTAATTGTCGGTGGAGATTGGTCCCCATACATTCTGTGTATCCTTTCATGTGCTAAAAATTACTACAAGATACAACCTGCTCTTGGGGAGACCGTGGATTCATATGGCTGGAGCCGTCCCTTCCACCCTCTACCAGCAACTCAAATATATCATTAACAACAGCCTAGTCACTGTTAATGATGAGCTGGAATGTCCTGAAAAAGGTAACATAGCACTCATCAGCTTCAATTTAGAAATTGAGCCAGTCAGTTTCCATGCCCTGGAGGTGAGCAACACTCACTATCATCCTATTGGGGCGCAACCTCTGATGCCCAAGATTTCTGCCGAGGTAATGTTGGCCGCTCAAGAAATGATTTCATTTGGCTATCAACCTGGAAAAGGGTTGGGCAAAGATCATCAGGGCATTAAGCGCCCAATTCAAGTTCCCAATCAAATAGGGACAGCCAGACTAGGCTATTCTACTCGTTCCAGTCACAGGAATCCTCATAAGTACAAGTAGATTCCTTCAACTTCAGCCATACGGCGATTGTCTCAACTTACAGATCCTGAACCTGTACGGTCTCCGGTAAAGATGCCTGCCCTTGTAATGGCTATGTTGTTTCCTAAACCAATACTGGTTAAAGGAAAAGAGGTCCTGATTCCAGATCCTGAAGTGGAAGAAAAGGAACAGAGACATAAACAAGACATCTCCAGGAGGTTGTCAAACATACGCATCATTGTCCATACTAAGGGTATGAATAGAGACATCCCAGACGATGATTGTCCAGATATCATGGCCATCATTCGGGAGAAGGAGGATGATGACAACCCCTTCATCATTGCCATCCATCAAGACTTCACCCTTGACAATTGGAGCAGCACTCTTTGCATTTGTCGACGAGGGTTAAAGGCGAAACTCATACGCCCACAGCAGATAAACATAGCGCTTACTTTTACATGCAGTATTAGCAGTTGTTTTGTCATTACATGCTAACACTTTGTATGATTGAACAGTTTTATATATTAAGTGAAAGCATTTTTGTTTCAGGACTCTAAATTATATGTGCATATACTTGCTGATGAGGTGCCTTTTCTCCACAAGGACTGTAACTTTGATGAAAAGTTGGACTCAGACGTGATGGAAATACAAGAGGACTATGAGATACCTCACGCGATCAAAGAATGGGTTGAATACAAACCTAATTCAAATCTTGATCAAACCACCTCATTCAATCTCGGAACCTCAAAAAACCCCAAACTAATCCAGATTGGTACAGACCTCACTCCAAACCAAAGGAATGACATGGTTACTCTATTGACCTAATTCCAGGATGTGTTTGTATGGTCTCATGAAGACATGGTCGATTTATCCACTAACATTAGCATCCATCGCTTTCCCATTAAAGAGGGATTCAAGCCAGTTAAGCAGAAGCTCAGGCGATTAAAACCTAAGTGGAGTTTAAAGGTTAAAAAAGAAATTGTGAAACAATTTCAAGCAGGAATCATCATGGTGTCAACATACCCTGAATGGCTATCCAACATAGTCCCTGTACCTAAGCCGAGGGAGGAAAAGTGCGAGTTTGTGTGGATTACCGGGATCTGAATAAAGCTTGACTTAAAGATAGCTTTCCTGTGCCATTTATCCACATTCTCATTGACAATACTGCTCAATATGACATGTACTCCTTTGCTGATTGTTTTGTGGGGTACCATCAAATTATGGTTGCTGAAGAGGATCGTGAGAAAACCGCATTTATCACGCCATGGGGAACCTTTGATATAGACAATTTTCATTCGGCCTCATCAATGCTGGAGCTACCTATCAGCGAGCTATGATGGCTTTTTTCACGATTTAATGCACAAAGAGATAGAGATCTATGTGGATGACATCATTGTAAAATCCTGAAAGGAGGAAGACCACCTAGACCATCTCAGAAAGCTCTTCAACAGGTTGCATAAATACAACTTGAAGTTAAATCCAGTCAAGTGCGCTTTTGGCATTAAATCAGGCAAGTTGCTAAGATTCCTAGTCAGCAATAAAGGGATTAAGCTGGATCCCACCAAAATCCACCATCACGGAAATGCCCATTCCTCAGACAAAGAAGGAAATACGGGGATTTTTGGGAAGAATCAACTTCATCAGCCAATTTATTTCCCTACTCATAGCAACCTGTGAGCCTATCTTCAAGCTATTAAGGAAGAATTCCTCTATGAAATGGAACGATGAATGTCAAAAAACCTTCCTTACAATTAAAGAGCATCTAGTCAAAGCTCATGTTTTGGTACCTCCCAGGGATGGTGTTCCCCTATTCATGTACCTGTCAATCAATGATAATGCCATGGGTTTCATGTTGGGACAAAAAGACGATAGAGGCCAAGAGCGAGCGATCTACTACCTCAACAAAAGATTCAGCAGCAGTGAACACACGTACACTCTGATTGAGAAGACTTGTTGTGCTTTAGCATGGGCTTCCATGAGGTTACAACATTACCTCTACGGTCACACAACCCATCTCATATCCCGCGTGGATCCTCTCAAGTACGTGTTCAGTAAACCCATGTTAAATTATTGACTGTCCAGATGGCAGTTGATCCTACAGCAATTTGACATCGTCTACGTGACACAAAAGTCTATTAAAGGTCAGGGAATTGGGGATCAACTGGCCGCCGCACCCTTAGGGGATTTCAAACCATTAGAAACATACTTCCCCGATGAAGGGGTAATGGCAGATCAACAACACCATCAGTACGATGCATACCAGACGTGGAAAATGTATTTCGATGGAGCTATAAACATGGAAGGTTCTGGGGCTGAAGCAGTTCTAGTATCCGGTACAGGGGAGCAGTATCTCGTCGCCGTCAAATTGCAGTTTGTCAGCACCAACAACACAACTGAGTATGAAGGCTGTATTATGGGGCTAAAACTTGCCCAATCAAAGGGCATCAGGTGGTTAACTGTCTTTGGAGATTCTAAATTGTTAATCAGACAAACCACGGGAATCTTTCACACCAAAGAACTATATTTGTTGCCTTACCATTGGCAAGTTTTATAGATGGCTGTGGAGTTTAAAGAAATATCCTTCCTACACATTCCTCGAAATAGGAATGATTTTTCGGATGAGCTAGCAACTTTGGCCTCCTTGATCAAAATACCTGACAAGGAAAACATACCAAGCATTCTATTTGCCCTGTAAAAGGTTCCAGCCTATGGGAATTACATTGGAGAAGTATCGGATGAGTTACCTTCCATCCAACACCCTTGGTATCAGCATATCAGGGAGTACTTATGAGATGGATCTACACCCACTGAGGCGAGCCCGATTGAAAGAAGGCGGATCCATCGACTGGCTATGAAATTTTAAATGAGAGAAGATGCACTCTACAAAAGAGATGCAGGACTAGGTCTCCTCAGATGTCTGGATAAAGACCAAGCTCAAAGGCTCATGGATGAAATCCATGGTGGAGTATGTGGCCCACGCATGAGAGACCCTCAACTTGTTAAAAAGATCCTTAGAACACGGCATTACTAGCTCTCTCTTAAGGCTGACTGTGATGATCACGTCAAGAGATGCTACCTGTGACGCCCCCAAAATAGATCCACATGACCCATTCTGAGTCGCCAGATATCATACTATAAAAATTAAATACAAACTTCATTTATACAACTATTGAACTGTCGTGCAGAATACGACCATAGTTAAACCGTGAGTTTTAATACAAATTTATATAACTCTCATGGTACCTTGACCACAACCTTATAATGGTACCTTACATAAAAGTACAGTCAATAACTGTTTTAGAAATTAAAATCTTTGGGAAGTGCTCAAGGAAACCTTCGTACATGGGAGGCCATGCGTCTAGGTTATGATAGATATCATATGTCCACAGAATTATCCTTGGTTGACCCAATAGTCCCCAAAGAAAAACAAGAAGATTGTTATCATCTTCTTTCCAATGGTGAGTCTTCTCTTGACATATAATTATCTCTGTTATCTCCAAGTGAGAATTATATTTCAAATAAACTCCAAGATTATATAGGTAGTGCTCGTAGATATACTCAGCAAGTAGATGTGCACAACCATGTCTTATGATAACAAGAGGTTGTATATCATTAGACATCTTGTATGATAGTGGAAAAACACCCTTCCAAAGTTGGGTTCACCTCACCCTATTCAGTTCACCAAAATTAGATATCAAATGACGTATACAATACGACAAACTTATCTAAAGTTCTCAATAAAATTATTTTCATACTATTTAGGGAGAACCTCAACAGATATAGACCACCGTTCTATTCTCTTGTTACCCCCGCTCGACCCAGCTACACTCTTATTACCTGAAAGGAATTGTGAAGCAAATGGGTGAGCACAACTAGCTTAGTAAAGAATATCATGACTAAAGATAATTAAATTATCAATAGCCTTCAACAATAATAAATCAAAGATTTAGAACATATGGTAGATGATAAAACTTTTCAACCATAGTTACAGCGGAACGAGCAATCCATTAGAAAAGTCAAATAGACCATCAGATCTATTATCTTCTCCACGTTAAAAGTCCACCAATAATGTTTTATCCCTGTAACATCAATCAACAATTCCTGTCCACAATCATATGAATAGCTCATAATCATAAATGTGATTCTAAATTTCCTCTTCGCACCCAGGACGAATATAATTTTCATCACCTAACTTCACCTGAAACATCAAAAATCATGGTTATACCAAATCACAATTCTTGCTCATAATCATACTAATAAATTCATCTTTGCACTACGACCAAAGATATTCATTAACAATTCATCTTTGCACTATAGGCCAAAGACATACAACTGTATTTTAGAAGAGTCAAGTGGAGCATGATATCAACTATCTTTTAAGAATTAAAAGTGTATAATCAATATTTTATTCTTTGAGACTCGACAATAAATAATCCACATCATCGAATCATCCACACTTTTCTGCCGAGGATATTCATGTAATCATCAATGGTCATGATTATACCGAATAATCCTTGGTTATAATCATACCAATAACTGTCCATCAATGCATTACGGGCCAATGAGGACTTTTACCACATCATATATAACATTACGGGTCATGATTATACTTAATGATCCCTGGTCATAATCATACCAATAAACAGTTCATCTATGCACATAAGCCAAAGATACTCATCAATCAATAATTCATCTTTACGCGTAAGCAAAGATATACTGTTATAAAACTAATAATCAACGGTCCATCTTTGTACGTAAGCCAAAGATATACAACTGTAAAACCAATAATCAACAGTCCATCTTTGCACGTAAGCCAAAGATGACTTTCATCATAATATAAGCATGAGGATGATGGCAATGATATAAGCATTAATCAAACGAAATCAAAGATAAATATTAAAGACTTTAAATTTATCTAAATATTAATTATCAATCACTTAATAAACTAATAATCTAATATTATTAATATTATAACAATATTTTAATCACTTATTAAACTTATAAACAATTTATTTCAATTGTTTACACTTTACCAAATAATGCATTTTAATCATTCAAAAATGCCATACTCATAAGATTTCATCACCAACGATCAAATCCCTCATCAAAAATCTTCATATACCCTACATAGGATTCCCAAACAATAAAATCCTATTTTCCAATTTTGTTACTTCACATAACATATTTAATTCATTTACTCATAACTAGTTCATTTTCATGAAAAATACCAAATCCATCCCAAAAATATTTCTTTTCTAGGATTTAGCAGAATATAGTCACATATTGAACATATATTTTTCTCAGAATTTTTTAAAATTCATTTACTATTTTTCATATGGCCAAAACTGCCGAATATTTAGACATTTATTATAAATTGTACTTTTGTCCAAAAATTCTAAAATTTACAAGGTATACTCCTGTTATATACATGTACTCCCAATAAAAATTTCACCAATTTTGGAGTTAACCACAAGGAGTTATAAGGGTTTACTGTTAAAATAGTCTTTTCCCATAAAATCCATAACTCTTAAACTATACATCCAAAAATTGTCATCTTTGGATACAATATAGAAAACTCATCAAATTATCATTTCAAAATTTTCCAGAATTTTTGAGGGTCAGAAAAATTATGAAACTGCAAATGGATTTTTACCCGCCATGCGATAATCCACGAAAACAGATCATTTCTATAATTTAATAAAAAATGAATACAAAGGATCATTCACCATACATGCGGTAATCCACATAGACAGGTTATTCCAACAGAATAATAAAGAATGGAATAATAGAAGAATTCACCATGTATGCAATAGACCACACAGACAGGTTATTCCCAACAAAATAATAAAGAATGGAACTAGGTAATGCGTAATCCATATATGAGCATGAGGATATTTCAATGAGAATAATAAAGAATCGAATAATGAGAATTCACGGGCATGCGATAAACGCGCTTGCATAAAAGTTATTCCAACGTAATAATAAAGAATGGAACCGAGTAATCGTAATCTGCATGAGACGAGGATATTCTAACAGAATAATAAAGAATGGAATAACAACAGAATTCACCAGGCATACGATAAAACGCACAGATAGGTTATTCCCAACAGAATAATAAAGAATGGAACCAAGTAATGCGTAATCCGCAAAGACAGGATATTCCAACAGAATAATAAAGAATGGAATAACAACAGAATTCACCAGGCATGCGATAAATCATTGCAGGCGGAGTTATTCTAACAGAATAATAAAGAATGGAACCAGTCATACGTAATCCACATGCACGGTATTCCAAAGAATAATAAAGAAGCGGGAAGCCGGGTCGCGCGTAATCCGCTTGCACGAGGATATTCCAACAGAATAATAAAGAATGGAATAATAGAAGAATTTCACCATGTAAGCAGTACTTCGCATAGACATGTTATTCCAACATAATAATAAGGAATGGAATAACAATAGCTCTCTTCATGAATACGAAAGAAATAATACCCCTTACTATAATAATAATAATAATAATATCCATTACCTTAGAAGAAAATTGGATACTGGAATAGTGAGGTAGCAGACTTCTCTTCTTCTTTCTCTCTATAATTTCTCTCTATAATAATTGCTCTATAGCTTTAGTGAATTGGTGAGAAATGAAGGAAGAATGAGCTTCTATTTATAGGAAAATATAGTTTCGATAATAGCACGTTTTGGGGCTCAAAATATTACAGTACAATACCTTCAACTTTTCTTTCATTTTTAATTTATTCCTGCAAGTATTATCAAACTTGCACCACCTCCCCTAATAGTAAACCATGTGAATTAATAGTTCATTCATTTGACTTAATAGTTATAATAATGTGAAAATACAAATTACAATATAGTACCTCCATCTATACCTCTATTTTTAACTTAGTCATGCAAGTATTATCAATCTTGCACCAACTCCCCTAATAGTAAATGAATGTGAATCAATAGTACACACATGTGAACAAATAGTTATAATCATGTGAATTAATAGCAATTAATTGCTCATTTATTCGATTAATTGCCCGATTGGTCAATATAACCTCCAGACATCAATTATTATCGAAATAAATGTTGATTTCCACTAACACTAACAATCCCAACACAATGGAAATATTTTTCTCAAAAATTTCATTTTTGAAATTTTGAAGTTTGACTTTTTCTAAAAAAGTCAACTGTTGACTTTTTTGACCAAAAAGTCAACCCCATCAAATTTTGTGTTTATAGTCTATTTCTACTAATTTCATCATTCCGGACTCAAATATCACGTCTGCGTCTCCAAATTCAACTCCGAACTCAACTTCGATTTTTAATAACATTCATCATTAATATTATAACTCACAATATTTAACAACCAGGTCGTTCCCAGGAAAGAGGGGGATTTCAGATAAGGATTTCTCCTTATCATGCGCAATTAGGTGACCAAACCTCTCCTCGATGAACTTCTAGACATTGTCAATATTGCAAATAATAATATGAATAACTTTGTCATCTCAATTATTGATTTAATAATATATAACATATTATGCAGATGATACTGTGACAATAATTGAATCAATAATATGAGAGATGTGATGCAGTAATTGTTGTAGCAATAATTGAGTATAACTGAGTGACTTCTCACACAAGCATCAATAATCAATACCGTGTGCTACTATGCGACCACGCGTATTACTGTTCTTTTACTACTGATTATTTTATGACAACTTGTTTACTTTGAAAAATTTTCAAATATGACCCTTAACTTTAAACTTTTATCAATTTAACTATTTACCAAAATAGAAAAATTGAATACTTTTATTTCATAAAATTCGGGATCTCATACTACTAGTGCCAAATTCATGGGAATGCTATCCACGCCCCTCCAAGGGAGCTCCATAATATGAGGTCGCCCTGGCCCTTCTCAATGTGGGGAATGGACGTGATCGGGCCCATCGAACCCAAATCCAGTAATGGGCATCGATTTTTCTTCACCATGATCGAATACTTCACCAAGTGGGTAGAAGCAGCCTCCTTCCCCAGGGTTACCAAAGAAGTTATCATTGGTTTCATTAGAAACAATGTCATTTGTCGATATGGACAACCAGAGGTGATTGTGTCAGACAATTCTTAGAACCTCAACAAGGAGTTATGCAGTAAATTCCACATCAAACATCTAAACTCTGTCATCTACCGTCTGAAGATGAATGGTGCTGTTGAAGCGGCTAATAAGAACATCAAGAAGATTATGCAAAAGATGTCCATCAATCATAAAGGATGGCCTGACTTGTTGCCTCTGACTTTATTAGTCTACAGAACATCAATGCGCACTTCTACTGGGGCAACCCCCTACTCATTAACCTATGGGATGGAAGTAGTACTCCCCATAGAGGTGGAAATGGAATCCCTCAGAGTGTTGATAGACGCTCAGTTGGATGAAGAGCAATGGTTACAAGACAGGTATCACCAATTATCTCTAATAGACGAAAGGCGAAGTGATAATATCTTTCATGGTCAGTTATACTAATAAAGGATCTCTTGATCTTACAACAGAATAGTCTGACTACGGCAGTTTAAACAACATGACTTGGTTTTGAAGAAGATCATTGACAACTAAGATCAATCTAAGGGAAAATTCGCCCCAAACAGGGAAGGCCTGTTTATTGTCAAGGAGGTACTGACAGGAGGTGCTCTCAGATTACAGGAAATGGATGGCGATGAATTTCCACAGCTCATCAACTCAGACACCGTGAAGTGGTACTAAATCTGAAGTTACCATCAAGCAAACATCCTTGTTTTGGATCACCAGATCCCCAATCAATTCAGGTTTTCTAACCCTCTCTACATACAACCTTTCTTCATACCTATATGCCCCATCAGGGACAAACACATTTTTTAAGCGAGCAGCCTGGTTTCGGATCAGCAGATCCTTCACTCATCGTTGGTTTCAAAACCCTTCACATCTTCCGGTTATCCCACCAGGAATTGAACCTTTTATACCTGCAGTTTTGTCCCACCAGGGATAAGACTTTTCACACATGCAGTTTTGTCCCACTAGGGATAAAACTTTTTCCCCTGCAGTTTGTCCTGTACATGGGATCAAACTTTTCATCTGTAATCCGTCTGGAACATGGGGCGAACTACGTCGACCTGATCTCCCCAATACACGGGAGTACGTAGGCAACCATTTTTATGGCCCGGTCGCACCACATAAAAAAAACAACACTTCTACACCTTTTCTACATACAGCGTTGAACCTCTTACACCAGGTTCGAACTACGCAGACCTGATCTCCTGTTCAATAGGAGTACGTAGGCAGCCAGCCATTCATGGTTCGGTCTCACCCCCTACCAGAACAGAAAAACTTGTCAGTGGTACTAGATCATCTTTCAATCCACCATATTTCATCTGCTTCAGACCAAAGGGATGGAACTACCTGACCTCCCCATAAATGGGAGAGTTGGCGACCATCTAAGTTGCGGTTGAATCCTCAAAGAGAAACACCAATCCATAAGAGATGGAACTACGGGCTCCCGTGCATAAAGGAGTGCGGCGACCATCATCGTGGATGCAGTCGACCTCGGAGAGGAAAGCCACACACCTCTCCACATCTATATACAGAAACCAGTCCCAAGACACCAAAGAAGGTAGGGGATACACACAGATCAATGATCCATTCTGAAAGATCCTAAGACATTTCAATGTCCATCCGTCAAGGAGGAGTTCAGAATACATCCAGATCACAAGCCCTGAAGAAACAGGCAAATATCAAGCAAGTAGCAAGGCACAACTAAAAGGGAAGTGAATCAAAATATATTTCCCTGCCATATATACTGTTGTTTGATATATACAATGTGTACTGTACATGAAAAAATGGCAAAGCTAGTCTGTGCGGGAAAATACAAGCCCATCTACAAATCAGTGTATATGCGAGCTATCAAGTCCAACATCGCATCCCTCTCCGTATAAGGAGGTAAAGCTGTGAGCTCCTGCCCAAGGGTATCTACATGAGCCAACAGATCCACAGCCAACTGCATGGTGACACTATGTTCATCGATATATGTGATCATCTTAGCAATAATGCCAGTGGTAAGGGAATTCCTTCGCTAGTTTGACCTACCTAAGTTATTTGGTATTTAATTGGTCGGTCAGAGTATAGGGATATTATATGTGATATATCAATTAACCCTTATTTTGAAACTATATTCTAGAATGATATCTGAAATATAGGAGATGAGAAATAGGAAAATCCTGATAGAGAGGAAATAATCGGAAGGTACAATCCAAAAAGAAAGCAAGGTATTCTCATCTTTTCAAACTATCAGGTACGTAAATTTCGAGGGTAAAATTTCATAAGGAGGGGAGATTGTGAGACCCCAAATTTTATAAAATAAAAGTATTCAATTTTTTTATAATTATTCTATTTAGTAAATGGTTAAATTGATAAAAGGTTAAAGTTAAGAGTGATATGTGAAAATTTTTCAAAATAAATAAGTTGTCATAAAATAATCGGTGATAAAAGTATAGTAATACGCGTGGTTGCATAGTAGCACACAATATTGTATAGTATCTTTAATTATTGTATAGCACACAATATTGTATAGTATCTTTAATTATTGATGCTTAAGGATCATTCACCATGCATGTAGTAATCCACATAGACGGGTTATTCCAATAGAATAATAAAGAATGAAATAACAGAAGAATTCAATATGCATGTAGTAATCCACATAGACAGGTTATTCCAACAGAATAATAAAGAATGGAACTAGGTCATGCGTAATCCGCACAGATAGGATATTCTAATAGAATAATAAAGAACAGAATCAGGTCATGCGTAATCCGCACAGACAGGATATTCCAACAAAATAATAAAGAACGGAACCAGGTCATGCGTAATCCGCACAGACAGGATATTCCAACAGAATAATAAAGAATGGATTAACAAAATAATTTCACCATGTATGCGTTACTTCGCATAGACAGGTTATTCCAACATAATAATAAAGAATGGAATAACAGAAGAATGTCACCATGTATGCGGTACTTTTCATAGATAGGTTATTCTAACATAATAATAAAGAATAGAATAACAGAAGCTCTCTTCATGAATACGAAAGAAATAATACCCCTTACCTCAAAAGAAGACTGGATACTGGAATAGTGATGTAGCAGACTTCTCTTCTTCTTTCTCTCTATAATTTCTCTCTATAATAATTGCTCTATAGCTTTAGTGAATTGGTGAGAAATGAAGGAAGAATGAGCTTCTATTTATAGGAAAATATAATTTCAATAATTGCACGTTTTGGGGCTCAAAATATTACAAAATAATACCTTCCTCTTTTCCTTTATTTTTAATTTAGTCCTGCAAGTATTATCAAACTTGCACCACCTCCCCTAATAGTACATAATGTGAATCAATAGTTATAATCATGTGAAAATACGAATTACAGTATAGTACCTCCATCTATACCTCCATTTTTAACTTAGTCATGCAAGTATTATCAATCTTGCACCAACTCCCCTAATAGTACAAGAATGTGAATCAATAGCACACACATGTGAACAAATAGTTATAATCATGTGAATTAATAGCAATTAATTGCTCATTTATCCGATTAATTACCCGATAACTTCCAGACATTAATTATTATCAAAATAAATGTCGATTTCCACTAACACTAATAATTCCAACACAATGGATCTATCAAATTCATCTTTAATCAACATGAACTTATTCATCATTAATATCATAACTCACAATATTTAACAACCAGGTCGTTCCCAGGAAAGAGGGGGCTTTTCGATAAGGATTTCTCCTTATTAGCGCAATTAGGTGACCAAACCTCTCCTCGAGCAGAACTTCTAGACATTGTCAATATTGCAAATAATAATGTGAATAACTGCGTAGTCTCAATTATTGATTTAATAATATAACATATTATACAGATGATATTGTGACAATAATTGAATCAATAATATGAGAGATATGATGCAACAATTACTGTAGCAATAATTGAGTATAACTGAGTGACTTTTCATGTAAGCATCAATAATCAATACCGTGTGCTACTATGCAACCACGCGTATTACTGTACTTTTACTACCGGGTAGTTCCACAGTTTTAACGATAACACTTTCGCCGTTATTTTTTATAAAATGATAATTCTGTCGTTTTCTAACTACGACAATACTTTCGTTGTGGGGTCCACCAATGATTGTGTCATCATAAGGATATTCCCGACAAAAGAATATTCCCTGACCAAACGAATATTTAATAACAACTTGCTTACTTTGCAAAATTTATAAATATTACCCACAACTATAACATTATATCAAATCCACACCATAATATTCAAAAAAAAAAATATTTCAAGAAATTTAAATCTTTATTCATCAAATTTGGGGTGTCACATTGAGTGTTCATCTATTTAAAGCTATTATAGTCTTCTTTGGAAGTTCACTATAAGCCTTCTTACATTTCTTAAAGCCTTTCTCCACTACTGTGCACACACAGTTATTCACATTGAGAGTCATGTTGCGTGTGTATGCTTGGACTTCGGTCCGTGACTTTTTATTTCTTTTTGTATATATATTTATATATATGGACTAACATCATCGAGTTATGCCTCGATTGAGCCTAGATTCACATCTGAAGCGTTTATTGCTTTTATATATATATATATATAAATACTTATATATATATATATATATATTATTACCATCAAACTCTATTTCATTGAGCCTCGATATAATATCTGGTGCGTTTACCGCTTTACATGATGGTAATAATATATATATATATAAGTATTTATATATATATATATATATACATTTCTGTCAGACCTGGAGTTTACTTCATGGCCTCTTACTGCTTTCGTTACATTTAGTCCCGCCTGAAGTTTACTTTGTGGCGGTTGATCATCTTTACTACTTTATTTACATTTCCAATCCCCCATGGAGGTGCTTCGTGGTGTTTGATCGTTCCTATATATATATTTACCGCTTTTATATATTTACATTTCCAATCCCCCATGAAGTTTACTTCGTGGTGGTCGATCGTTTGTATATATATATATTTACAACTTTTATATATATAACTGCTTACAGCTTTCATATAAACTGCGGCATCATGTGAGCCTAGGAATCATGTGATCACAGATTTAGTCTTCTGAATCTAGATCTGGTTCCCGTGATGGACATTTTTAGCTGTAATCAGGTTGTAAATTATTCACGGTGTTTGAATTTCCTTAGATGGCTCCCATGCCCACAAGGAGTTTGACACTGCTTTGTATATTATTTCCTTGAAGATGCTTCACATCTCGAAAATAAAAGCAATCAAGCCGAACACATAATAAAATGGAAGTATCAAAGGCCTCAATTACTATTGAGCATAAGGGTTTGAAAACCCTTCTTTACAAAACGTCAATGGTAAATCTTGTTAAAACTGAACTTTTATACAAAATTCAAACCCTTTGTATATAGGTGCGAATGAGGCATAGCACTACTTCCAGATAATTGCACATTGACCCACACACACACACATTCATATAACAGTTTAGATTCAAAAGTGGCGGTCACCGTGGTAACACGGATGTCGGGGGGTGCCTAACACCTTCCTTCCGCATTATCAAGCCCCCGGACCCTAACGAATCTCGATTTCATAGACCAGTTAAGCAGTGTTACATCACGTGATCAATGTATAAACTTTTTCTCGGTTGAGTTGGTGCAACCATTTAAAAATACCAACTGGCGACTCTTCTAGTCCAATCATCGACATATACATGTCGGACCTTTTCGCAACTTGTTTTTTCAAACAAATCTCACCTAACATGATAACACCAAAAGACAAGAACAGAAAAGGGACAAATAAAAATCCCGACGTCGACACAACCCATTCAATCAATTTCCTTAAGAGCATATGCATGATTATGAATGACTTAATATACAATAAGCTACTGTATTGGTAGACCAACAGATATAAATAAAATGATGTACATTCAGTATCACATTTATATATATATATATATATATAACAATTATAATTAACCGATTCATGCATGGTTAAAACCATAAAATTCATCCATCCACGAAAAAAACAAATAACCTCAATCTTAAGAATATTACAACCCAGAAATAATTAAACCAAAAGTTTTAAGAAACTGTGACACCCCCAAATCTATGTACTTCATTCCCACAAGATTTAGTGCTCACTATTCAAACATTTATACTATCTACCCAAATAAAATAATATTTAAACCATAAAATCCTCCCTTTAAATAGGGTTACCTAATTAAACTCAAAACATCCCAAGTTATCTAACCTTTAAACGTCATTCAAATGCGGAATTAAATTATTACATAACATCATTAAAATAAAGTCTAAGATCATCATAATAAATAAAAGTACAAATCAGCATCACTTGTACAATTTTCTCTTTCCTTTGCTAGTTGAAGGTTCATCTACCTTCTCCACTTTAGCTGCAATGAGATTATAAATATGCAAGAGTGAGCAAAACAATTGCTCACTGGATAAAATAATGAATCAACAGGAGAATAACAATAATAACTTCCAATAAAAGGCTCATCAAAACTGAATAGTACTCTAACGATGACAATCAAAAACTGGAATCCAAAATATGGAATATATCTAACTGAGGGTCATAAGACCATGAACTATGTCTATAGTTGTGAGTAATCTTTCAACTCCAACTTTAATAAATATAAGACTATAAGGACTCCTCGCACTTAGGGGGGATCAGCCCTTCGTACCATGTATTGTCCATTAAATATTTAACGCCACGCCGTAAGTTATCCCTAATAATAATAGGGTTGTTCATCTCAAGATTTAGAGTACAAGTCCGCCCCAAAGAAAGTTTGGTTTGGATAAGCTTTCAAGGGTAATTTGAAGTTTAACGAACATCAACTAGAGGACTAGTTGAATTAATAGTGTTTGATAATCACAATGAGATGTTTTAATACAACATAGTAAACGATTGAGAAACATAAATGAACTGATTATACATATTAAACTCATGCTAGAAATAACTATAGAGCATAAGTATTCAATAAAATGAGTAAAATGGTAAACCTTTGCTTTGAACAATCAATAAGCTAAGGTTAAAGTTTTATAATATTAGAAATGAAATTATTGAACGTACATTAACTGATAGCAAGCTAAAAACTAGAACTTGCCCATCAAGGTATTAACTCATGCAAAGAATTAAAACAGTTCAATAATAAGGACGAGAATTCAAAACAACATTCATTATACAAGAATAAAACTTAAGAAACTTGCTTAACTATAAACAAGTTAGAATGAATCAATCAAATGAGAATTTCAAATAACATTAGAGTTAAAGTTTGCTCGAATGAATTTTAGGAACAATTAACTTATTCAATAACAGATAAGATAACAAAACTCGCTCAATCAAAAGAATAAAGTTACACAATGTAATAATAGAACTAACTCAACGAAAGAATAGAGTTAGAAAGCTTTCTCGATGAAAAAAGATAGGGTTTAGAAACTTTCCTTGAGCATAAGCTATAAAATTAAACTCACGATCACCTACACATAAATTTAGAACAACAATACCTATTAGATATGCTAACATACCATAACATGTTCATTTCTAGCTAAACTTATCATTGAAGCACAAGTCCTTCATTAACATTTACATTTCAGAAAATCCAAGTGTTTTACTTCGCAACACATGTCTAACGCTTATTATGTATACCAACTTATCACATAATGCATTCTCAGTTTACTAATCACTTTTAAAATTTTGAATTCATAATCCACATAACATGACTCTATTTCACCTTGTTGTTACATGATTCTTACATTCCATAACCTTAAGCTAAGTTACAATGAACAACCAAAGTCTGAAGAATAAACAGACTTCAAGTTGTTTGAAAATGGGCACTTTCATGCCTACCGCACGAGTTTTTATATGGGGAAGTCATGAGTCATGACATTTTACTGACTTGCATCACGGTAACATGCACCACAGCGACTTATAGAATCCAGATATGCGTAATGAGCCACGACACTTTTCATAAGCCAACTAACACGAATTTCACTTATCAAACAGTGAAATTAACACATACAAATGATACAATACTATTACAACTTGTTTCCTCACTTATATATCAATATAGAACAACTTAACAGCAATTATACTACTGTAATTTCTCAAATTTCATGTTTTTTATATAAAACTCAATATTTTTTATATTCACCCAAAAATTAACACTGTAATTTCATTACATGCTCAAATCATCTCATTCAAATTACATTATGTTCGTATCTCAATGAACTAACATATATAAACTTCAATTTATAATTTCACATACGAATTGGCCAATAAAATTGATACTTACTCAGACTATATGAAGAACATAAACACTGACATCATATTTTTCCTACTATTGAAGAATTTAGCATGCAATTTTCTTGTTTGAACATTACTCCAGCATTACAAACATGTATAACCACAATTATCAACTATATATGTCCATAATTCAACAATTGATTTTACATAATATAAGAAAATTCTTGCCGTGAAACATGTATATACACATATATATTATCACAGTTATGAACATACCTTTTGTTGCTTGACAGAAATTCTTGCTAAACACACTGATGATCGCTACGAAATCCTCAAGTTTCCTCTCAACTCTCTCTAAGTTTCACTGCCAAGTTCTATCAACTCTCTGAACTCTCTTCTCAATATTGCCAAATACCAAGTCATGTAGCACTTAAGCGTAAAAAAAAAAAACTGATGACCTTAATAATCCTAATTATTAACATCAGTTAAAAGAAACGTATCTATTATAAATATATTATATTATTTAATTTATTTAATTTATTTTATTCATATTATTTATTTTATTTGATTTTCAAAAACTAGAAATCCCAAAAGCCATAAGGCTTGTTTGGCAAACCATTTAAAATTAAAGAGTTTATACCCTTAAGCATTGTTTGGGTAAAACTAGATTAAAACTACTTTAATTTATTTTTAATAACTCCTTATACTATAGTTATTTTCCACACTTTACTTAATCAAGCTTTCATATTTAATTTAATTAATTCAAATAATAATTAATTAAATAAATCATTTAATCACACCTCAATACAAATAATTAACCATCAAATTGAAATATCATCATAATAATAATTTCTCGACTCATTAATTATTTATTTAACAAATAATTAACCAAATAAAATCAAATCAATTAAACAAATATTTATTCAATGATAAACACATCCATTAAATATTTATATAACTCAATAAATATGTAATATTATAATTTGAAATTTTGGATCGTTACATCCTTCCTCCTTATAAGGATTCTCATCCCCGTAATCACAATTCAAACAATCAAATCGTCACATTCTCCCCTACTTACAAAGATTCTCATCCCCGTAATCAAAAGACATGATTAAACAAATAACTCGTGGTAATTCTTCATCATTTTCGCTTTGAGTTCCCACGTAGCCCCTTCGACGTTGTGGTTCCTCCATATCACCTTCACAGAAGGTATCACTTTATTCTTGAGCACTTGCTCTTTCCTGTCGACTATCTGGATAGGAATCTCTTCGTAAGACAAATCTTTACTGAACTGCAACGGTTCATACTCAATCACATGCTTGTAATCGGGTTTATACTGGTCGCAACAACACCACACATGAAAAAACATTGTGCACATGTTCTAATTTCGAGGTAAAGCTACTTCGTAAGCCACCTCTCCCACTCTCTACGAGAATTTTGAAAGGTCCAATAAACCTTGAATGAGCTTTCCTTTTTTTGCAAAATGAATTTTCCCTTCCAAGGAGAAACTTTAGAAACACGAAACTTCTACTTCAAATTCACGATTTTCGCTCTGTGTTGATCAAACGTATTTTTTTTTGTCGATCTTTGAAAGTACTACCAATCTTGCTCGATGAGTTTGACAACTTCAGCGATCTCACTGAAACGATTTCTGGGCCTAACAATTGTCGTTCTCCAACTTCATCCCAAAGATAGTGGAGTTTTGCACTTTTCCGCCAGTATAACGCCTCGTATGGCGGCATACCAATGCTTGCGTGGTAACTGTTGTTGTATGCAAATTCCACCAATGGTAGATGATCATCCTAAATTCCTTTAAAATCCATGATGCACGCTCTAAGCATATCTTCCAACGTCTGGATCGTTCTTTCGCTTTGCCCATCAGTTTGTGGATGATACGCTGTGCTCATCTTCAATTGCGTTCCCATGCATTCTTGTAGTCTCTTCCAGAAATTTGATGTGAACCTCGGATCTCTGTCTGATACAATTGACACTGGAACTCCATGTCTTGAGACGATCTCTTTAACGTATAGTTTTGCCAGCTGGTCAAGATTAAATCTAATCTTTATTGGCAAAAAGTGTGCGGATTTTGTCAATCTGTCCACTATCACCCATATCGCATCGTATCCTTTCTGAGTCGTTGGAAGACCTACCATAAAATCCATTGTGATATGCTCCCACTTCCATTCCGGTATCTCTAACGGTTTGAAGTAATCCGCTTGGTCGTTGATGCTCGACCTTCACTTTCTGACATGTCAAGCACTTTACAATGCATTCTGCAACATCTCTTTTCATGTTCGGCCACCAAAAATGACGCCGCAAATCTTGATACATTTTTGTACTTCCTGGATGAATTGAATATCTTGAGCTATGAGCTTCCGTCAAGATGTCTTCTTTAATATCCTCAGATCTTTGGAACCCAAATTCGTCCCTCGAATCTTAGCATTTCCCGCAGATGTCGACACTTTGTACTTCGCTTCTTGCCCTCGACTACACACTTTGCTTTATTTTCTTGCATTCTTCATCCTCAGTAGTGTGCGTTATTCACTTTGTCCACCAAAGTTGGACTAGCTTCTATCTGGAACAATTTTTCATTGGATTCTTCTGGAAATTTGATTTCCAGCTCTAGCCTTGCCATTGCCGCAATAAGCTCCTCCTTATCTGTTAACAACATCAACTTTTCTCTGCCTTTCCCTACTCAAGGCATCTGCAACCACATTAGCTTTGCCCGGATGATAAAAGATCTCACAATCATAATCCTTTATCAATTCCATCCATCTCCTTTGCCGCATGTTCAGGTCTTTCTGTGTGAAAATATACTTCAGACTTTTATGGTCTTGTGTAGATCTCACATTTTCTCCGTAGAGATAATGTCTCCATATCTTTCAGTGCGAACACAACCGCCGCCAACTCTAAATCATGAGTCGGATACCCTTTTTCGTAGTCTTTTCGGTTGCCTTGATGCATACAATAATAACCTTGCCATGCTCGCATAAGGACACAACCCAATCCTTTGTGTGAAGCATCACTATACACCACAAAATTTTCTCAGATTATCCCATAATGACAAACACACATGTGCCACATCGAGCTTCTTCTTTAATTCTTGAAAACTTTCTTCACATTTCTCCATCCAAACAAATTTTACAGATTTCCTTGTCAAATTTGTCAACGGAGTAGCAATCTTGGAAAAATCTTGAATAAATCATCTATAATATCCTACCAACCCCAAGAAACTTCTTACTTCTGATGGAGTTCTTGGTTGTTCCCAATTTATCACAGCTTTGACTTTTGATGGATCCACAGAAATCCCATCTTTATCGATTACATGCCCAAGAAATTGTACACATTCCAGCCAAAATTCACATTTAGAGAATTTCGCGTATAACTTTTCCTTTCTTAACGTCTCCAACGTAAGACGTAAGTGTTCCACGTGTTCACTCTTGAGTTTTAGAGTACACCAGAATATCATCGATAAATACCACCACAAACTTGTCTAAAAATGGTTTAAACACCCTGTTCATCAAATCCATGAACGCTGCAGGGGCGTTTGTCAAACCAAATGACATTACTAAAAATTCATAATGTCCATATCGAGTTCGGAACGCTGTCTTCAGTACATCCTCCTTCCTCACTTTCAATTGATGATGCCCACTTCTCAAATCTATTTTCGAAAAATATCTAGCACTCTTCAATTGATCAAACAAGTCATCTATCCTTGGTAATGGATATTTGTTCTTAATAGTGACTTTGTTCAATTCTCTATAATCAATGCAAAGACGCATTGATCCATCCTTCTTCTTCACGAATAACACCGGTGCTCCCCACTGGTGACACACTTGGCTGAATATACTTCTTGTCTAACAGCTCTTGCAGTTGCACCATTAGTTCCTTCATTTCCACAGGAGCCATTCTGTACGGGGCCTTCGATATCGGAGCGGTTCCTGGCGCTAAGTCGATCACGAACTCGATTTCTCGGTCAGGCGGAAGTCCTGGAAAATCCTCCAGAAACATGTCCATGAACTCCCTAACCACTGGTATTTCCTCCAATTTCACACCCCTCTCCTTTTGAGTATCGACTATGTAAGCTAAATACCCCACACATCCCCGACTCAATAACTTTTTGGCCTGCATCATCGTCAGACATTTCATTTGTCTAGGCGATTTGCTACCATGAAAAACTACCCTTGATGGAGTCATAAGGTTTACACACTTCTTTTGGCAGTCAATTACCGCTCCATAATTGAATAACCAATCCATTCCCAAAATAACATCAAACTCTCTGAGTTTTATCGGGATTAAATCTACTTTCATAACATTTCCCTTAATGTTCACCCTACAGTTCTTGTACACGAACCTAACAGGAATCACTTCCCTATTCGCAATTTCTATGTTTAAAGGGAATTTCAACTCATCACAAGGTATTTCTAACTTCTTAGCAAAATCATCAGATATAAATGAACAAGTAGCACCCGAATCAAATAATACATATGCATCTATATCATTGATTGGGATAATACCTGACACGACATCTTTTGATTGCACCGCATCCTGAACCATCATATTGAAGGTTCTGGTCGTGGGCTTGTTTGTTGATGTTGGTCCAAAGAATAGCCAATTGTCCTTTTTGATCCAATTGACTTGATCTCTTTTTAGGGCATTCACGAGCAAAGTGATCCTTGGATCCGCACGTGAAACACACATTCTTCTTAGCTTGAGTGCAATTTGGGGCGATGTGACCCTCCTGGCCACAATTGAAGCATACTCGCTTCCCCAACACACACACCCTTTTGAAAATTTTCCACACGTGTAGCATGCTTTGAACTTCTTATTTTGTTGGTTTTTTTTTCGATTTCAGCTCCCCCATTCCCATTCCACTTCCTCTTCAAAGTTGTTGCCATTTCCGCCATTACTACCACCACTCTTAGCTTCACCTTCACTTTTCTTCTTCCTCTACTCCTGGTTATGTTTTGTTACTGCCTCGCTTCCACTTTCAGCGAGAATCGCCTTCTCCATCACTGCTACAAATGTCTTTAATTGGAACAGGAGACCTACTTTATACAACCAGGGTTTTAGTCCTCGTCGAACCTCTTCGTCTTGCAGTGCTTGTCTCAGGTTTGACGATATGGCGCAAACCTCGCCAACTCGTTAAACCTTGCGACATACTCAGACACCAACATTGTTCCCTTCTTTAATTCCAAAAATTGAACCTCTAGCTAACTCTTCGAACTCTCTGGGAAATAAGTCTCGAAGAACAACTCCTTAAACCTATCCCAGGCCATCACCCCTGGTCCTTCTCGAGTTTTATTGGCCTGCCACCAATAACTAGCCTCTCTTTCAACATGAATGTTGCAAAAGTAGTCTTCTGATTATCTTCTACCCTAGCAACATCAAAAACCTTCTCGATCTCCATAATCCAGGTCTGAGCCTCAACTAGATTCATGGACCCTCGGAATTCTGGTGGTCCAACCGCCTTAAAGTCCTTAAACGTTGTACCTTGATTTTGAGGTTGATTCTGCAAAGCACCCGTCAGTAACGTCACTAGCTGCTGAACCGGGTTTCCTTCCACATTATTATTGTTGTTTTCCTCAGTGGTTCTCCGTCGTGGTGGTTGACGTCTTGAAGCCATTTTCTGTTAAAAATACACTCATCAGATTCTATTCAATCTTTTAAGTATTATATACTTAAGTTGCACATCATAAAAGTTTGTCACACCACACTTAACACTTTGAATAAAACAATAACTTTTATTCATTCATCATCTTTTAAAGAAAACATCAAAACAATAGCATCACTGCTATTTACATTTCTTTCCTGAACTATAACAGTTGTAGGATAACATCATCATCATCTATCCCATTGGTTATATCATATCCGGGATTTACATTTCGTTTATTCTCTAATCACATATCAATTACATATCACTACAATGTCCTACTAAGATACTGCGTAGCCTTACGACGCTCTTCCTCCATGATTCGGAACATTGTTCGGTGATCCAATATGTATGATGGTAGTGTCTCGAACTGAATCGGATAACCCATGACTCGATCTTGAGCTCGATTAATCACGGTGTTGAATACGTTGTTCATCTCTTCCATCTTCCTCCTCTTTTTTTGCGCGTCTCTCTTTGCCATTCTAGCTCGTTGATAAGCTTCATTGTACGCATCTTCAGCTCTTGCCCTTTTTGTAGATTCTTCTTTCAGCTTATTCTCCAGTTCTGCAATCTTCTCTATCATTCGCTCATTCTCTCCTTCAGTGTGGACCAGCTTCTCTTCAACGTTGTTCAGTCATTTTTCTCGATCCTGGATCTCATCGTCTTTCTATGCCATCGAGGTCTGTTGTTCAGCTACTATCTCCTGCAACTCCTCGACGGTGTCTTGAAGTTCCACATTGCGGTCATACACCTCGTCGTACATATGGGCAGCTATCGAACTAAGTGGAAGCTCTTTCTCTTCTTCCTCCTCATCCCCTGACTATGGCAGCTCCACGGGATCCTCCTCGTCCGTCTCTATCTCATCCTCCTTATCAGGTACTCTCTCCGCTTCAACCATCGTGACCGATTTAAACTGTTTCCCGTGGCGAAGAGATGTTCCCAAATCACCTGAATATCTCAAGGCTCTTCCTCTCTTGCCTGAGTGGATCCTTTTATAATAGTCATCCTGTCAACCAAAGTTTAAGTTTTAATTACTAATCATTACTACTCGACACTCACGAGCACATAAATTGTAATCACATAAGCACATAAGTGTTTTATTACTTTCTCTTTCCTAAAACTCGATAAGAGTTTATCATCACTATCTTTTCAAAGGTTACTTCCTAAGGCTTTTCCCCACCTAAGGTTCATAACCTAAAGCTTTGATACCAACCTGTGACACCCCCAAATCTAGGTACTTCATTCCCACAAGATTTGGTGCTCACTATTCAAACATTCATACTATCTACCCAAATAAAATAATATTTAAACCATAAAATCCTCCCTTTAAATAGGGTTACCTAATTAAACTCAAAATATCCTATGTTATCTAACCTTTAAACGTCATTCAAATGCGGAATTAAATTATTACATAACATCATTTAAATAAAGTCTAAGATCATCATAATAAATAAAAGTACAAATCAGCATCACTTGTACAATTTTTCCTTTCCTTTGCTAGTTGAAGGTTCATCTACCTTCTCCACTTTAGCTGCAATGAGTTTATAAATATGCAAGAGTGAGCAAAACAATTGCTCACTGGATAAAATAATGAATCAGCAGGAGAATAACAATAATAACTGCCAACAAAAGGCTCATCAAAACTGAATAGTACTCTAACGATGACAATCAAAACCGGAATCCAAAATATGAATATATATCTAATCGAGGGTCATAAGACCATGAACTATGTCCACAGTTGTGAGTAATCTTTCAACTCCAACTTTAAATAGTCATAAGACTATAAGGACTCCTCGTACTTAGGGGATCAGCCCTTCGTACCATGTATTGTGCACAAACATTTAACGCTACGCGTAAGTTATCCCCTAATAATAATAGGGTTGTTCATCTCAGTATTTAGAGTACAAGTCCACCCCAAAGAAAGTTTGGTTTGGATAAGCTTTCAAGGGTAATTTGAAGTTTAACGAACATCAACTAGAGGACTAGTTGAATTAATAGTGTTTGATAATCACAATGTATGTTTTAATACAACATGTAACGATTGAGAAACATAAATGAACTGATTATATATATTAAACTCATGCTAGAAATAACTATAGAGCATAAGTATTCAACAAAATGAGTAAAATGGTAAACCTTTGCTTTGAACAATCAATAAGCTAAGGTTAGAGTTTTATAATATTAGAAATGAAATTATTGAACGACATTAACCGACAAAGCAAAGCTAAAAACTAGAACTTGCCCATCAAGGTATTAACTCATGCAAAGAATTAAAATAGTTCAATAATAAGGACGAGAATTCAAAACTACATTCATTATACAAGAATAAAACTTAAGAAACTTGTTTAACTATAAACAAGTTAGAATGAATCAATCAAATGAGAATTTCAAATAACATTAGAGTTAAAGTTTGCTCGAATGAATTTTAGGAACAATTGACTTATTCAATAACAGATAAGATAACAAAACTCGCTCAATCAAAAGAATAAAGTTACACAATGTAATAATAGAACTAACTCAACGAAAGAGTAGAGTTAGAAAGCTTTCTCAATGTAAAAAGATAGGGTTTAGAAACTTGCCTTGAGCGTAAGCTATAAAATTCAACTCACGATCACCTACACATAATTTTAGAACCACAATACCTATTAGATATGCTAACATACCAAAACATGTTCATTTATAGCTAAACTTATCATTGAAGCACAAGTCCTTCATTAACATTTACATTTCAGAAAATCCAAGTGTTTTACTTCGCAACACCTGTCTAACGCTTATTATGTATACCAAATTATCACATAACGCATTAAAGGTTTACTAATCACTTTTAAAATTTTGAATTCATAATCCACATAACATGACTCTATTTCACCTTGTTGTTACATGATTCTTACATTCCATAACCTTAAGCTAAGCTACAACGAACAACCAAAGTCTGAAGAATAAACAAACTTGATTTGTCTAAAAAATGGGCACTCGTGCGGTCAGCATGAAGTTTTTATATGGGAAAAGGAAGTACATACGCACTATGACATGCATCATACAAGAGACTACTTGAAAGAAGTTATGAAAGATGAGCTAATGAGACAACTATACTTTTCATAAGCCAACTAACACTTAATTTCACTCATCAAAAAGTTGAAATTAAACACATACAAATGATACAACACCATTACAACTTGTTTCCTCACTTATATATCAATATAGAACAACTTAACAAAGAATTATACTACCGTAATTTCTCAAATTTCATGTTTTTCATATAAAACTCAATATTTTTGATATTTCGCCCAAAAATTAACATCGTGATTTCATTACATGCTCAAATCATCTCATTCAAATTACATTATGTTCGTATCTCAATGAACTAACATATATAAACTTCAATTTATAATTTCTCATACGAATTGGCTAATAAAATTGATACTTACTCAGACTATATGAAGAACATAAACACTGACATCATATTTTTCCTACTGTCGAACAATTTAGCATGCAATTTCCTTGTTTGAACATTACTCCAGCATTACAAACATGTATAACCACGATTATCAACTATATAAGTCCATAATTCAACAATTAATTTTATAGAATATAAGAAAATTCTTGTCGTGAAACATGTATATACACATATATATTATCACAGTTATGAACATACCTTTTGTTGCTTGACAGAAATTCTTGCTAAACACACTGATGATCGCTACGAAATCTCAAGTTTCCTCTCAACTCTCTCTAAGTTTCACTGTCAAGTTCTATCAACTCTCTGAACTCTCTTCTTAATATTGCCAAATACCAAGTCATGTAGCACTTAAGCGCAAAGAAAAACTGATGATCTTAATAATCCTAATTATTAACATCGGTTAAAAGAAACGTATCTATTATAAATATATTATATTATTTAATTTATTTTATTCATATTATTTATTTTATTTGATTTTCAAAAACTAGAAATCCCAAAAGCCATAAGGCTTGTTTGGCAAACTATTTAAAATTAAAGAGTTTATACCCTTAAGCATTGTTTGGGTAAAACTAGATTAAAACTATTTTAATTTATTTTTAATAACTCCTTATACTATAGTTATTTGCCACACTTTACTTAATCAAGCTTTCATATTTAATTTAATTAATTCAAATAACAATTAATTAAATAAATCATTTAATCACACAACTCAATACAAATAATTAACCATCAAATTGAAATATCATCATAATAATAATTTTCTTAACTCATTAATTATTTATTTAACAAATAATTAACCAAATAAAATCAAATCAATTAAACAAATATTTATTCAATGATAAACACATCCATTAAATATTTATATAACTCAATAAATATGTAATATTATAATTTGAAATTTCGGATCGTTACAGAAACTTCACAAAAACATTTTCAAATGTACCTTCCATTTCATTTGTCCTTTTGAACTTTTTTTTACTTCTTCTTTTCCATCTTGCTTTTCTTACTTTTCACAGCTTCTTCTTGTGCTCCTTCCTGCTCCCCTGCAATGTCAGCCATATCAGCCTTGTCCTTTTCTTTCTCTTCTTGCTCCCCCTCAGATAATGTCTGTTGTTTTCCCTTAGTCAGCTTTTCTTTACTATGCTTCCTCTTCCTGGGCTTTCTAGCACTTGAATCTACGATCCAGTGATTAATCAATCGTAGGGTTAAGCTCTACGTTCTGTTGAACTTTCTGTTATTCTGACTGTTGATAGTTGAGTGATGGAGATCGTAGACTTGTTCTTTGTATTATCATTGCTACTATTACTTTAGCTTCTGTTCTGCTTTATGATTTATGTATGATGCTTGGACTTAATGTGCAGACTCTTCTTCGTGCTCTTAATACTTTAGTTGCTCTTTGAAATGTGACCTTTATAGACTCCTTCTGATTATCTCTTCTGATGAGAGCTATACTCAGATATCATCAGAGTATATATTTCTACTATATACTTCTTTTTGTGTGATCTTCACCTTATATTCATGGCACAACATAAGCTTTATAATCTCCTTTAACTTTATGGTCAATTATGATTCTGAGGCTAAATTTAGTATATTGACTTCAATGAACAATCTTGGATTTATCTTACAATTTAGTTTCATTCAACGCCTGCTTGGAGTATTCTGCGATCAGCATTTATTAAACAAGTCTTACTTGACTTTACGATTAACTGACCTCTTAGTAAGTTAACCATGACTTTGTTTGGTGATGTTCAATATGTAATAGCTTCTTTGACTCCTTTTACAGCTCTGTGATAGCCTTGCAGCATTGAGATCATTTGATCACTTTATGAGTTGATCTTCGTTTACGAGATGGAGTGAACTCTAGGATTCTCCTTAGGCTTTACGAACAAAGTTAACTCTGCGAAGTATCTCCATACTACAAGTTGGCAGAGAAACTTTACGATCAACCATTTCCTATCATATATACATCAAATCAATTTCAATAAGATCAAGCTAACATTATTTGATCTTTCTAATCTAAGTCCTTGTATATCAATTAATTTGAAAGGACTTTACAAAACTTATTTATAAAAATATACATTAATCATATTTCTCTTCAAGTACATGTAGATTACTCTGCTAACTTTACTACTAACATGCATAATAGCTTTTATAATTGATTTTATCTATAACATATACATACAGGTTAAAGATTAACCTAACAAGTTTGATCATACTATTATAAGTCCTTATACATATATATCTCAGTTAAGGACTGTACAAAACTTATGCATACAAATATACTTTAAATGTTTCATCATTAAATCATATACATTTGGAATCTAATGAGAGTTCTAATCATTCTCCCCCTTAATAAAGTAACCTTCTAATCTATAATTAGATTCTTAACACTATATGTTAATATACTACTGCTATGGAATGACATACTAATGTCAAAATCAATAAAGATAAAGTTGTCTACACATTCATTTATGAATGATCTGGGAGAATCATCCTATATTTTGGGGATAAAGATCTATATAGATAGATTTAAAAAGATTCTCGGCTTGACCCAAGTGACGTACTTTCATTCGATGTTAAAGGAGTTTAGCATGGCAAACTCGAAGAAAGGTCTCATGATGATGAGACATGGTGTGTATCTTATCCCCAATGAGACATGAAAAGAGAGATCGCATGAGTAACTATTATGTATGCAATGAAATATATAAGACTTGATATTGATCAATCATATTCTGAAGAAGATCACTGTAAGACAATGAAAAACATCCTAAAGTACTTAACCAGAACTAAGGATGTGTTAATGATTTATGGTGGGTCTGACTAGAAACTAGAGGGCTATACAAGCTCAAGTTTTTCGGACTAACGAAGATGACAAAAAATCTATTTTAGGTTAAATGGTTGCCTTAAAAAGTGGTGCATTGAGTTGAAAAAGTTCCAAACAACAAAAATTTGTTGATTTAGTGACAAAGACAAAGTATATAGTTGTAAATGAAACTGCAAAGTTGGTTGTTTGGATGAAAAGTTCATTACAGAACTAGAAATAGTTCCTAAGTCTCATCTTGGATCCAAACATGTGTTACAACATTTTCACTTGTTTAGATAAATCATTGAAAGAGGAGAAGTCACCTTAGAAAGATTGAACTCTCAAGAATAACATCGCAGATCCATTTACTGAAGCTTTATCCAATAGTAGGATGATCGTACTTAGAGAAGATGGGTATGAGATACCAAAGAGATTGACTTTAGTTTAAGTGGGAGATTAAAAGTAATATGCCCTCAAGCCAATCACATTGGATGTGATAAACATTTACTTTGTAATCTTATTCATTTATTAATAAGAGAATTTATTTAACACAAAATGCATTATTATTATAACTCACAATATTAACAATCAGATCATTCCCAGAAAAGTGGAGGCTTTCCGATAAGGACTTCTCCTTATTAGCGCGCAATTAAATAACCTAACTCATTTCCTCGACAGAACTTTCTAGACATTGTCAATAATACAAATAATAATATGAATAATTGTGTCATCTCAATTATTGATTTAATAATATAAAATATTGTGCAGATGATATTGTGACAATAATTGAATCAATAATATGAGATATTATACAGCAACTACTGTGGCAATAATTGAATAAAACTGAGTGACTTCTTAAGTAAGCATCAATAATCAGAGATATTGTACAATATCGTGTGCTACTATGCAACCATGCGTATTACTGTATTTTTATCACCGGGTATTTCAACAGTTAACGGTAAAAGTCTTGCCGTTATTTTATAACAAGGTTATTTCTGTCGCTTTCTATATCCGACAGTTATACCGTTATGTGGGGTCCACCAATGATTGTGTCATCGTATGGATATTCCCCGACAAAATGAATATTTTATAACTTGTGTACTTTGCAAAATTTGCACATATCACTCATATTATACCATTATATCAAATCATACCTTATTATTCAAAATAACATTTAAAGAAAATTAAATCTTTATTCATAAAAGGTTGGGGTCTTATAGATGGCGATGAACTGCGACAACGGCAACCTCCCCCGCTATGTCTAGCCATATATAAGAGTACTACTGAAATAACCAACATTAAGTAATTACTTTATAGTTAATTTATCTAAATTAAATAAACATTATTATTAGTTTATATACATATATTACTTATTCAATTTATTTTAATTGTGGAAAACTAAGAAAATACTACTTAGTTTATTTCAATTATTTTATGTTAATTTAGTTAGCTATATTTTATTTTATTTTACTTTATGTGATTTTAATTTATTTTATTAGATTTGATTTTAAATTTATGATTTTATTTTATTTTTTATTATATTATATTATATAATTTTAAAATTTTATATTTAATTTAATTTAATTTATTAAATTAAATTTATTTTATTCTATTTTTATTATTTTTTATTTTATTTTATTATGTAATATATTATATTATCTAATTTTTATATTTTTATTTTATTAAATTAAATTTATTTTATTCTAATTTATTTTATTTTTATTATACTAATTAATTGGTTATAATTATTTTATTTTATTTTATTTATTTATTAGATATGATTTAATTTATTTCATTTAGTTTTATTTTATTTTCTTTAAATTATTTCTTATTACATTATATTATATTATATTATTTATTTTCATTAATTTATTTTATTTAAATTCATTTATTTTATTTTATATTATATTATGTAAATTTAGTTTTTGTTATTATATTATATTATTTTATTTAGTAGTGCCAAAACTAAGTAAATGCTACTTTGTTTATTTTATTAGTAGAAAATTAGGTAAATTATACTTAGTTTATTTTAATACTGAAAAACTAATAAAATAAATAAATACATATAGGACCCACAAATGTTGCAATTGAAAATTTCTGACAGAAATTTCATCAGGAATTCTGTCGGAAATAGCAAATATCACATTATTCATAAACAACATACATATCATACCATAAATCAATCAACCAAAGCAATTTATACCATTACAAAAAATCTAAATAGTTTATACAACAATATCCAACTCAATTTATCACACAAATTTAACCCCTAAATCAATTAATACCATCAATAAACTCAATTATCCAATTTAATTAGTGTTGGAAAAATACGAATAAATATAGGATTCAACTATATATCAAATAAAAGAATGGCAGAAATAAAACTTATCGATTTAGAGAAAATTATGTTGAGCAGAGGCGTGCAGTGCACTGTCCTTAAGTAAAAATCTCGTCTTTCGGAGAACTTTTCTCGATGCTAAGGTCACTGACGAAATCCTACTCCAGGATTCAACGGCTCATCATCCAACTAATCAACACTCGAAATAGTTGAATGACCCAGGAACAACTTCTAATTTTCTTTTTACTCAAACTCAAAAATAAATTTTTATATGTAATAAAATATATACGAAACTCGTTGTTTATATATATATATATATATATATATATATATATATATATATATATATATATAATATGAAGAAACAATAATCGATGACTTAGAAATAATATGGCAACTTTATGGAAAGTGAGGAACAGAAGCTTTTTTTAAGTTGGTAAGTGGTATCAACTTTTTTCTTTTATTTGTTTTTTCTTCTCTCATAACAAAAGAGACTTAGTTTTATTTATACTGACAAAGATGACAACGGTAACCACTCACTTTATTGCTGAAAACGGTACACAAAAATAAAAGGAAAGTAACGGCACTCAAAAATTAAAGGAACAATAGTACAAATTTTCCTTAACATATCTTTCCCAATAATAGGTCTTTAATATATATGGAACAATTACAAAATATATTTTTAATAGTTACAAAATCTCCATAAATTAATATGTATATTTATATTTTATTTAATTTTGTAATATTTTATTTTGCATAAAATACAACAATCCCCAACATATTACAAAGTAAAATATAAAATAAATTGAGTAAGAAATATAAGAATGCAGTGCGTTAACACTGGTGTCTTTTGGACTATGAACCAATGTATAGAGTGAATAACACTTGATTCACAGGAATTTGGTAAAATAAAAATTTCTATGAACCTTCTTCCTTATTATGAATCAGTAATCATATTACTCACACTACAAACACTAATTAAAAGTTGTTCTACGCGATTTGGCACATTTTGGCCTTGCGCCATACCTAAAATTCATGAGAGCTCTAGAAAACCTGCCTTGTTTTCATAAGAGGCGGCCCCACCTCTACACTCATATAGGTGTTTCCATCAAATGTGTTCTACAGTTAAACACATCACCCAACATGATTATGGAAAACATTAAGAGTATATAACTCAACCTCTAACACTGTAGAATTACACTATCCTACACCATAAGGATGAACTCAAATATTTATAAAATGGATAGTGTCTCAACCAATCAACCAATGACTTGTTGTTACCCATATGAACCTACTTCCTGGGATTACCATTCATATAGGTTGGGTTACCGTCACTGTTGATTTCTATAATAGACAGTAGTCTCATCCCCCTCGATGTATTGCTCATTAGCCTCTTGCTTAGTGGCTTTGTCAGAGGATCCGCAAGATTTAACTCTGACCTAATAAAATTAAGGGATATAATCCCATCACATAACAGCTGTCTCACAATATTATATCTTAGTCATATATGCCTACTATTGTCATTATAGCTCTTATTCTTAGCTCTGCCTATAGTAGCTTGGCAATCAAAATGTAGAGACACAGATGGAACTGGTCTCGTTCACAAAGGAATATTTCACAAAAGAATTTTAAGCCACTCTGCTTCAAAACCTTCCTTCTCTAAGGCAATAAACTCAAACTCCATAGTAGAGCAAGCTATACAAGTTTGTTTAGTAGACTTCCAAGAAACTGTTCCTCCTCTTCCTAAGGTAAATGTGTAGCCACTCGTGGATTTGATTTCACCTTAATCAAAGATCCAGTTGGCATCACTATAGCCCTCAAGAACTGCAGGATTACCGCAGTAATACAAATTAAATCCAATAGTACCTCGCAGATACTTGAGTATTCTACATAAAGCAGTCCAATGATCCTTATTAGGATTATGAGCATATCTACTTAGTCTATTAACTGCATATTAGCAGTTTCAGAACCAATTTTCCTTTTTTTTAGGGGTCGGGTAACATTTCCTTAGCACGACACCCCCACACTTTAAGGTATTTCAAGTTAGGTAAATGATTTTCCCAAAGCTCATAAGGTGTTTTTCCAGTTTTCACCAATAGATAACTTTATATACACATTATACACACACGAGTATTCAAACTTGACTATTCATATTGGGAATTGAAATTTTGAACTTTCTTCTCAGTTTAGCCCACCAATAAAGAGTCACTAAACGTAGATTAAAGAACATAAAGCCAAAAACCTCTAGCAGAAAATAGAGATTACCATTGCCAAACACGTCACAATCTACTTTAAGTAATTTGATATTTCCCCTAACCAACCAACAAAGTTTTCTGCGAGACCCCAAATGATCAGTTTCATCTTTTGGACCATGTACCATACTTGCATAAAATTGTTCACAGCGATTAATTAATCATATGCATGAATAAAAATCTTTGCCAACAAACCTTTAATAAAGGACTCATTTTGGGACAGACAAAGTTGAGTTTTTATAATTACCTCTACTAAAGAACTCTCATTTTGCCAAATTAGTAAAAATATAGATATTGGTCCTCTCATGTTAATGTGGATTCACTTATTATGTTTATTTGTTTGTTTCACAAAACTCGCCTCATGAATAATAAATAAAACCTTATTCATGTAAATAAGATCTTGTAAAAGTATTAAATTTCTACTTAAGATTGTTGGAAAAATACGAATAAATATAGGATTCAACTATATATCAAATAAAAGAATGGCAGAAATAAAACTTATCGATTTAGAGCAAATTATGTTGAGCAGAGGCGTGCAATGTACTGTCCTTAAGTAGAAATTTCATCCCTCGGAGAACTTTTCTCGGTGCTAAGGTCACTGACGAAATCCTTCTCCAGGATTCAACGGCTCTTCATCCAACTAATCAACACTCGAAATAGTTGAATTAATGACCTAGGAACAACTTCTAATTTTCTCTTTACTCAAACTCAAAAATAAACTTTTATATGTAATAAAATATATACGAAACTCACTGTTTATATATATATTTATAAAGCAAATGAATAATAAATACTGATAATATATATATATATATATATATATATATATATATATAATATGAAAAAAAGAATCGATGACTTAGAAATAATATGTATATGTATATATATATATATATATAAGGCAACTTTATGGAAAGTGAGGGACAGAAGCTTTTTTTAAGTTGGTAAGTGGTAACAATTTTTTTCTTTTATTTGTTTTTTTCTTCTCTTATAACAAAAGAGTCTTAGTTTTATTTATACTGACAAAGATGACAACGGTAACCACTCACTTTATTGTTGAAAACGGTACACAAAAATAAAAGGAAAGCAACGGCACTCAAAAATTAAAGGAACAACAGTACAAATTTTCCTTAACATATCTTTCCCAATAATAGGTCTTTAATATATATGGAACAGTTACAAAATCTCCATAAATTAATATGTATATTTATATTTTATTTAATTTTATAATATTTTATTTTGTATAAAATACAACAATTAGAACATTGAAAACCAAAATATAAACCAACTTCAAATATGAAAACTACTTGGAACAAACTATAAAACTACTATGGAACAATGACGAACTGGAACATGATCATGCACTGTAAAACTCATCAGTATAAACCAAATAATAAACCAACTTCATCATTATACTTCAATTAATTGTAGAATAATTATACAAATTAGGGCTAAAGGAAGATTCATTATACAAATTAGGGCTAACTATAAGTGTAATATAATTGAACCCGTTTATGCATTTCAAAAAATAAAAAACTATTGCAAATCACTAAAGAACCTTTACTGTAGTAAGTGTAAAAAATTTGCAAATTGCTCCAATGAATATATGTAAATCAGGACGTCGTGTGGTCGTCGCCAAGCAAAACTAAGAAATAGATGGGACAATAGGGTGTGGATAGAGAGAAGGGGACTATGGACGCCGGACGTAGTTAACGGAGGTGGGGAGGTGGATGGAACTGAGACAGACAAAGAAAGAAAGTTACGAGTGAACGGAAAGAGAGAGAACTGTATCTTGCTAACAAGTTGACAGCAAAAGTAATATCAGGTCGTGTACAATTTGCAAGATACATAAGAGCACCTATTGCACTTAGGTATGGAACTTCAGGTCCAAGAACTTCTTCCCCACTTTCTAGAGGCCAAAATGGATCTTTATCAACTTCTAAAGATCGAACAACCATCGGGGTAGTCAAAGGATGAGCTTTATCCATATGAAAGCGACTGAGAATTTTTTTCAGCATATGTGGATTGATGAACAAAAATTCCAGATGCTAAATGCTCCACTTGTATTCCCAAACAGAATTTTGTCTTTCCAAGATCTTTCATTTCAAATTCATCTTTTAAATAAGTAGCAGTTCTTGTGAGTTCTTCAGGAGTACCTACAAGATTCAAATCATCCACATATCAAAGAATGATGGAAAATCCACTTTGTGATTTCTTAATAAAACACATGGGCATACTTGATCATTTATATATCCATCTTTTATTAAATAATCACTAAGTCGATTATACCACATCTGACTGTGATCTGTTTCAACCCATACAATGAGCATTGTAACTTGATTGAATATATGTGATGTGGCCTTTATGATTCAGCCATTTTCAATCCTTCAGGGATTCTCATGTAAATCTCACTGTCAAGTGAGCCATATAGGTATGCTGTTACAACATCCATCAGACGTGTTTCCAACCCTTCCATGGTTGCCATACCTATTAGAAAGCGAAAAGTGACTCCATCCATTACGCACTGGAGAGTCTGTATCCTAATAATCAATACCAGGTTTTTGTGAAAACCCTTGAGCTACAAGTCGGGCTTTATATTTCATAATTTTATTTTTCTCATTTTGCTTTCGTACAAATACCCATTTATTTCTAACCGGGATTACACCCAGTGGTGTTTGGATTACTGGTCCAAATACTTCTCTTTTCAATAGAGATTGTAGCTCAGTTTGAATAGCATTTTTCATTTTGGCCAATCTTTTCTTTTCCGACATTCTTCCACGTTATGTGGTTCAGGATCCGTGTCAGGAATCAAAGTAATATCTAATGCTATAGAGAAAGCAAATATATCGTCAATCATGACTTTTCTTCGATCTCATATTTTCTCATCATGTACATAATTTATTGAGATCTCTTGGTGTTCATCTCTTATCCCTTCACTGAGATTTTGAACCTCTTATGGGGTTATTCCCACTCTTGGAATAAGTGCTACTACTGGAGCGGTTTGTACCTCTTTTGGGGCTATTCCCACCCTTGGAATAAGTGCTACTTCTGAAGCGGGTATTCCTTATGGGATTCCCTTATTTGCTTTTGATTTTCGTGGTACAGTGTCTTTTGCACCAACCGGTCTTCCACGTTTCTGACGTGGTTTAGATTCTTCTATTACCTTATTTGTCAATTCTCCAGGAATTAATTTTTCAATAGGTATTTCTATCTCTGTTGGAGTATTCACAGCAGGTGTATATGACTTTATCATTTTTCTACCATTATTAAATGCATCTGGTATTTGATTAGCAATATTTTGTAAATAAATAATTCTTTGAACTTCAATTTCACATTGTCCTGTACGAGGATCAAGTGAATTTAATTCTGATGCATCCCATGATATTTCAAAGGGTTTTTTATTTAAAACTTTCCCTCCTCCTAATGGTGGAAATACAGATTCATTAAAATGACAATCTACATAACGTGCAATTAGTTGAATTCCTTTTTATTAAAGATTCAGCTAAACCATTTTGTGTATGAATATGAGGAACAGAATGCTCAATGGAGATTCTAATAGTCATATAAAAATCATTAAAAGTCATTGATGAAAATTCAGCTGCGTTATCAAGTCGAATTGACTTGATTGGATGATCCGAGAACTGAGCCCGTAACTTGATTATTTGAGCAAGAAGTTTTGAGAAGGCAAAATTTTGAGAAGAGAGAAGACAAACATGAGACCATCTAGTTGAAGCATCTATTAAAACCATGAAATATCGAAATGGGCCAGACAATGGGTGAATAGGTCCACAAATGTCTCCTTGAATTCTCTCTAGGAATTTTGGAGCTTCTTTATAAACTTTTACTGGTGATGGTCGAACAATTAATTTTTCTCGAGAACACGCAGCACAAGAAAATTCACTACTAGGAAAAATCTTCTTATTTTTAAGAGGATGACCAATAAAATTTTCAATAATATGACACATCATAGAAGTACCTGGATGGTCGAGTCTTTTATGCCAAAGCATAAAGGATTTGGGATCTAGGATTTTTGGAATCATAACAGTATGAGACTCAATTGCTCTAATTTTCATAGTGTATAATCCAGAAAAAATTGAATGAAGTTTTTCTAGGATATTCTATTTTTTCAGAAATAGTAGAAGTGATGAGAAGATATTCATTAAAGATGGTTTGACACATGTAAAAACATAAATAAGAAAAGTTATATTTCATATATAATTTTATTCATGATAAACAAAAACCACGTATAGCATAAAAACTAATAATATTATACATGCAGGATGTTTAATTAAAACAATAATTAAACGATATCCCAAAAGATACTTTCAGAAGGTCCAGTAATATCAACAACCTTTTCCTCATTGTTGGTCATTGGTGGAACATCAATAATATTCAATTGATGATTAACAAAGTTTGTTTCTACCTCCATTACTTTGTTCTTTTAAGACTCCTGGAATAAATTAACCAGATGCCTCGGCGTACGACAGGTACGCGACCAATGCCCTTTCATCCCACACCTAGAACAAACATCTGGTTTGTTCTTTATCTGTGTTGCATTTTCTTTATTTTTACCCAACTCAGACACTTGCCACTTCTGGTGGCCTGAATTGTCGCGGTTCTGGAATTTATTGTTATGATGGCCTCGTTTATTCTTTCGTCCCTAAGGCTTCTTATTATATGACCATCTATTGTCACGTTTATTCTGCTGGAATGACGTGTTGTTAATATCTGGCAATGGGGTAGCACCCGTTGGCCGTACTTGATGGTTGTTCAACAACAATTCATTATTCTTTTCTGCAACAAGGAGGATAGACAATAAGTCACTGAATTTTGTGAACTTACTCTGTCTATATTGTTGTGACAGAATCATGTTGGTGGGATGAAAAGTTGAGAGCGTTTTCTCTAACATTTGGGTTTCAAAAATTGGATCTCCACATAAAGCCAAAGTAGAGGTTATTCTATAAACATTGGAACTATATTTCGTAATTGATTTGTAATCTTGTAACCTTAAATTAAGCCACTCAAATTTGGCATTAAGGAGAACAACTAATTTTTGGTGGTCAAATCTTTCCTTCAGTTGTGTCCATAAAGACAAAGGATCTTTGACTGTTAAATATTCAGTTTTTAATCCTTCATTAATTTGGTGACGAAGAAAAATTATGACTTTTGCATTTTGTGCCGAATTTGCTATATTTCCTGATTCAATGGTCTTTTCTAACTCATTTACACTAAGGTGCAATTCTGCATCAAATGCCCAAGCTAAATAGTTGTCTCTAGAGATTTTCAAAATAAAAAAATCTATTTTTGTCAAGTTTGCTATCTATTCTGAGTTAAAACACAATTTTATTATTTATTAAAACAATAAATAATTGCATGTATGATATAGAAAAAATGAGCTATGTCACAACCTCAAGTTGTGATAAAATGCAAATATAAATATTCTTATATTTATATATGTTATTAGAATATTATTTTAGTAAAAAGAATATGCAATCGTTAATGTATATATATATAAGTATTATAGCTCTAACAAAAATATGTATATACAAAAATGCAAATGGATCTTCACCCGGCATGTGGTAGTTCGCATAAACAGGTTATTCCAACAGAATAATAAAGAATGAAATAATAGAAGAATTTTACCATACATGCGGTAGTTCGCGTAGACAGGTTATTCCAACGGAATAATAAAGAATGGAATAACAAAAGAATTTCACCGGGTATGCGGTATTCCGCATATACAGGTTATTCCAACAGAATAATAAAGAATGTAATAATGTAAGAATTTCACCGGTATGCTAGATTTATATATCTGAGTTATTCCCATAATTTAATAAGCGGTAAAAAGGTTCCCACCAAGTCTTGTAAGATCAACAAGGATAGATGGTATCTCTGTAAATAACATAATTTAAAAATGGACAATAAAACATAAATATAACTTGACAGATAAAGAATATAATAGGCGGCAAAGCCAGACCAATTGTAAGAATAACATTATACAATTGGTGGCATAGCCAAACCGGTAGTATAATAATAAATTGCAAGACTTTAAAGGCAATTATAAGAATAAAATTATATTATTGGTGGCATAGCCAAACCGGTAATATAATAATAAATTACAAGAATTTAATGTTACCGTCTCAGTTGGTTAGAGCTTCGTGCTGATAATGTGTTATAAAACTTTAGAGAAGTGTATAAATATACTCTTATAATTGCTGCATAAATTTAGAGAGAATAAACAAGAGAAAAGAGAGAGAAATTCTTCAGGAAAATTCTTATTTCTTTTCTTCACTATCACTGCCTTTATATAGGCAAGGGTCAAGGAAGAAGAAGGAAGAGAAGGGAAGGAGAGAGTCACGGGAAGAGGAGGAAAAGAAAAGGGGGAGATCACGGGTTGGGGGAAGAAAGGTTCCCTCCATAGGGAATCACATGCATGCATTCTAACAAATTTGACATATAATTTAATTTTTGAAGTTAAACGACTGCATATTAAATTTTAAATTTATTTAATTTTAGTTGATACAATTATTATAATTGTATTGTATATAACAAAAACTAGTAATCGTAAAATTGAGCAAGGATCAAGAGCATTCTCCTTATCTAGCATTCCTCCTTAAATAGCATTCATTTATTAAAACTACGTCGTTTTGAAGATTTTTAAAAGAGAGTGGTCCTACTTGTTTTCTTTTTATTTACAAAAATGTCACCCGCGACCCCACTTATTTTTTAAAAGAAACTTCAAAATGACGTAATTTTAATAAAAAAGTTCTATTTAAGAAGGAGTGATAGATAAGGAGAATGCTCTTGATCCTTCCTCTCGTAAAATTAATTTTATTCTAAATTTTTATGAGTCATACCAATTTTAAAGTTTAAATAGCTAGATAAAGCTAAAAAAGTTTATTGCGAAATTGTGAAGTTATTTTGGGTATGAAATTTGCCGGTGCAATTATTGGGTTAATTCATGCTAATAAACTGTTAAAAAATACTTTATTTTCCAAGTTTTTTTATTTTATTTGTAAGTGTTGTACTCTACTTATAATTTGTTTTCAAAAAGTTACGGCAAAATGCAAAAACAACTTATTTTTAAAAATAAACTTGAAGCAACTTATTTTTTAAAATAAACGACTTTGCTTTTTCTAGTTGGGATATTTATTTATTTTTTTGAGAATTTTTTCGGTACATTAATAGTTGAAAATAGATTATTCAAATTTGGGTGTAATATTATTACCCGACAAATGGGTTGGGCAATGACTGGGTGGGTTAAAAATGAGATGGGCTAAAAAGTTGGGTCCTTAACACTAATATACAACAATTAAAAAGTATTTACAAAAATAAAACACACACAAAATAATTAAAAAAATAACAAAACACAATATATTACGATTCCTAAAATCACGTATCATTAACTCTTACACGTCCGTTATTTTCCTTTCATATTTGTAACCAACAGCACCTAAATTCAAGCAACTGAGGAAACATGCAACAGCAACGACAGATCAACGACAGAGCAACGACAGATCGGAGAAGACGAGATGCAACTCTAAGATCGGATAATAGAGGAGAAGATCAACAGCAACTTCAAGATCAACAACAACTTCAAGATCAACAGCAACTTCAAGATCAGTAACCAACCTCTATAATAACTTTGATTGTTGATTGTTTATTGATTCCTTATAGATTTGTATACTGAGATATTTGAGTTTAAAGTTTATATGCATATAGTTACCCCGTGGTTACTATATACTCGTATATTGGTTACCTTTCTTAAGTTTTTCGCTCTTTAATTGGTAACAAAGTTGTATACTGACTGTTTTGATTTCAAAATGCATGTAAAAATATGTTTTATATTCTGGTTACTAAGTACATATAAATTGGTTACTGTTTATTATTGATTTGGTTAATGTATAATGTTTATTTGGTTGACTTGGTTACTGTATAATGTTTATTTGGTAACCCCGTGGTTACTATATACTCGTATATTGGTTACCTTTCTTAAGTTTTTCGCTCTTTAATTGGTAACAAAGTCAGTATACTGACTGTTTTGATTTCAAAATGCATGTAAAAATATGTTTTATATTCTGGTTACTAAGTACATATAAATTGGTTAATGTTTATTATTGATTTGGTTACTGTATAATGTTTATTTGGTTGATTTGGTTACTGTATAATATTTATTTGGTTACCACGTGGTTACTATATACTCGTATATTGGTTACCTTTCTTAAGTTTTTCACTCTTTAATTGGTAAAAAAGTCAGTATACTAACTGTTTTGATTTCAAAATGCATGTAAAAATATGTTTTATATTCTGGTTACTAAGTACATATAAATTGGTTACTGTTTATTATTGATTTGGTTACTGTATAATATTTATTTGGTTGATTTGGTTACTGTATAATATTTATTTGGTTGGTGTATACTGTTAGTCTTTAGTTGGTGACAAATTGATGCAGTTGAAAAGAAGGTATGACAGTTTATGGAAAGATTTGATCACGTTTTATGGAAAGATTTGATAGATTATGGAAAGATTTGATCCAGTGACCATTTGGCAATTTCTGTCAAGTTTAGAGAGTCGGATTTTGGTGTTTTCAGAGCCTAATTTCATTGGAAACGGGTCAACGATCAAAAGTCACCAGCTTTACTGGTGAGCTGCAGGGTTTTTTGGTCAAATTCCATCATTTAGGCCTTCAAAATTGCATGTAAAAATGTGGTTTATATTCTGGTTACTAAGATTATGTAATCTGGTTACTATCTAATATTGATTTGGTTACTTTACAATGTTTATTCAGTTGTCTGACAACGGAGACTGACAGTAACCAATACAATAAATTTAATTGTTTATAGGAATATATAATTGTTTACTGTTAGTAACCATTAACCACATGGTTGGTAACATTTTTGATGGTGTACAGTAACCAAAATTGATGTTGATTAATGTTTTAATTTTTGATTCCATCATGAGTTATCAATATAAAGTAAACATATACATTGAACAATTGGTAACTGTTCTGTAACATTTTTATGTAAATTTGGTTACCCATCCAAAATAATGGTTACCTCTATATTCATATTTAGTTACCAACTGGCATAGACCATTTCCAAATAACTTTTATAACTACGTAATTTAAAAGTATCCATTAGCTAGATAAATGGGAACCCCCACATGTACATTAAGCACTTGATAATTGTTCTGATATAAGTTTTTAATTATTTGGTTACTAACAAAAACTAAAATGGTTACCCTTATATGTAGGTTTGGTTACCAACTGCACCTCTTAAACTATTGTTATTTTAATATGAGATCTATAAGTGACCATCATATATATAAATGAAAACTCTTAATTGGAGTTTCTTATTCTATCATGATGACAGGGTATAAATAAAACATATACATTTAACACTTGATAACAGTCTTGATACAAGCTTATAATTATCTGGTTACTAACAAGCTTGTAACTATCTATGATAATTATCTATGATAATTATCTGGTTACTAACAAGCTTGTAGATAAATAGGACACTCACATATGTACATTTAACAATTGATGTTTGTCCTGATACAAGCTTGTAACTATCTGGTTACTAATAACATTAACCATAATGTAACACAATAAAACAGTAACCACATAATTATATGATAAGAAACTTAAGCGAAGTTTTAATGGTAACCAAAACAGAAATATCATGTAATGAAACCCGGTTTAGGCAATCCATGTATACTAAACAATTACATATTAACCATAATAAAAAATAAAAGTATCCGAAATCACACATTGATGGCACAATAATAGTAGCCAGACCATAAGGTAACAGTAACCAAAACATAATAAAGAAAAAACCAAATAATTATATGAAAGTAACCAGAACATATTTTAATGGAAACCAAAATAGAAACAACCTGTATATCCAACCAAGTTTAGGCAACCCATGTATACTCTCACATGTACATTTAACCATAACTTTTCCAATGAATTTTCTAGAAGAGCATAACCCTTGTAGAAGATATTTAAAGGAATTTACAAAAATAATACATCAATGTATACTAAGCAAATACATGATTTATTATTTACAAAAATAATACATCCACAAACTAATGATGCCTTAAACTTCTTCAACTGTCTTGGGTTCAATTTCTTGGTAATAATGTCGGGGACTTCCATGTCACACCAATATATAACTTTTCCAATGAATTTTCTATTGCATTCCTCATAGTAAAGATTCCATAACTGCAAATAAACAAAATCAGATTTACACAGTCATTAGTAATCAGATATAAACAATATTTATATCATAAATAGTTTACCAAGCAAATACATTGTAACCAAAATAACATATAAAAGTAATCAAAATCTCAATTGAGGGAAAAAGAATGGTATCCAAATCATAAGCTAACAGTAACAAAAAATATACTAATGAAGTAACCAAATAGTTATATGTTAGTAACCAAAACATATATTAATGGTAACCAATACATAAACAACATATAGACCAAACAAAGTTTAGTCAACCCATATATACTAAGCAAATATATGGTAACCAGAACAACAAAAAATAGTAACCAAAATCCCAACTCAAGGAAACAAAAATGGAATCCAAATCAGAAACTAACAGTAACCAAAAATATACTAAAGAAGTAATCAAATATTTATATGATAGTAACAAAAATATGTTTTAATGGTAAACAATACATAAATAACATGTACACCAAAACCAGTTTAGTCAACCATGTATACTAAGCAAATACATGGTAACCATAACAACATAAAAAAGTAACCAAAATACCAAATTAAGGTAACAAAAATGGTATCCGAATCTCAAGCTAACAGTAACCAAAACATAATGCAGAAGTAACCAAACAGTTATATAATAGTATCTATTTTTTATTGCTTGACGTAGCTACAACGTAAGCATTACATCAAGCCCCCAGAAATTGGTCTTATGTCAGTATATGATGCAGAAGTAAAATGGCAAAATGAAGATGAGACAATCATGATCATTCAAAAGCAGACTAGATATGTTAAGAGCCTAAACAATTTGAAAATAATTATCCACTTTAGCAAATATTATGCTGTTAAATGATGTCTATCAGAAATAACCCAGTCATAGAGATAAAGAAAAATTTCTTCAATAAAAAAATTAACATAAACAGAATGTCGCCAGAAATACAAACTCAGAGCCTGAAGGAGATCAATATTCATTAACCAATTTACGCCACCAATTAGTTAATTGGTCTAACAACTATGATGATGAAGATGAAGAAAAAAAAAAGAAATACCAGTAGAAATACCATTACAAAAAGAAGAAGAAATATCAGAAGATGAAGAAATACCAGTAGATTTTAGAAATACCAATAGATGAAGAAGAAGAAGAAGAAGATTTTAGAGAGAGAAATACCAGCACAAAAGTTACGGGAATTGGGAGAAAAAGAAAGTTCACGCATTTCAAAAAAACCCCACCAAATTTGTCATATCATCCCCTAAATTAAGGAATCCTAATTGCACTAATATTGTAAATAAATATGAAAAAATGTATTATTTTTGTAATTATTTTATCTATGCACCATTATTGTTATTATTTCTAAAAATGTACTACAATATGTAATTAATCCTAAAAAATTTCGATTTTTATTGGGCTACAAAAGTTAGGCCCATAGCCCAAGGTACAATGGGCTAGTCCGATCCATGGACTTTTTATATATTTTTTAATTTCTCTTTAATTAAAAATATAGACATTTTTTCAATAATAAAAAATAAGCTTATTTAATATAAATGAATTAGTGATTTTAAGTAAAAATTATTTGAAAACAAACGGTGAAAAAGAGCAACAACTTTTTAGGTATGACTAAAAAAAATAAGTAATTTTAATGGTCATCGTCGATACATTTTTTTTAATAGTTCAGTGGTAATCAAACTTTCATACAAAGGTAATCAATTCAGTTTTATTGGGTTACCAATTAATTATAAAAAAATTAAGAATAATTTTCAAGTGTTACCTGAATTTGTTTTCTTCAAAATGTGCAACTATGAACAGTTTTATTAGATTCTGTAATAGTTGCCGTCAGTATATTTTTTTTTTCCATAGTTCAGTTGGTAGCCAAATTTTCATACAAAGGTAACCAATTTAGTTTTATTGGGTTACCAATTAATTATAAAAAATTTATGAACAGTTTCCGAGTGTTACAAATATTTCCTCCCTTCAAAAGGAAATCTTGTAGTATGTTTTTTCGAACCAATAAAATTTTGAAATGGAATTTATGGAGATGAACTTTCATCATCTGAACTAGAATCATCCTTCTGCCGCTCCTTGATTGCGGGAAATAGGCGTTGGCGTTGAACACTTGGTGAAGACGGCTGGTGAGATTCTCACTGCTGGTGCGGTGGAGGAGAGGGAAGCGGTGGAGATGGGGGAGGAGGATAGAGAATGGGTTGATATGGGTTGTTGCAGACAGAGCATATTCTGCGGCGAAGATGGGGAGGAGGATAGAGGAAGAATTCAGTTTTATTGTTGCACTCTTTTTATAATTATTTTGTGGATACACTAGTTTTGTAATTACTTTCTAATTGTTGTATAGTAGTGTAAAGAACCCATTTAAATATGGAAGTACTTTGGTGTTCGGTAATCTTCTGAAATGGTGAAAATTTGGGATTTGGCTTCTCCCCGGTACACATTCTCTCTAATTTCATTCAATACACCAATTATTTGATCTTAATAATTTTGTAGTAATTATCAAAATATGTTAATAAATAGTTGATGGTATTAAGATCAATCCTACAAAAAATTAAAATTATAAAAAATAATTTTACCTTTAAAAGTCTAAAATAATATTCATCCATTGAAATTTTGATAATAAAAAAAATCCACATATTCATCAAATGGTGAAAAAGTGTTGGATTATATTTATTTTTCAAACAATTATATTATTCAATATAATAAATTAGTTGATTGGAATCAATTTCAATTATAGTATTCACAAATATAAAAAATATAGCTATTGGATTGAATTAGAGGTGTTCATGCGATTCAGTAAATTCATTTTTTTGACCAATATCGACCGATTCAGTATAATCAAATAGGTAAAAAAAACAACGGTAATTCGGTACCGGTATTAAAAATTCGGTATATACCAGTTAATCGGTACCGAGTATGTGAATTTTGTCAACTGGTATTTACCGTTTCGGATCGTTTATACCGAATATTTAATTTTAAAATTATTTTAATATTTGTACATATGTAAATATATAATTGAGGTATGAAAATACTATTAGTTTTAGTTAAAATCTTCCACATGTAGCATTCAAATTTATTTGAGACTGAGTATTAGTTATCTACTAAATGCTTGGAGTGGGGCTTCTTTCTTGTATAATTTATATTTCCTTTTGCAATTAAGCACTTGTATGGCCAACAAACGGCTAAATCAAACACGTACTGATAAACCTGTAAAATAAGCAAACAGTTCGAGCTCGATTTGTACTCACTCGATTAAAAGTTTGATTCGAGCTCGACTCGAAATATAAATCAGTCAAATAATATAAACAAATTTTAAAGTTCGATAATTTATTCGAACCTCTTCAAATTATAATTTTTTATTGATACTCGGATCATATTCATTCGAAAAGTTCAAACTGCTCGGGCACGATTCTAGATTGTGCTAGACTCGGTAGTTAAACGAGCTTCAATCAAACCTTATTTTATATTCGATAAATTTTATGAACCAACTCTAAATAACTCAATACTCAACTCAACTTGATTCATTTACACAGTTAGCCACTGATACTTGTTCAAACTTAGCTGGTCAGAAGCATTAGAAACATATATATTAATATAAGTTAGAACAATATATTAATAAATGCATTACAGCAGGAAGCTAGTATATTATATAAATTCTTTCTAGATTAGTTTATTGAGTCCATTTTACTGTTATGTAATATGCATTTCACTTCCTTAAATAACAATAGCCTAATTTAGCTTTTAAATGATTATATTAAATAAAGAAATGTTGAAAATAAAATAAATTTAAATGTGTAAATTTGAATCGATATTTATCGGTACCGTACCTATACCGAACCAGTATTATCAGTACGGTATATCAATATTTTTTGTACTGATATTAGTATCATATTTTTATAAAATTTTATATTTGGTACGGTTCGATAATTTCAATACAGTACAATATAGGTAACGATGAACACCCGTAGATGAAATTGAAAAGAATATATAATGGAATGCATCCAAATTCATTCATTTGGATTCAAAATCAATTTTATCTTAACCACAAAATTTATACTTTTTAGTCCAACACTTTTGGCAAAAGTAAAAAGTACAAAATTATCCTTAAATTGTTAACAATAAAATAAAATCACATACCACACACTTACCTAAAAATTGTCATTAATACTTTTAAAAGCACGTCTACAAATATGTAACGAGACACTATTTTTAATTTCTTATAAAAAATATTTTTGTTAAAAGTTGTAGATATAAAAGTGTTTCATATCACACTGCACAGTTTTGTCAAACAGGCACTCTCTCTTATTAAATAAATTCGAACATAAGTTCTTTTCAAGTAAAGTAAATCATAACCACTTTACCTAACACTTCACAAATAATGGAAAGTTCATCATTTTTATACTTTGCTAAACATAAGATGGAGAAATGAAAGAGAAATTTGAGAGATTGCTTATTATGATACAACCGTACAATAGATTAGTTATTGTTGAAATTTGACCTAAATTAACGTGGGTGTTATTAAGTCTTTAAGTCTTTATTAGAGCCTAAATTTGAGTCTTTAAATTTGAGCTTAAATTTAAGTCTCAAGCATTCAAGCATAGTAGAGTTTTAAGTCTTTATTTCTTCATTAGTTTCTTAGTTATTTTGTGAGAGAGAGTCTGAGCATTACTTTGGTTCGTAGAGTATACTTTTTATAGTGCTAAAAAAATATACGGAGTCATTGTATCCTGAGAGACAAGTGCTATCAACTCTGAGCACCATACATAAAGCATAATTGTCTTAAGGACATAGTATCAAGTACTAACCTTGACAAATTATTTTCTACAAGATAAGTATATATATATATATATATATATATATATATATATACGTAATCGATTAGGTGGGACTCGCATGCAGGGAGTAAAATTGAACTTTTTTAAAACAACTAAAAAAAGTTTAATATTTTATGGAATCGAAATTTTTATAAGATATGTTTTTGGTGTGATTTGGATATATATAACAAAATATGTATATACGATGCATGCAGCACTGTTTTTTGTTATATGTATCCAAATCTCACCCAAAATATCTTGTATTATATAAAATTACAGTTCTATAAATATTAAACTTTTTTAGTTGTTTTAATAAAAAGCAAAAAAAAAAAAAAAAAAAAAGGTCCGTAAATTAAAAAAATGCGGAGTCCAGGATAAGAATGGACCATATATATATATATATATATATATATATATATATATATAATGTGAGACCCCAGATTTTATCAATAAAGATTTAAATTTAGTGAAATAATTTTAATATTATAGTGTGAATTTGAGATAATATTATAGTTGTGGGTAGTATTTATAAATTTTGCAAAAGTATGCAAGTGGTTATATTATATTCGATTGATTTGGGGAATATTAGGTTTAGCGAGGGAATATTCGCATGCAATAACTACCAATCATTGGTGGACCCCTAACAAAATTATCATCGGATTGAAAACGACAAAAATATTTTATTGAAATAACGGCGGAAGTTTTACTAGTAGTTCTTGTTGAACTACTCGGTAGTAGTAAAGTACGATGTCATATGTGGTTGCATAATAGTAGCTAGCGGTATTGATTATTGATGCTTATGTGAGAAGTCACCGGTTTGATTCCATTATTGTCGATTAATAATATGAATTATTATATAGCGATAATGACGTTTTGTTTTATTCAGTATTATTAACGTAATAAAATAGTAAACATCTTTTATATAAAATAGAATACTTTATTAAAGTTATTCTATAAATAGAATATATTATATTTTATTATGCATAGTGTTGCATAGTGTTTTGCATAGTATTGCATAGTGTTTGCATAGTAAAATGTTTTTATATAAATAGAATATATTATATTTTATTTAAAAGATTTTTCTTTAAATATGGACCGTCAGATTAAAGTAAATCAATGCGGACCGTTCATGGATTAGTTCTTATGCATTCTATTTTCCTATAAATAGAAGCTCATTCCTTCATTATTTTCTTACTTAATTCATTGAAACTCAGAGAGAAATTATAGAGAGAAGTTTATAGAGAAAGTTATAGAAAGAAGAAGAGTATTCTCGCTACTTCACTACTTCTATATTCAGTTCTTTTACGGTAAGGGGTATTATTTGTTGTTCGTAAGTGGTGTTATTCTTTCTTCTTGAAGAGAACTTCATTATTCCATTCACTATTATTACATTGGAATAACTTTTGTAAAAGTGGCATACCCTATACATAACTCGTGATATCTGTGGCATACCCTATACTTGGTGAAATCCTTATGTTATTCCATTGCTTATTATTCATTGGAATAACTTTGTATCTGCTGATTTACCCTATACTTGGTGACATTCTTCTATTATTCATTTGGAACATCACCATGCATGTGTTTTACAAGGACCTAGTTCCGCTTTTTTATTATTCTGTTGGAACATCACATGCGTGTGTTTTACAACGGACTGGTTAAAATCTTTATCATTACGTTGGAATATCCTATCATGTGTTTTTTAGGATGCGGTTCCATCTTTATTATTCTGTTGGAACATCCTCGCGTTTTGTGAATTTCACGACTGGTTCCGTTATTATTATTCTGTTGGAATAACATATCTATCTGGCACCGCATGCATGGTGATTTCTTTTGTTATTCCATTCTTTATTATACCCAGTTAGTTAAAACTTTGACTTCTATACTCCATGAAATTAGTAGAATATCCTTGATATTTGCGTTTCATCCAAAGATATCTTTTCATGGAAATATTCTTCCGATCATTCTTGAATTTTACTCTACAAACGATATCATGTTGACAATTTGGACGTTAATAATTCATGGATTAAATAATTCTTGAACTTGTTTTATTGAATTATTATGTCATTGTCATCATCCTCATGATATATTATGTTATCTTTGGCTTACGTGCATAGATGAACTTAGTATGATTATGAATGGGGATCATTCGGTATAATCATGGCTTGTTATAAATGATGTGATAAAAGTCCTCGGTGGCTGTAATGCGATGATGGATAGTTTTTGGTATGATTATGACCGGGGTGATTTGGTATAGTCATGACCATTGATAATTTGATGAAAATCCTTGGCCGTGGTATGTACGGGGATGATTAGATGTGGTGGTTTATTTATTAAAGTCGAGTCTCGCCGATGATAAAAATTGATGAAAACCTTTTAAAACCTAAAAGATAGTAGATTTTATTCTCTACTTGACTCTTTTAATGGATTGCATATTCCGCAGATTAAACTGGTTGTCTATTGTATTTTATCGGTTTAACATTGTTGAAGGCTAATGATAATTTATTACGCATTATCTTAGTCATAATATTTCTTCTTGGGCTAGTTGAGCTCACCTTTTCTTTTACCGTTTCTTCGTGAAATGAGAACATATTTGAGACGAGTCGGGGAGCGGAGTAATGGTCGAGAGGATAGCATTAGTAGTCCTCACTATTACGTGAAATAGTGTGATAATAGTTGTAATGAGGACTCCTTTTGAGTTTGTATAATATCTAGTAGACAATATTTGTATTCAAACTCACGATTTATGTCGTATTATTGTACACGGCGATTAGGTTAGTAAGTTATATTTGAATTTATGTACCATGTAAGTGGCGACCCAAGATGGGTGGCGTATACCTAATTTTGGGGGCGTCACGGTTGGTATCGAGCTTAGGGATATGATCCCGGCCGAGATGTGAGATAAGAACTAGGAGGGGGAGGCGGAGAATTTCTTCGCTAGTATGACCTACCTAAATTAATTTGGTATTTAATTGGTCATTCGAGAGTATAGGGATAATATGTGATATGTTAATTAACCCTTGTTTTGTGACGGTGTTTGAGAATGATATCTCGAAAATCTTTGAGATAAGCAATGAAGCACATGAGAGTGTTGATTCAAACTCAAACAAAAGGTAACGACCAACAATACGATAATAATAATCATCTTTGGTGGCAGCGGCTATCGAACAATGATAACCATCGTGGGGGAAATTATCATGTTAAGAATGGTAACCACTTGATTGGTAATCATGGCAAAGATAATAGAAGTGGAAATTGCAAGAAGAGAAGGTAATTTAGCTCAATTTTGTTGTGCAATCAAGTCAAGTCCAATTTGGGATAGTGGCACCAAAGGCGGATACTGGACAAAACAAAAGTCGGTGGTTTCAGGAAGAGCTTTTTTCGTGACTTCTCAAAAAGTGGGTAACCCGAACGAAGTTAGCACGGGTTAGTTAATTATAAATTCTTGCGAAGTCTATACCTTATTAGATACCGGTTCTACCCATTCTTTTATCTCTCTTGCTTGCGTTCAACGTTTAAATTTGACTCCGGAGAAATTAGACTTTGATTTATCTATTGAAACTTCGTTGGGAGAAACCTTCGTTACCTCCACTGTTTATTAATCTTGTTTGATGCAAATAAACACTTTCACGTTACCTGTCGATCTTATCTTTTTGAAAATACTTGCCTTTGATGTGATTTTAGGAATCAATTGGTTAACTACTCATCATGCTTTTCGTAAGGTTGTTAGCTTTTATATTCATAACCAACCTGTTATACGAATTCAAAGTAACCAAACCCTAAAGTTAATCACTGTTATATCAAGCCATAAGTAAAGAGCCCCGAACCTTTCGTTGTCGACTTCCTTGTGTGGAATGCACCTGAAAAAGAACGAACTTTACGTGGCGACATCGTGAATGAAGATGGCAAGTTTATAGGTATCATTGTGAGGTGCTATCTAGGTTAAGGGATAGAAGTCACAGTTGGTATCAATGTGACGTACTATCCAAGTCTTGGATAAGAGTCACAGTATTGAATGATATTTCTATTATTAATAAATTTTCTGGCATATTCTTGAAGACTTCTTAGCCTACTTAGAGCGTGAAATCGAATTTTGTATTGACCCCAGTACAAAACCCATTTCTTAAACCCTCAATTATTTCTTCAACTAAAATGAACAGTTTACGTGGTTTATGATGAAAGTCATAATAAAAGCATTGGACTAATGAAAATCATGGGTATATGAAGTATTAGTAAGTGTTATGATGAGTTATGTGGTTATTATGTGAAAACATGAAAGTTTCTTAGAAATCACAAAGGGTTGAAAAATCAGATTTTAGTGAAAAACGTAACATGAAATTCAATTGACCATATCTCTTATTATATTTTGAATTTTTGAATGTGGTCAAGTCCTAGAGTTAGATCTATGAGTTACCTAACTAATCCAAGTGGAATTACTGGAAAAGATATTGTAGATTTTTGTGTGAACTGATTTTAGTAAAAGATGTAAAAGCTGGAAATTTCAAAAAGGTTGCTGTCCAAAATTTGAAGGGGCTGTTTCGGCCACTTAAATTATGAGAAAAATTCTGGCCTTTTGGGAAATGAAAGTATATGGTATAAAGTACCTCCTGTCCAAAAATGAGCTCATTCTGACTTAAAATGAGCAAGTTATGACTATTTCAATATTTAGGTTTTTCCGATTTAAAAAACGCTATAACCAAGTTCTATAACTCCGATGACCATGAAATTTAAACTGGAAGCTCACGTTAACATGTGTAAGGTCCTGCCAAGATTTGGGAATTTTGGAGTTAAACTTGAGGTAGCTAATTTCTTAAGGAATTAAGTGGAAATTGATTTTTGAAAATAGTAAATGAATTTTAAAAATTCCGAGAAAAATATATTTTCATTATGGGACTATATTATGCTAAATCCCAGAAAAGAAATATTTTGGGACTGATTTGGTATTTTCATGAAAATAGTTTAATTACTGAACATATGAGTTAAATATGTTATGTGAAGTAACAAAGTTGAAAATAGGATTTTATGGCTAAAGAATCCTATATAGAGTATATGCATATTTTTTGATGAAGGATTTGATAATTGGTGATGATATTTTATGAGTATGGCATTTTGAATGATTAAATGCATTATATGGTAAAGCGTAAACAATTGAGATAAATTATTTATAAATTTAAGAAGTGATTAAAATATTATTATAATATTAATGTTATTAGATTATGAGATTATTAAGTGATTGATAACATGGGGATATTCTTGAATCTGGATAAATTATATTATAAATGTTTAATATTTATCCTTTATCTCATTTGATTGATTCTTTATATCATTATCCTCATGCTTATATTATGTTGAAAGTCATCGTGGCTGTAGTGCATAGATGGACTTGGTATGATTATGACTGTGGATTGTTCGGTATAATCATAATAGTAAATGAATACACGATTATCTTTGGGTAGTAGTGCATGGATAATTTGTGGTCGTGATACTAATGAATACACAATTATCTTTGGTAGTAGTGCATGGATAATTTGTGGTCGTGATACTAATGAATACACGATTATCTTTGGCCGTAGTGCATGGATAATTTGTGGTCGTGATACTAATGAATACACGATTATCTTTGGTAGTAGTGCATGGATAATTGTGGTCGTGATACTAATGAATATACGTTATCTTCGGTAGTAGTGCATGGATAATTGTGGTCGTGATACTAATGAATACACAGTTATCTTTGGCCGTAGTGCATGGATAATTTGTGGTCGTGATACTAATGAATACACGATTATCTTTGGTAGTAGTGCATGGATAATTTGTGGTCGTGATCTTAATGAATACACAATTATCTTTGGTAGTAGTGCTTGGATAATTTGTGGTCGATATACTAATGAATACACAATTATCTTTGGTCGTAGTGCATGGATAATTTGTGGTCGTGATACTAATGAATATCCTTGGCACGTAGTGCGGGGATGATTCGATGATATGGATTAATTATTGGTGAGTCTCGTGAATGAAATATTAATTCACGGATGTGGTAAAAGTCATCTTTGGTAGTAGTGCATTGATAGACTTGGTATGATTATGACCAAGGATTATTCGGTATAATCATGATCAGTAATTGAAAACACGAATATCCTGGCTAGTGGTGCATGGATAATTCGTGGTCGTGATATTAATACGCTGCGTCTCAAAGATTATTGGTTTTCTGAGTTGTATATCTTTAGCTTTGTAGTGCAAAAGATGAATTGTTAATGAATAGCTTTGGCGATTTCAAAGATGAATTTAATATTTTTAAGCGATAAAGGTATTCAAGGTATCCTCATCTCTTTATCATAATCGTATCGCACCTAATTTCGAGGGCTTAAATTCCATAAGGAGGGAGATTGTGAGACCCCAGATTTTATCAATAAAGATTTAAATTTAGTGAAATAATTTTTAATATTATAGTGTGAATTTGAGATAATATTATAGTTGTGGGTAGTATTTATAAATTTTGCAAAGTATGCAAGTGGTTATATTATATTCGATTGGTCGGGGAATATTCGGTTTAGCGAGGAATATTAAATACAATGGCTCAATCATTGGTGGACCCCTAATGTAAATTATTGTCGGATTGAGAAAAACGACAAAAATATTTTATTGAAATAACGGCGGAAGTTTTACCGTAGTTCTTGTTGAACTACTCGGTAGTAAAAATACGATGTCGTGTGGTTGCATAAGTAGCATTACCGGTATTGATTATTGATGCTTATGTGAGAAGTCACTCTCGGTTTGATTCCATTATTGTAGATTAATAATATGAATTATTATAGCGATAATGACGTTTTGTTTTATTCAGTATTATTAACGTAATAAAACGAAACATCTTTTATATAAAATAGAATACTTTATTAAAGTTATTCTATAAATAGAATATATTATATTTTATTATGCATAGTGTTGCATAGTGTTTTTGCATAGTGTTTTGCATAGTATTGCATAGTGTTTGCATAGTAAAATGTTTTTATATAAATAGAATATATTATATTTTATTTAAAAGAAGATTTTCTTTAAATATGGACCGTCAGATTAAAGTAAATCAATCTGGACCGTTCATGGATTAGTTCTTATGCATTCTATTTTCCTATAAATAGAAGCTCATTCCTTCATTATTTTCTTACGAATTCATTGAAACTACAGAGAGAAATTATAGAGAGAAGCTATAGAGAGAAAGTTATAGAAAAAGAAGAAGAGTATACGCTACTTCACTACTTCTATATTCAGGTTCTTTTTACGGTAAGGGGTATTATTTTTTTGTACCCGTAAGGGTGTTATTCTTTCTTCTTGAAGAGAACTTCATTATTCCATTCACTATTATTACATTTGGAATAACTTTGTAAAAAGTGGCATACCCTATACATAACTTTGATATCTGCTGGCAGATACCCTATACTTGGTGAAATCCTTATGTTATTCCATTGCTTATTATTCATTGGAATAACTTTTGTATCTGTGGTTTACCCTATACTTGGTGACATTCTTCTATTATTCATTTGGAACATCCACATCATGTGTTTTACAGGACTGGTTAAGATTTTATTATTACATTGGAACATCACATGCATGTGTTTTACAGGACTGGTTAAAATCTTTATCATTTACATTGGAATATCCTATCTGTGTGTTTTACACCGGATCCAGTTCCATCTTTATTATTCTGTTGGAACATCTCGCCGGTGTGAATTTCACACGACTGGTTCCGTTATTATTATTACATTGAATAACTTATGCATCATGCAATACCGCATGCATGGTGATTTCTTTTGTTATTCCATTCTTTATTATACCCGGTTAGTTAAAACTTTGACTTCTATACTCCATGAAATTAGTAGAATATCCTTGATATTTGCGTTTCATCCAAATATCTTTTCATGGAAATATTCTTACGATCATTCTTGAATTTTACTCTCTAAACAAAGATATCATGTTGACAATTTGGACGTTAATAATTCATGGATTAAATAATTCTTGAACTTGTTTTATTGAATTATTATGTCATTGTCATCATCCTCATGATATATTATGTTATCTTTGGCTTACGTGCATAGATGAACTTAGTATGATTATGACGAGGATCATTCGGTATAATCATGGCTTGTTATAAATGATGTGATAAAAGTCCTCGGTGGCACATGTAATGCGGTGATGGATAGTTTTTGGTATGATTATGACCGGGGTGATTTGGTATAGTCATGACCATTGATAATTTGATGAAAATCCTTGGCCCGTGTAGTGCGGGGATGATTAGATGTGGTGGTTTATTTATTAAAGTCGAGTCTCAAATGATAAAAATTGATGAAAACCTTTTAAAACCTAAAAGATAGTAGATTTTATCTCTACTTGACTCTTTTAATGGATTGCATATTCCGCATGATTAAAGCTGGTTGTCTATTGTATTTTATCGGTTTAACATTGTTGAAGGCTAATGATAATTTATTCGCATTATCTTAGTCATAATATTTCTTCTTGGGCTAGTTGAGCTCACCTTTCTTTTCTTTGTTCTCTTTGAAATGAGAACATATTTGAGACGAGTCGGGGAGCGGAGTAATGGTCGAGAGGATAGCATTAGTAGTCCTCACTATTTACGTGAAATAGTGTGATAATAGTTGTAATGAGGACTCCTTTTGAGTTTGTATAATATCTAGTAGACAATATTTGTATTCAAACTCACAGTTTATGTCGTATTGTACACGACAGTTAGGTTAGTAAGTTATATTTGAATTTATGTACCATGTAAGTGGCGACCCAAGATGGGTGACGTATACCTAATTTTGGGGGCGTCACATATAATTTCCCTTAAGGTGCTCAATTACATATTCTATTACATTTTTAAAAATAATTACAACAATAGTTCACTCATAAAATATTTACACAATTAATACATTTTTATATTTATTTACAATATTAGTGCAATTAGGATTCCTTAATTTAGGGAATTAGTATGCAATTAGGATTCCTTAATTTAGGGGATTAATATTGATTTACTTATTAAATTATGTAATTAATAAGTAAATTATATAGCACACCTTCTCTTTCCTTAATTAAAATCACGCTTCCTTCTCCCTTGTCAGTCTTCTCCTCCTCCACCATTAACAGTCCCAACTTGTTAACATCATCCTCCGCCCTCCTCCACCATTAATGCCCTTCTTCTCCGCCCTCCTCCGTCATTAACGTCATCCTCCACCATTAACCTAGACAGTCCCCATCCTCCGCTCTCCTCCACCATTAACGCCCTTCTCCTCTGTCATCCTCCACCATTAACGCCATTCTCCACCATTAACCTAGACAGTCCCAACTTGTTAACGTCATCCTCCACCTGCGATTTTTTCATAGTACAGTTGTTGCGATTTTTTTATAGTACAATTGGTAGCCAAACATTCATACCAAGGTAACCAATTCAGTGTTATTAGGTTTCTAATTTATTTTAAAAAAATAAATTATAGATTTTTTAATTTAATAGTGCAGTTGGTAGCTAACACTTTATATAAATGTAACCAATTCAGTTTTATTGGGTTATCAATTAATTAAAAAAAAATTATTGTAATTTTTTTTTATAATGCAGTTGGTAGCCAAACTTTAATACAAAGGTAACCAATTTGGCTTTATTGGGTTACCAATTAATTATAAAAAATCTATTATAGATTTTTTTTTCTATAGTGCAGTTGGTAGCCAAACCTTAATACAAATGTAACCAATAAAAACTAAAATTATTACCTTTGAAAGTTTTGGTTACCAATCGACCGAAATTTCATTGTTACCCACAAAAACTAAAATGGTTACCTTTGTATAAATATTTGGATACTAATCGCACTAAAATTTATCTTTTCTCCTTTTAATTTTGGACTAAATCAACCTTCGTCATAATGGCAGTTGTGGCCATAATGGATGAGAGAGATCGGCATCCATAGTGTTGAAGCTATTTGCGAGGGAGGAGAAGAAGATGGCCGTGAAGGGAGGAGGAAGATGACGTTGTCAAACTTTGAATATTTGAATTTTAATTATTATTTTTGAATTTGAATTTGTTTTTGTTGTTAGATCCAAGATATTTAAATTTGAATTATTAATTATGGTAGTTATTTCTCCTTGATTTTAGGTTTTCTTATTATTATGAATTGAATCCTAATTGCATACTAATTTCCTAAATTAAGGAATTCTAATTGCACTAATATTGTAAATAAATATAGAAAGTGTATTAATTATGTAAATATTTTATGAGTACATTAATAGTGTAATTACTTTCTAAATGTTGTATATTATTGTAAAGGATCCTAACAGTTATGCATATACAAGTGATAACATATCATAGCACAATAGTGAAATGTTAATAAGATGGTTTTTGCTTGGGTCAACGAGAAGCCACACTTCTGGGCCGCCTTTGAGCCCATTACATTTGTACCTAAGCGCACCAATTAAAATCCATGATAAGATTTATTTTTTCCCTTTATAAGGGCCCATTTAGCAACAAGTATCAATGCCAATAAAGCTGGATTATAAGTATACCGAGTTTCTACTTTCTAATACTCTCCCTATGCTTAAAATGAATTTTTGTTATTTGTTATTAAATAATAATAATAATAATAATAATAATAATAATAATAATAATAATATGTGCACAAATAATAGGACCCATGTATTGTATATCAATAAAAATATATAAAATATTTAATAGTAAGTCCCGCTTCTTACTTCTTACTTTTTTCTCTTTTTCTTTTATATCGTTGGTGTACAACTTTTTATGTATAGTTGTGTCCATAACATTACTAAAAAAAAAAGTGTGTTGCACTGGAAATTTATTTTTGCACTCCCTTTGGTTTCACAAAAAGAGTTCTACTTGTAAAATTAGAAACTATTAAAGGTATATTTTTTTTATTTCATATTTCCCTCTAAAAACAATATGGTATTATTTTAATAGTGTAGCATAATAATAAATTATTATGACAAATTTGAAAACATTATATCATTTTATATTATTACATTAGTACTAGTAAAAGTGTTCTTTCTAGATTAATTTTTTTTAACAAATGAGACTCCTTTTATTTGTGGGTGCAATAAAAATATTATTAACTTTGGGGACAAAAAAAATTAAAATTAAACCTTAAAATTGAAGTTAGGTAAAAATTGAAGTTACAATGATAAATTATATATATATATATATATATCATAAAAGCTAGAGAATAATATAGAATAAAGAAATCAGGATTAGATTAGCATAAAGTTTATTTTATGTCTAATATAATATTGATACATAAGCAGAAAGATAATTTTTTATCTGCGTTTTAGTATTACATTGAACATAAAATGAAGGTAATGCCCGCCCTCAGGCGCCCTCAGGAGAGAGTAAATCCAATCAGGTATCCATGGAGTAGCGTTTAGGCCATGTGATTCTCATGAAATTTGGTAAGCATATTAATTAGGTATTATTTTATTCTGGGAGCTTGTGGAAACACAACCCCACCATAAAATTATTCATTATTACCAGTGTAACTTAGTATAAAGTTGAAGTTGTTCCCAGCTAGGAGTGAGCACAATTCGGTTAAAACCGAACTACCGAACCGAACCGAACTATTTTAACCGAATTATTTCGGTTTTCGGTTTTTTTGGAATTTCGGTTATATCCGAATTATTATTCAATATTCGGTTTTGGTTCGGTTTTCAAAAAGCAGATTATTCGGTATCCGAATAACCGAATTGTAATATTAATTAAAAAATAATTATTAATTATTAATTATTAATTGTAATATTTTAAAAAAATAATTATTAATTATTAATTATAGGAAAATTAATTATTAATTATTAATTATTAATATCAAATGTCTATTCGGTTATTATCCGAATTACCGAATTGTGCATTCGATAATTCGGTATTATTCGGTTATTCAGTTAGTTCTAAAAATTGGTTAGCATTTTGGATAGTTATTTTGTCGATATTTCGGTTTCGGTTATAATAAGATATAGGCAATTTGAGTTCGGTTATAATAGAATCTTCACCCCCTAGTCCCACATCCCTCAATCCCACTAAATTTGGAGGACTTTTAAGCCAATTGTTCCATGTACAAAATCAGAACCACACATTCTTATTAAACGGCTGATATTGAATTTTTATTAGTACTAATTTTGCACATTCCCAGCATATTAAAATCTTTCAATCTTCTTTTGTTCAACGTTATGAGATAATCAACCTTTGGGTAGAATAAAGCACTCACCACAATCTCTTCTTTTATTATTTAATGTGGAGCCTATCTCTTAGTCCTTATTTATCTGCACATGTTTGAAGGTTCTAATTTATAAACGCGTCAAACTTAGGTTGAGAATTTTGTTCGTTTGCAAATATATTATTTTAAACAAAATTTATTTAACTTATAACTTTTGGTTCAAATTTTATAAATAGTTTTATACAATCTAATTGAAATAAGATTTTTAATATTGTAATATATATGACTTCTTTATAGTACATTGTAACACTCTATTTCCACATCGAAATATATAAAAAAAATTATCGATATATAAGAAATTAAATTCTTAACAATAGTATTTTTAATTATTGGCCTTTTAGATAAATCATGATGAGTTAAGATACCCAAAAGATACTACACAAAAAATAGAATAATTTTAGAATTTACTCTTATTTTAAATTTACGTAAAAATTAAAATAACTCTTATATTTGAAACAGAGGAATTACTTTGATATATTTTTTAGAGAATGTTATATATATTTTATTTTTTTCATAAATTTTGGAGGGACCTAAAATAAAAATATCAAAATTTAAAAATCTAAAAAAAAAAAAAAAATCAGGGTTGGCCTGAGCCCCCACTCCCAACATGGGCCAGGGTATTTTTAGGTAAGACAAATAAGGAAGATAAAGAAGAATAAAGTTCAAGTTATTACTCCCTAGTCCCTCCCTTTGGTTATTATACTCTCTAAAATATTAGTATTAAAAAGTTGGTCAAAAGAACAAAAATTAAAAAGAAAGAAAGAAGCTAAAATAGCTGATTTTGGATTGGATCAAAGAATCTCAATATAAATTATTAAATTCTATAAAGTCGATAACTAGGGTCCGAGAATGATGACACATCAACCAAAGATTTTTTTTAATTTATTAATTATTTTTCTTAATGGTGTTATCTCCAAGTGAAAGTTGTTAGCCCATCATACATATATAATATTTGATCAACTGAAATCTCATAGAGGATTTGGGTTAAATTTGCTTTTATAAGGTTTTTATATCAATGAAATTAATATTTTCACATGTATTTTTAATATTTTATGTGATCTTCTCTTATATGAATATATAGTGAATTTTATTTTCATATGAGAAGAAACAATATGAAAATGTTAAAAATACACGTAAAAAATAATACTCCCTTATATCAAATCTAAGTTTATAAAGCGGTTTTCTTGATTAGTAACATACATTTGTTTCACATTATTATTATTTTACTCTTTTGTCCTGTAAATTTAATTATATTATTATTTTATTTTTTAATTGATTTTTTATATTTGTTTATTTAGTCATCTAAATTTAATAAAAAAATTAATATTTTTATTTAGTCATTTAAATTTTAGAAATTTTTATTTTATCTCATATAATTTACAGATATTGTATATTTTATGTCTATTTTAGGTTACACAACTTTCTTGGTGTTAGATTTCTCATAGAAAAAAGAAAAAGAGTCGATGATAACTCGAAAATGTGACATATATCATAATAAAAAAGAAAAGGAGATATGTCGCTAACATTTTAGGTAGAAATTTTTAGCTTAAACCTCAATTTAGTGAGTTCCACTCTCGTTTTCACTCCTTGATAATATAAGAAAGGAAATTGATATTTATACATGATTTTTTGATATTTTTTTCATGAAAAGTATTGTTATAGATGTATAAAGAATTCAGTAAAAGCTCAGAAGTTATAGAAAATCATTTATAAGATATATAAGCGACGATTTTTATGTGAAAATATTAATTTCCTAAAATAAAATAGTCAATGATAGCTCAAAAATGAGAATAAACTTGCATAAATCATAATAAAAAAGAAAATGAGACACGTCGGTAACTTTTACATAGAAATTTCTAACTTAATAGACTAAAAGACAACAATGCACCCCAAATTTTATACCCTTGTTGATTTTTTAGACCCAAATCGAAAAAAGTGTCAAAAGACACCCAAACTTCAATTAAACGTAATGAAAGCACTTTGTTAATTAACCGGTCAAAAGTGACCGGCTAATCTGTAATAATCTAGATCGGGAGGGTATTTAAGTCTTTTCCTTTTTATCTTCTCCACATCGACATTAAGTTTGGGGTCTGGCATTTCTTTTTACCTAAAATAAACAAAATATTCTCCTTGACAATCTATTGACCAGTCTCTTTCACACTCTCTCTCTCCTCCATAACCAATTTTTCTCTCTCTCCTCCATAACCAACTTTCTCTCTCTTAAACAAACACCCATTTCTTCTCCCGCTCAATGAACAACGACTACTTGTGAGGTTTTCCCCTTTGAACTACACCTTCCAAAACACTTGAGCTCATCTTTTTTCCTGTTTCCCCACAAATACCCAATTCACACAATCAAACCACCTATGTAATGAGATATGGTTTAGGGTGAAAATTAAGATGCTTCTGTTGAAGTTGGTGAATTAAAGTTTTTGCAGTTTGGTGACCTATTGACATTGATGATGAGAAATTAAAAAATGGCATCACAAATTTAAAATTTATGAAACGTAAGAGATCATTATTTTTTCAAATTTCACATCACAAAGAAATGCAATCCAACTATTTAGAGCAAGGTAGAAACTATACTATGAACATATGACTACACAGCATAATTAAGGGCCATTCATGTACATAAAAATATGTTCTCCTTTAATAAGCTATGTAAATTCGTTTCACATAAGAGAGGTTAACCGTTAAGAGGCTTGAGAACACCCTACTAACTAAATATTGTAACTTCCATGATAACAATTGATCAAGAGCTAATTCCAAAAGTAATAACAAACACTTTGTCAAATCACTATGCTTTTTTAATATATATTTCTAACAAAAAATCATTGCACAGATTCAAAAATTAAGAGAATAGGATAGTAAGATAACATATCAATCGCAAATATAAACCTGTTACTACCAGAATAGTAAATAAACAAAATGAAACAAATCTGAGGAGAATAACTAAATTATTAAATCATATAACTTGTGCTTTTTGATTTATCCATTTGAGAATAAAGCATAAAATATAGACAATGATAGGCTAAGCACCAAACATGTACTTAAAAATTTGCAACCACCTATCTAGATTGACAGATATAAAGAGAAAGACAGATAAAAATTAAGGGGGCAAAAACGTGATCATCGTTGTACCAAATTTGATAGAACGAGCAGCATTAAAAAAACCATGTTTCAGAAAAGAAATACGATTCATCAATGAGAGTTCGTAGCCGTATATGAAAATGACTTTAGAGCAGCATATCACCCATCATAACTTCAAAAACACATTAGATTTGTGTTTGGTGACCTATTGAAATTGATGATAAGAAATTAAACAATGGCCCTGAAGTATTTAGTTAAAACCTCCTCTGAGTAAGCTTGCCTAACATTAAACCAAAAATATGAACAGAGGACAATTTGGCCTCATACAAAATTTGCAAAGCAATCTGTTAAATACAAGGAAACTATAATTGACAAACATTAGCAACAAATATAAACACAATCAATATGGTCCCTGGATAGGCGAAAAACCAATTAACCCTGTTGCAAAAAAAATATGGAAAAATTGATGCCCACCTTCACCACAATTGAGCTTGACACTCTTGAATCGAGTATGAGAATACAAGAATTCAAGTAAATTAGTAGATGGGTATGCACCAAATACCTCAAACCTCTCTCCATTAATGGCAATGGTACTGAAGTTGCCTGAATAAGGTGTGTGCTCTGCTAGAACAACAGTTCCTTTTGCAACAAAGCTATAAATCAACCCTCTCGGATTCATCTCTTAATTACAATTCCAAAGTCAAGACCCACAATCTTCTTTCTCCGCATGAGTCCCTCTAGTAAATCTGGGATAACATATGAATAAATGAAATCTGGGTCACCAAACACTAATTATGACTAGGTATATACCTACCAATCAAGCTACAAGCTTATACACCAATTGTTTTAACCGTGTATTACTTCAAATTGCTCAGTAGTAGTCGGCGTGTACAAATAGGAAATATCCAGATCTAACAAGAATGCTTCCTTTGTGTTTTGTTGGAAGAAATAGGTTGTCTTACTAATATAAGTTTATCAACGTGTGTATAAGATGGAAATGGTTTAAAATATAACTTCATAGAGAATTGAACCTCAGATATGTCCTTAAATATCAGGGGATAGGGTTTGAGTTACAACTGAGTGGTGGCGGGGACGGCGGGGATATGATTTGAGTTAGCTGTGGCGGCCATTTTCGGTTTGTGAGAGGGAATGAGAGGAACGAAATAGAGAAGAGAGAGAAAGTTGGTTATGGAGAGAGAGAGGAAAAAATGACTAGATAATTTAATGTCCTTAATAATTACCAATAAGAAAATGTAATTTTGTTATATTAAAAGAATAATACTCCATCTGTTTTAAATTATAACTATTTTTGACTTTTAAAAGCCAATTTAAAATATTTTCAAACTTAAAATTGAGATGACTAATTAAACAATATGAAACAATAAAGTTTATCTTGAGTAATACTTTTTATATAGTTTATAATATTCACCATTGTATTGATTATAATTAAAGGAATCTATTTCAATTTTGAGTTTAAAAATATCTTAAGTTAATTTAAAGAAATCAATAATAATCTTATAATTTAAAGCAGATGGAGTATTAATTTAGAAAGAATGTAATACCCCAACTTTTTATAAATAAAATTAAATTTTCTCTATTAATTATTTTAAAATAGTAAGAGGTGGATTTGATTAATGTGGTTAGTTATGTGTAAATATGCAAATTTTTTGTAAAATAAGCAAGTGGTTATAAAAAATATTATTATTGTCGAGGAATATTCGTTTGGTCGTGGAATATTCTTGTTATCGGGGAATATTCGTATGTATTAATACAAATTATTTATGGGCCCCATAACGGAAAAGCTATCGGATGAAGAAAATGACAAGTATGAGTTTTTTATAAATAATAAGTACGTAGTTATTCTGAATTAACACTTTGTTGGAATATCTCGGTGGTTAAAAATACGATGTCACTGGCGTGGTTCTGCGGTAGAACACGATATTACACAATATTTTTGGATTATTGATTCTTACGTAAGAAGGCACTACTCAATAATTGTTACAGTAATTACTGTTGTGGCGCCCCAAAATAGGTATACAACACCCATTCAGAAGTAGGATATCGTAGATGCGAAACAACTACAACTTTATTAATACAATTATCGTTCAAAAATCTGACAACACATAAGCTGTGAGTTTAAATACAAATATTGTCATCAAGACAATATTCACACTCAAATAAGTCCTCATTACAATTATTGATACACTATTTTACAAAATAGTGAGGACTACTAAAACAACTTCTAGAACCATCATTCCACACCCCGATTAAGACTGCATTTACATTCTCGCCTCCACGAGAAGAAAATAGAACAAAAAGGAAAAGGGTGAGCTCAACTAGCCCAGTAAAGAATATTATGACTAAGATAATATAAAACAAATTATCGTTAGTCTTCAACAGGGAAAAATCTGATAAAATATAATAGACAACAAGTTTTAAATTAATATTCGCAGCGGAAATAACAATTCATTAGAAGAGTTACGTAGAGAATGAAATCTACTATCTTCTATGATCTTTTAAAATCCATCATCAATATTTTATCCCTGTAACATCAATCAATATACATCTTAAATTAAATATTCATCTTTTGCACTACGGGCCAAAGATATTCATCGATTAAGTCGTGTTCATCTCAACACTGTACATCTTTGCACTACGGGCCAAAGATATTCATAAGAAAATCAACCATCTTTGCACTACAGACCAAAAATATTCAGTAATATCATCATTTAGGACTGAGGATGATGAAAAATATTTTAAAGAAAATGAATCCAGTGAAACAAAAGAACAAATATTAAGGATTCGTACTTTAAACAGTCCAAGTTCAAAAATACTTCATAAATAACCATAGTGAAGTAAAATTCAAGAATGATCAAATCATGGATACAGTCAAAGCTAGTATCCATAATAGATATTTTGAAAAAAAAAACAAAAAATTTAATTTCTCTGTGAATATATGTATCGTGATTCGTGAATAGTCTTGAGTATCGTGAATAAAGTGTCGTATACGTGAATAGTAATCCTGACACTAAAAGACAAGAATTTCACAAGAAAAATCTTACCAATATTCTGGCATAATGATATTAGAAGTAATAATATCATTTAAAAAAAATAACATCCCTTACCTCGAAAAGACAATACTTTTGACTAGAATACTGGATATAGTGCTGAAGTGAACTTGTACTGTATAGCAACACTCAAAGTCTCAAAATACTCACAAAAATATACTCGATAATATAGAGAGAGAAAGAGACAGTAAACTTGTTTCTGGTGTGATTTTTAATTCTAACCTAAGCACCCTATTTATAGGAAAATGCTTAGAACACCAAAGCAGAAAATTTAATAAAATATTATTATATATATATATATTATAAATTCCTACGCACACTTCCTTTGAACCAAAACATCAGCCACACAAGTGGTCCCCCCTCACCAAAATCAATAAAAACGTTTTTCTTAATAAAAATAATTAAAACTTCCAAAAATCAATTATTCCGGAACTTCGGAATTTCAATAATTCATAATAAATAGCACTTTTATCAGAAAAATTCGAATCTTATGTCCATTTCATAGGAAATTCAATTCTCTACAACTTTGCAGAAGAAAGTTTTTCTAAATTCCAAGCAGAAGTTGACAGAAATCCACAAACGGGCGATTTTATAGGCTATAATCAAATTTCAGTCAAGAAATGGGCCCACAAACATCTTTAACATGTTTTAAATAACTTTTTGTTACAAAAATACTCTTCCTCCTCATTTATTCATATATCCCACATTCATTGTAAAAATATCACCATTATTATATTATTAAAATATAATGAATTATTTTATCAGAAAAGATAAAATATCAATTTTTAACAATTGTCACATTAAAAATTTTCTCCATCTATATCCACATAAAATGAATATTTTTCTTATCATAATAATCAATAATTAATTATTCATAAATAATATTGAGAATCACAACATCGACAACTGCATCGTTCGAGGAAAGAGGGGCTTTCAATAAGGATTTCTCTGGCTGGCGCAATTAGGTGACCAAACCTCTCCTTAGACAGAACTTTCTAGACATTGCCAATATTGCTATCTAATAATATTATTCAAATAATATGAATTATTGATCCGATAATGGAAAATCTTGTGTAGTGACAATTATTGAAATAACAATAATATAAAATATCAACGTAGCAATTATTGAATCAATAAAATAAAATATTGAAGCGATAATTCTTCGTAACAATTATTGAGTAGTGCATTCTTACGTAAGAATCAATAATTGGTGCAATACCGTAAGTGCTTCTTGTGTTTTTAAACCATAGAAGTATTTCAGCAAAGATTAAGCAGTAATAACTACACCATTATTTATAAACAACTTATACTTGTCGTTTTCTTCATCCAATCGCTTTTTAGTTATGGGGCCACACAAGGTCAGGCTGTCGTAAATGCGAATATTCCCCGACAAGAAGAATATTCCACGACCAAACGAATATTCCCTAAACAACAATGAATATTTTATAACCACTTGCTTATTTGAAATATTTAAGCATTTTACCCATAACTTACCGCATTAATCAAATCAACCATTACTATTTCAAAATAATAGATAAAAGAAATTTAATTTCATTTATAATAAGTTGGGGTCTTATAACATTCAATATTTTATTTTATTGATTCAATAATTGCTATGTTGATATTTTTATATTATTGTTGTTTCAATAATCATTATCGCACAATATTTCTCATTATTATATCAATAATTCATATTATTTAAATAATATTATTAGATATCATTATTGGCAATGTCACTGAAAGTTACATTTCAGGAAAGGGTTTGGTCACCTAATTACGCTCCAAAGAAGGAGAAATTCTTATCGAAAAGCCCCTTCTTTCCTAAGAACGATATCGGTTGTCATTATTGTGATTTTATAATATTATTTATAAATAATTAATTATTAATTTATATGATAATAAAATATTTATTTTATGTTGATATAAATGAAGGAATTAATGCCGAGGTATTTTATCGATTATTTTGTCGGAATGGAGGTATTAAAAATCATCCGTATGTGAATTTCGATCATTTTTTTTGTTTGGAATTTGGAAAAACTTTCTTCTACAAAGTTGTAGAGAATTAAATTTTATATGGGATGGACATAAGGTTCATATTTTTGTGATAAAAGACTATTTATTACTTAATTATTAAAGTTTCATAAATAAATATTTTTATTATAAACATGGGTGGGTCCACTTTTGTTTTTTGTGGAAAATTCTGTGAAATTTCAAAAGTGTGGTGTGCGTGAATAGAAAAGGGTGGAAGCCAGCGATAGCGAAGTTAGTCTACTTTGGCGTTTTGACATTTTCCTATAAATAGGGTGCTTAGTTAGAATTGAAAATCACATCGTAATCGGAAGTTTTTCTCTCTCTATAATATCGAAGCGTATTTTTTGTGAGTATTTAGATACTTTGAGAGTTGATAAGCAGTGCAAGTTTTCTTTAGCATTATATCCGATATTTTAGTCAGAAGTACTATTCTTTTGATGTAAGGGATGTTATTTTCTTCGTAAATGATGTTATTTCTTTCAATATCATTATACCAAAATATTGGTATGAATTTTTTAATGAAATTTTTACCTTTTCATGTCGAGATTACTATTCATGTATACAACACTATTCATGTATATACGATAATTATTCATTTAAACTCTGACTATTCACGAAGTATAATTTTTTTTGTGAAATTTCTAACTTTTCGTGTTGGGGTTACTATTCACGTATACGACACTATTCACGTATACGGCACTATTCACGAATACAATACTATTCACAAAAAAATTGAATTTTCTTTTTTTTGTCCAAGTTGTCTATTATGGTTACTATCTTTGATTGTATCCATGTTTTGATCTTCATTCTTCAATTTTTGCTCCACAATTGATTATTATGGAGTATTTTTGAACTTGGATAAATCAAAGTACGAATCCCTAATTTTTTTCCTTTTATCTCACTGAATTCGTTTTCTTTAAGATATTTTTCATCATCCTCAGTCCTAAATGGTGATATAACTGAATATCTTTGGCCTGTAGTACAAAGATGAATGATTACCTGATGAATATCTTTGGCACGTACTGCAAACATGGACAGGTGTTGAGATGAACATGACCAACTGGTGATACAAATGAATATCTTTGACTTGTAGTGTAAAGATGAATATTTAATTCAAGATTTATATTGATTGATGTTGAGGATAAAATATTGATGATGGACTTTTAAATCATAGAAGATAGTAGATTTCATTCTCTACTTAACTCTTCTAATGAATTATCTAAAACTTGTTGCCCATTATATTTTATCTGATTTATTGAAGGCTAATGATAATTTATTCTACATTATCTTAGTCATAATATTCTTTACTGGGCTAATTGAGCTCACTCTTTTCCTTTTTGTTCCATTTTTCTTCTCATGAGGCCAGAATATAGCGGGAACTAGTCAGGGTGTGGAGTGATGTTTCAAGTCAGTTGTTTTATCAGTCCTCACTATTTTATAAAATAGCGTATCAATAATTTTATTGAAGACTTATTTGAGTTTGGATATTATCTAAAAAATAATATTTATATTTAAACTCACAAAGATATGTGTTATGTCGTATTTTGCATGACAATTGTAATAATGAAGTTATAGTTATTTTCTGTACCATGTATTTGGCGACTCAGAATGGGTTGTGTGGACCTATTTTTGGGGCGTTACAGTTGGTATCAGATCTTAGGGATATAGTCTCTGGCGGAGATCGGGGAATAGAACTAGGAGGGGAGAGACGAGTAAATCCTCTGCTAGTGTGTCCTACCTAAGCTTATTTGTTTGGCTGGCCGAGGAATATTAGGATATTATGAAAGGTGCCAATTTCTTTAATTAACCCTTATTTTGTGGCAAGATTTGAGAATGGACAATTTGAAAATGTTAGCAATAGAGTGAATTAGACCGTGGAGACACCTTTAATCACTAACCAGGAGAACGTGCAACAGGACGACAATGTTCCTCCTGTAAACAATACCACTGATCAAACGATAAATGATGGGATGTTTAGAAGCTTTTTACAGTTCATTCAAAATCAGACGAGGGAGACTCGTGTACAAAATACGGGTGGAAATAATAATAACTTGAACGTTTGACTTGTCACAACCAAGCAGTTCAAAGAGTTGGGACCACTAGAGTTTTTGGAAAAGCCGGATCCGATTAAGGTGAAAATGTGGGTTAAGCAAATTACCAAGATATTTGATGTCTTGGGATGCACGAAGGAATAGAAGGTTCCATTCGCCACCTTTATGTTAAAGTGGTGAAATGATTACTAGTGGGAATCTGAAGGCGTACTTGACCGATCAGACTCAATATGTCTTGGGAAAAATTTCAAAAATTATTCAATGACAAGTACTTTCCTGAAAGTATTCGTCGTATGAAGGAGGCAAAGTTCGGGGTGTAGAGTGATATTTCAAGTCAGTTGTTTTAGCAGTCCTCACTATTTTATAAAATAGTGTATCAATAATTGTAATGAGGACTTATTTGAGTATTGATATTGTCTAGAAGACATTATTTGTATTTAAACTCACAGCATATGTGTTATCGTATTTTGCACGACAATTGTAATAATGAAGTTGTAGTTATTTTCTGTACCATATATTTGGCGACTTAAAATGGGTTGTGTGGACCTATTTTGGGGGTGTCACAAAGAAATTAAGGCTCAATAATGTGGGAAGTAATAAATAAACCTAACATTATGTTTATAAGTTTTTAAATGAATAAAAAATGAAAATTTTATTATTTTTTTGGGTCCATTTTAAGGTTTTTTTTAATTGAATAAAACATAAAACCTGGATAAAAAGGTTGAAAGTAGTATGCACATAAGCCAATCATGTTTGATGATAAAGCATATACTTTGTAACAATCTTATTCATTTATTAATAAAAAGAATTATTTAATTAAAGGCTTTAAATTTATCTATATGATGTTTTTTTATAATATATGATAAACCTATGGTTTTGAGTAATTCTTTTAGAATCATGATGATGATCATGCTAATGAGATCTAAATTCTTAGATAGCTCACAAACTAAAATTGTTCTCAATCATTGAATTACTAAAAAATGAATTTGTACATACGTTGCTTGCTCATTGGATGAGGATGATTGATCTCATGATCATTTGTGTGGAGACACTAAAGAAAGTATGTAGGTGCTTATTGAAAAATAAGTTCACTCAATGTAGCTCGCTAAGGAATACCTAATGAAGTTTTATTTGTCTGTCAATAGGAATTCCTGTAGTGACAGTAGTACAAGTGATCCTTAGATTTGAGATCATCACAATATCTTGTGTATGATGAGTTATACTTTGACATGTCCCTTAAAACTCTTAGGGTGTATAAAAGAGTATGCTTGGGGGTAATAAGATGTACATGGAGATAATGAATGATAAACAAAGAATCCATCGCTTCTAATAAAAGAAGAGAATGTCCTATGTGATTCGATAAATGACAATCCAGTAGTCATTAGTCAGGGAAAAATGAAATTAGAAATGAGTTTCTAATTTACATTATTTGGAGTTGTGCATTTAAGAATCGAAAATACATATAATTAAATAAAATAAGACTTGGCAGTAATTACATGTCTTATATTTAATTGAGACATTGTATGGTGGAAGAATTGAATTGTACAGTAACTATTTACTCAAAAGTTCTATTATGATTAATTTTAAAATTTATATTATCTAGAAAGTCGTTAATTGCTAAGAAAACTTATCCTTATTGTAGAATAAATATTATTTATTTAAATAAATTAATAGATTAATTAATTTATTTAAATAAAATTAGAATTGTTCTAATTGATTTATTCACAACCAGGTTTAATATGAAGAACCTAAAGGGTCACACCATAAAAGGAAAAATATTTACTTAATTAGAAGTAAATGACATAATCGTAATAATAAATTAAATGTATTTAATTTTAATATATGGTGATAGAATAAATTAAATAGCTTATTATTTATTATATAATATTTTAGAAATATTAAATATAAATAAATAAGAGAAATCTTATTATTATTATTATTATTATTATTATTATTATTTAATTCCTAAAGGAGTTTGAGAATTAATTAATAAAAGGTACTCTCATATATTCCTAATACGATTAGGAGGCTAATTAATTAAAATAGTTTAATTAGTTATTCCTAATAAGATTAGGAAGCCTAATTAATTAAAAGAGTTTAATTAATTAAAATAAAATTCAATTCCTAAATTGTTTAGAAGGGTTGCCTACATCTATAAATAAGAAGAGTCTTATTTTGATTTAAGGTTAATGACAATTTCAAGAGTTGGAGAATAAACAATATTCTATAGAGATAGAATTAAGGTTTTGTCAAACACCCATCTTCTTGAATACTTGTTCTTCTTTGGTGGATCACCTCTAGAGGCCAAATATTTGGGTGACTAACGTTAATCAAAAGAAGGAATCATGCATTGTGGATTCAAGTTGAGCGTGAAAATGAATTGGAGGTAAGCTCAGAATCGGGGAGTTCGATTTCTACTGAGGATATGAATCTGATCTCATTCTTTTTTCTATTGATTGATAATTATGCACAAAGTATGATCATGATGATGGTTTGTATAAAAAAAATTAAATTCCGTTTTATCGCGCTTCTACACCTTTTGTGTAATTTGATTTTATGATCACGCGCTACATACAAACTTAACAAAGGCTTTGTCCACTTTTTTTTGTCAAATTTTTTTGGCTCAATAGATAATTTAAATGAAAAAATAATAACATAAACTCCGCTGCTTAACTCAGTGATTTAAGGGATCAATCGTAAATCCGGAGGTTCGACACTATTGATATCAAGCATAGTTGTTCAGATAGTGGAAACATAAATTTTTATTTTATTTCTCTGAGTAGAACATGACTATATGAGTGAATATAACATCTTGAGTCTGGTCGCAAGTCACTAATAACATAAACAAATCTCGCATGCACCATATTTTAAACCCTCTAGAGACAAGTGTTTTGTTCTTTTCTGAAATAGTAAATCAAATAAATCAATTACGACCATGACTTTATGTTAATAATTATCTAATAAATTAATCAAATATTTATAATTAATTAGACAATTGAAAATTAAATGCTAAAGTCAGACAATTACATTAAAAATAAGGGTAATGCTACATACAAAAATTATTCTATAAATATTTTATAAACTGGTAATGTGACATACTCCACCTCAGTATATTAATCAACAAATTGCTTCAACGTAGTCTCCAGCCCCACATAAAAAGCTGAGATAGAGTATATCACATCAATGATTTGTAAAATATTTATAAAATAGTTTGTGTCTATAGCATTATTCTAAAAATAATTTTTCTTTTTGTAATTACAGTTGAAACTCAAATATTTATCCACTAAAAAACGAAAAGAAACCTGACGAATACTTTTGTCAAAGAGTTTTTATACTAAAATTGTTACTAACGTTGAAAAAACACAAGCTTTACCACTAATAATTTAATAGAAAAACCTACTAAAACTAAATCATAATGTGATATTTATCTTGCATAAAATTAAAGCGGTAAAATGAAAGAAACAGTTTGAAATTTCGATTAAATCTTGATTCAATTCAAAATATAAATGATTCAAATATGTGTAAATTTTAAAGTTTGATAAATTACTCGAATCTTCTCAAATTATAATTTTCTATCGATCTTTCGGATCATATTCGATTCGAAAAATTCAAAATCTTAAAACCGATTCGAAATAAATCTTCGAATTCGATAAATTAAACGAAATTTCATTGAAACCTTATTTTCTACTCAATAAATTTTTTAAACTAAATCTGAATAACTCAATACTCGACTCGATTCATTTAACCGGATTGACTCTCAAAAGATTATCCAAACTCAAGTAATTTAACGATAATTAATAAATTCCAATTTATACTTATTTCTATGATTATTTGTTTGTCTATCCTTAATTCAATCTTCCGATGTCGTATTTATAGTTGATGCCTGGACTTTCATCACTCCTCCACAATCATCAGTTTCAGCACACGATCTATAAATTGAATTCAACCCTCAACTGCTATATATAACCTTCTATCTTCCCGGACAAAAATCTTTTGTTTTAATTGAGATAAGGACACGTGCGTGTTCATCTCTTATTTTTCATCATTCAATTGTAATTCCTTACCTGCCCCTATTAATAGGCATAATAAAATAATGTTTTATTAATAGGCATAATAGACATTATACCTTCTAATTTATATGAATAAATCTAATGATACATCTGATTTACTCTCTCCTTCTCGAATGCATTATAAAAGAAAGAAGAAAATAAATAAGTGGGGTGGAGGCCCACTTATGAATTACTACCTCACTCCAATATTTTTTCTTTTAGAGTGTATTAAGAAGGAGAGAGTAAATTTGATGTATCTATTGATTACTCAATTTATATTGTTCAAGTAGCTAGTAATTTTTTTTATCCCAAATGGATGACTTAAGTAACAAAAGAATTTATTCTCAAAAGCATGTTTAAAATAAATAAGTCAATTAGAAAAAAATTTACATACTATTTTACCTTTTCATATTACATATTAGCCAAAAAGTAATTATAACACACATACCAATGCATTGCAATAACAAAATGAAAAATAAATTTATACTCTCTCCTTTTTTTTAACTACTTTAATTTGTGTAAATATATACTTGAGCCAATCTTTTATGTTGTGTTTGTGAGTTTGGAGGGATGAGGTGGGAAAAAGAGTACAGAAGGTGAAGTGAAGAAAATGAATTATAATTTTTCATTTTTCATTTTTGTGAGTTTTAAAAAAGATGATAAGGAAAAATATTTTTATTTTTAAACTACACTATTACTATATACAAAACGGATATAAAGCATACATCTTAAATAGCATACATCTCTTATATAACATACATTAATTAAAACTACGTCGTTTTGAAGATTATTTTAAAAATAAGTGGGGTCGCGGGTGACAATTTTGTAAATAAAAGGAAAACAAGTGGGGCCTGTTACGCCCCCAAATTCGGACCTCCACTTGGTCACTCGAATTCGGTTCATCACGTTCTCATGGTAAAACCATAATAACTAAAATAACGCATACACAACGGAAAATCTATTTTAGAATAATATACAATGATTTATTATAATTATTCCCCAAGTCTCATGAACCTACGAGACTTAATAGATTACATAATAGTATCGAATAAAGACCTATTACATAATCCTACTTAAGTTTAAACATAGTCCACAAATAGTCTTAACATAGCATAATAGCTTTAAACATAAAAAAGGACAAGTTAGTCGGTAGCCTTTCGCTTGCCCTTGTTCGCTCCAGAGACACCTCCCGTTCTTTTCTTAATCGAAAGGTTTTAAATAAGCAAGGATGATCACAAATTGCCCAAATAAGTAATATACAACAAGGGTGTAGGATATAATATCATAAGGTTTGAAATATCGAAGGGTTATTTCTCGGATAGTTCAAAGTGTCAGAATAACATCATGAATAAGGGATATAACAATTCAATATAAATCAACAGATATATATGAATTCAACTGACTAACAATGTATCCAATCGGATAAGCAATTTATACTGAGAAGTCACTAAGGACTATGGAACTTCCACTAGAGTTACGAATATTAAACTGATAACCAAAAATATCAAGTACTATAGATCATCAGTCTACAATACTTTACGTTATGTATAACACCACAATAATATTTATTCATGTGTTGGGGTTTCCAACAACATACACTCCCCTTACCAAAAGGATTGTCCAATTCAGTTTTCAAGATTTCTGCACCAATCAATTGGTTTGGATAGTTTTTTTTATAAACATGCATATAGTCTAGCCAAATCAGATGGCATCGAATCTTTCACAATATTCAAGGGCAATACCAATTTCAACATGAATAATAGCTTTCACAAGGGTTTAACAAAGTAATCTAACTTGTATTCAAAAGGATAAGCTTACGGTATTGGCCGAATAATTAATGCAATGATATTGCACCACAATAATAATAGGGTTCAGATACTTGTTCAATAAAAGTAAGGTTCAAAGAAACTTGCTCAATAATAATTAGAGTAAGTTTAGGGAACTTGCCTTGAGCGTAGTTTATCCACATTAATAAATCAACACTTTCGAATCCTATTTATAAAGCATTATATGTTCAAGATGTTATTTAACTAACACAGTCTTTAATCAAGCTTGACACGATACAAGTATGCACATATGGTACCAAAATCAGTTTATAAGTAATCATGAACAAAACACTTAGTCATTTTATAAACAAATCAAGAATGCTCAAGGTTAGGACCTCCTCTGCTCATGGACTTTTCGTTTCAACGCAATAATCGACTTATCAACTAAGCATTACACATATATATGTACATCGAGTGGGTTTTAGATCACATTTAGCATCATAAGTATCATGTAAGTTACTGTTCAAAAGATCAGAAGCCACTATCTGGAATTCCAGATCGGCACAGATGATGCCATGGCTGAGCCTAGGGACCGGCAAGCAATTGCGTTGTCCTCGACCTGCCAAGACTCAAATTACGCCTTATGGGTTCTGTCCGGTCTTGAATGCACACTCATACTTAATGTATTTTGACATGTTAAAGGCTTTCACATGATTCTTAGATCAATCTAGGCCCTTTCTTGTATATCATGGTTCTAAGTTCGATCATTTCAACAAATTAAGGTCATAAAACCACAAAGTCTAGCATGCTTGCTTTCTAAATCATATAAGATAGTTATAACACTCATATTATACATGCTTGTGTGTATTCATAACACACACGTGAAACTAACACCGCTTTAGTTGAAAATATGTTTTGTTCGTGCTTCATTTGAAATATAACATACAAGCGTAGTATATCCATGGTTACACTACATGAGTTAGTCTAAGAGAGTCATTAAATATGATCACAAATGTCAGATTCTAGTCCTCAAGGTAACATGATAATATTCCTATTCAAAGGTCATATTTTCATTTGTAAAGTATACAACATGTTCATGCTTTATTGTCGATCATATAAACACAAGCTAAATGTTTACTCATGCATTTCTAAGTTATAATAACATGTATTCAAGGTCAGTATACGTACATGGCATACATACACAATAAGTTCACTTCTAAGTTTCTAAATCCATTTAAAATCTTACACTTTTGTTATTCATGCGAATCTAGTCTAAACATGCTCACATTAGGTTCATATATCTATATATACATCATACACATGTTTACATGCTAGCTTGAGTCATAATATTTAGCTAACATGGATCAGATTGCAAAACAAGCAGCTGAGCCTCAATACAAATATATGGTATGCAATTGCTGCAGGATTGGTTCGAGCCAAGAACGATGCGCTTTCAACAATCGCTAGCCCAACCTCATAATTTTCACATGATATCACTTCTAAACACTCATAAACCAATTGTAACATGCTTATATGATCACTTAGCAACTATATAACCAATACCCAACTTCATTAACATATAGTTCCATAAAATCAAGAATTTAAATTTCAAGACCAAAACTCCATTTTTACAGAGAATGAAAATGGTAACAAGGAAAAGAGTATATACCTCTGCAATGTGATGAAGACTTGCCCCAAATGAAATTCTAAGCTCTAGTACACTTGCATGCTCTCAACCTCACTACTTAGTAATTCACAGATAATTTCAAGCAAGAAGAATGAAGAAACACAACTGCTATTTATAGAAGAAATTTGGTCTGGTCATTGATGTTACACAAGATGAAAATCCAAGGTGCAATGGAATAGAACAATGGTTACTCAAGGGTTGGCCAACCACCCTCATGCTCAACCATCATCAACTAGAGCTAGCCTTGTGGAAGAAGACGTATTATAGCTTTTGAAGTTTCGTAAGATTGTACTTGGTGACATTCATTTTGGGACAAAAGGAAAGAACTCAAAGAACCTAGTTATCTAGACTTAGTTTGGTCTATTTAAATCCCCATAATGAAATTTTAATGTATAATTGTTACCATATTAAGATTTTAGGATAAATTATACACTCACATCATATAATCCATGTATACAGTAAATATAAGCAATAAAATAATGCAATGGATATTATTGTATAAAGGCGGGTTCCATAATTATTCCTACCACTCATAAAATTATATATTAAATGTCTACTCACCTTCATATTGTTACCTACACATTTCATGATATATTTATACCATATAGTTTCAATATGTTTAATTACCACTTAATATAATATAGTCTCATAGAACTTAATATATATAGACACACCATGTCACACTTCGCACCATATAGTTGTATATGCTTATATGCACATAATCATTAATATAATATCATTATATTACTAACTCACTTAATTAGGCTAAATAAATTAATCATGCACTTCCTTAATTAATTAATACTAATATTAATTAATCCAACCCTTTATGGGTTTTCCATAATCATTACTTATCTATATAATAATCACCAATTATTAATAATTGCCAAGAAATAATTATTCCACCACAACCATTATCAATTAAATAACAATTAATAATCACATATTAACCGATCTTACTAATATCATTTAAAAAAATCCATAAATATACTACAACAACACTTAACAATTAATATTACTTAATTGCTCATCTCATAATTTCTTCGCCGATTAACATTACTATTAGTATTTCCATCACCATGCCACACAAGGCTTTCAACGAGTTTACCACAAACTTCACGTATTCTTTATTATTTATTTATTTAATATAATTGAGTTGTCTCATTTCATAACACGAAGTTGTTCATATTCAAATAAATATTTATTTTCATTAATATATTTATTTAATAACACGTGAAAATTCTTGGGTATTACAGGGCCACTCTCTTTTAATATTATTTTATTTTTTAAAAGAATCTCCAAAACGACGTAGTTTTAATAAATATATGTTATTTAAGAGATGTATGTTATTTAAGAGGTATGCTTTAGATTCATCCTCTTACTATATTTAGTGAAGTTATAAAATTATTCAGTTTTTATATATTATGAAGTTTCTCTATCTCTCTCGATATAAGAATATTCTTGTGAGTAAATATAAATTCAAAGACGATAATTTCCAGCCTGTGGGTTAATAGGGTAAAGTGGATATTATTTCATAAGTCATTTTCAATCATTATTATTAAATGTAATATATTACATGATTTATGTGACGATAATGACCCCAAAATAGATCTACACAACCCATTCTAAGTACGCAATAAAATACATGGTACTTAATTCAAATACAAACTTCCTTTATATGTCAATTATTAATCACCAAGAAGAAGTGTTCGAAAAATACGATTCTCGTAATATTATTTGTGAATAATATAAAACGATTTATATGAAGCGAGTTTTAATATAAAATAATTCATTTAAATATATTTTCATCATAATAATATATAATATTGTCTCGCATTAAATAAATATCCAAACTCAAATAAAGTTCTCATTACAATTATTATCATACTATTTTTATAGAATAGCTCTAAATAATTGATTTTGGGAGTTTAAATTATTTTGTTAAGAAAAACGTTTTTGTATTTTTTTGATGACTAATCCCAACTATATTCTCATTTCAAGAGAAAATGAAAGAAAAGGTGAGCTCAACTAGTCCGGTAAAGAATATTATGACTAAGATAATGTAGAATAAATTATCCTTAGTCTTCAACAATATAAAAATCGATAGAACACAATAGACAACAATTTTTAGATCAACAATTGCATGCAAAATCGCATTTGCGGGAGACTCGTGAAAATACAAAGGAGAAAACAATCCATTATCCACTCTAGACTTTGTGTTCCTAACGACTACGATTTGAAGAACAAGATTATGATGGAGGCACACAATACACCATTTGCGATCCATCACAGGGAGTACCAAATGTATTATGATCTTCAACATACATTTTGGTGGAGCAATATGAGGAGAGAGATGGCGTAGTTTATCTCGATGTGTTTAACTTGCCAACGATGTAAAGGCGGAGCATCTTGTACCTAAGGGGGTTGCGAACCACTTGAGATTCCGGAATGGGAAGGGAACACATTAATATGGATTTCGGGTCTTCCTACGGTTTCTCGAGGCATCAATGCTATTTGGGTTATTGTTGATAGATTAACCAAGTCTCGCTCATTTCTTCACCGATCACGAGAGACTTATTCCTTGAACGTCTTTCTCGTATGTACGTAAATGAGATTGTGAGATGCATGGCATGCCAAGATCCATAGTTTTAGATCGTGACCCAAGATTCACTTCATGATTTTGGGGTTAGTTTGTAGAAAGCTATGGGCGCGAATTTATTTATTTGGCTTTAAGTACACCATCCTCAAAACGGATGGGCAATCGAGAAAGGACTACTCAAACTCTTGAAGATATATTAAAACTCTGGTCCTAGATTTCAAAGGAAGTTGGGATAAGTACTTGCCATTGGTGGAATTCTCATACAACAATAGTTATTAAACAAATATAGGCATGGTTCCATTCAAGCATTATATGGACTAAAATGTCGTTCTCCAATATGTTGGGATGAGGTGGGTGAAGCAACATTATTGTTGGGGACGAAGAGTTAGTACGTATGACTCACCTAGAAAAGATCCAAATGATTCGACAACGTATACAAACGGCACAAGATCGACAAAAGAGTTATGCGGATCTTCATCGAAAAGGACGTGAAATTTAATGTAGGGGATCATGTATTGTTCATGAAGTTGATCCATGGAAGGAGTTACAAGATTTGGGAAGAGAGGAAAGCTCAATCCATGATTTATTGGTCCATTTCAAATTTTTACCCGAGTAGGAAATGTAGCCTATAGACTTGTGTTACCTCCAAGTATGTCTCGTGTTCATAATGTGTTTCACATATCTGTATCAGTAAATAATGGAAAGACCCGAACCACGTTATTGAGTTAGAACTAGGACGAGATAGCCAAGACTTAACGTGTAGGAGGTACTGTCAAGATTTTGGATAGGAAGGAGCATGTCCTACGCCAAGAAAGGTTATACCACAAGTTAAAGTTTTGTGGAGGAATCATGCTATAGAGGAAATGACACGGGAATTGGAAACGAAAATGAAAGCGAGGTATCCTCACCTTTTTGAAACACACAGTATGACGTCAATTTCGAGGGACGAAATTTCATAAGGAGGGAGGTCAGAGACCAAATTTTTAAATAAAAAGGAATTTCCTTTATTTTTGAAATAGTAAGGGTTGATTTGATTAATGTGGATAGTTAAGGGTTAAATACGCAAATATTTCAAAATTAGCAAGTGGTTATAAAATATTCATTATCGTCGGGAATATTCGTTTGGTCGTGGAATATTCGTGAGATCGTCAGGGAATATTCGCAATGACCAACACGACCCATGTGTGGGCCCCATAACTGGAAAGTGATTGGATGAAGAAAACGACAAATATAAGTTGTTTTTAAATAATTTGGCGTAGTTATTACTGTTTATCATTGTTGGAATACCTTTAGTGGTTAAAACACACTAATATGCCGTTGTTGAACAAGTAAGATACCAGATTGCACCAATTATTGATTCTTACGTAAGAAGGCACTACTCAATAATGGTTACGGTAATTCTTTGCTCAAAGATTTTATCGAGTTAATAATTGTTGCGTTGATATTTTATATTCATTGTTGTTTCAATAATTCACATTACACAAAGATCTTTCATTATCGAAGCAATAATTCATATTATCTCGAATAATATTATTAGATAACATTATTGGCAATGTCTAGAAAGTTCTGCCTAAGGAGAGGTTTCGTCATCTAATTGCTACGCCAAGAAGAAGAAATTCTTATCGAAAGCCCTCTTTCCCTAGAACCCGCACGGTTGTCGTCATATATTGTGATTCCGTAATATTATTTGTGAATAATTAATTATTGATTTATATGATGAGGAAAATATTGATTTTATGTGGATATAGATGGAGAAAATTTTTAAAATGACAATTGTTGAAAATTAATATTTATCTTTTTCTCGATAAAATAATTCATTTAAATATATTATTTTAATAATATATTAACGGTGATATTTTTATAATGAATGTGAGATATATGAGTATATGAGGAGGAAGAGTATTTTGTGGCATTAAATGTTTAACACATGTTTTGTGTGTTGGTGGACACAATTATCGAATCGAAATTTGATTATAGCTGTAAAATCGCTCGCTTGTGGATTTCGGTCGATTTTTGTTTGGAATTTGGAAAACTTTCTTCTGCAAAGTTGTAGAGAATTGAATTTCCTATAAAAACTCGCGAGATTCGAATTTTTGATGAAAGGGCTATTTATTATGAATTATTGAAGTTCAAGTCTCAAATAATTGATTTTGGGAGTTTAAATTATTTTTGTTAGAAAAACGTTTTTGTATTTTTTTGGACATCATTAACATGTGTGGCTGGTGTTTTGACCAAAAGGTGGGCTAAGGAAAATTTGTATAATTATATTAATATTATATTAAATTTTACGCTTTTGTGTTCTAAGCATTTTCCTATAAATAGGTGCTTAGGTTAGAATTGAAAACACACCGTAAACCCAAGTTTCTCTATTTTCTCTCGATATATTGAGCGTATTCTTGTGAGTATACTTTGAGTATTGTTAGATCAAGGTAAGTTCCTTCAAAGACTATACCCTTGTGATTCCAAATTAAGTACTAATCTTTCGAGGTAAGGGATATTATTTTTTGTAATGATATTATTTCTTCAATATCATTACTTTGAAATGTTGATCCAAGTTTTATCAAATTTGGAACTTTTTCATGTCGGGGGTTACTATTCATGGGTTACTATTCATGAGTTACTATTCACGAGTTACTATTCATGAAGTTACTTATTCACGAGTTTTATTCATGAGTTACTATTCACGAAGTTACTATTCACAGTACTATTCATGAAGCGTGAAGATGTTTTTTGTGGAATTTCTATCTTTTGTGTCTGAGTTACTTATTCACGATATATATGACTATTCACGATACCAAGACTATTCACGATACAAGATTATTCAATCGAAAAATAAAATTTCTTCTTTTCGTTCAAAACATCTATTCGGATACTAGCTTTGATTGTATCCATGTTTTGATCATTCTTGAATTTTACACAACTATGATTATTTTTGAGGTATTTTCAAGCGTGGATAAAACCAAGTACGAATCCTTAATCCTTAATCCTTGTCATTTTGTTTCTTTGGATTCGCTTTCTTTAAAAATATTTTCATCATCCTCGGTCTTAAATGATGATATTATTGAATATCTTCGCCTGTAGTGCAAAGATGAATGATTTTGAAGAATATCTTTGGCTCAGAGTGCAAAGATGAACAAGTGTTGAGATGAACACGATCGAATTGATGAATATCTTCGCTCCGTAGCAAAGATGAATATTTGATTTGAGATGAATATTGATTGATGTTCTGAGGATAAAATATTGATGATGGACCGTTAAATTCATAGATTATAGTAGAATTCATTTCTACGTAACTCTTCTATTAATTATTATTTCATTCGCGAATATTGATTGAAACTTGTCGTCTCATTGTATTCTATCAGATTTTTTTCGTTGAAGACTAACGATAATTTGTTGTATATTATCTTAGTATAATATTCTTTTATGGGCTAGTTGAGCTCACCCTTTCCTTGTTGTTCCATTTTTCTTCTCGTGGAGGCGAGAATGTAGCGAGTACTAGTCTGGGTATGGAATGAAGATTCTAGAGAGAGTTGTTTAGTAGTCCTCACCATTTTGTAAAATAATGAATCAATAATGTGATGAGGATTTATTTGAGTATAGATATTGTCTAGAAGATAATATTTGTATTCAAACTCACAGATTTTATTGTTGTAATAATAGTCAGAGTTGTTTACGCACCATATATTTGCGACACTCAGAATGGGTGTTGTGTATACCTATTTTGGGGTCGTCACACTTTAGATTCATCCTCTTACTATATTACCCTTATATATTAATGTAATATATTACATGATTTATGTGACGACCCCAAAATAGATCTACACAACCCATTCTAAGTCGCAAAATACATGGTACAGAATTCAAATATAAACTTCCTTTATACAATTATTAACTGTCGTGTAAAATACGACAAAACGTAAACTGAGTTTTAATACGAATATTGTCTCGTAGACAATATCCAAACTCAAATAAAGTTCCCATTACAATTATTATCATACTATTTTTATAGAATAGTGATGACTACTATAACAACCATCTTGGACCATCACTCCATTCCCTGACTAATCCCAACTATATTCTCATTTCCTGAAGAGAACAATGAAAGAAAAAGGTGAGCTCAACTAGTCCAGTAAAGAATATTATGACTAAGATAATGTAGAATAAATTATCCTTAGTCTTCAACAATATAAAAATCGATAGAACACAATAGACAACAATTTTTAGATCAACAATTGCAGCGAAAATAACAATCCATTAGAAGAGTCAAGTAGAGTATGATGTCTACTATCTTTTATGATTTAAAAGTTCATCATCAATATCTCTGTAACACAACTCAATAAATAATCCACATCATCGAATTATCCATGCACTACGGGCCAAGGATATTTGTTAGTATCACATCCACATCATCTAATTATCCATGCACTACGGGCCAAGGATATTCGTTAGTATCACCAATGGTCATGATCATGCCAACAACTGTCCATCAATGCACTATAGGCCAATGAGGACTTTTACCACATCATTTGTCTGTAACATTACAGGTCATGATTATACCGATACATAATTTCTAGTCATAATCATACCAATCAATAGTCCATCTATACACTACGGGCCAAAGATGACTTTCATCACAATTTAAGCATGATGATGCTGACAATGATATAAGAATTCAATTAAGTGAGATTAAGGATAAATATTAAAGATTTATAATTCAATTTATCCTGAGTTCAAGAATGTTCAAATTGTCAACATGATAACTACTTTGTGGAGTAAAATTCAAGAATAATATTCATGTATCAAAAATAATTTGGACAGAAAAGAAATCATTTTTTGTCGTGAATAGTACCCCGTAAATATTACTTCATGAATAGTATTGTATGTATGAATAGTATCGCATGTATGAATAGTGTTGTATATATAAATAGTACTTCGGCATGAAAAGCTTAAAATTTAACAAGAATGTTCAGAAAAATATTTCAGTGAAACGATACTAGATGAAGCACAAATTTCAAGGATATAATACTAATTTCAAGGAGTATAGAAGCAATACTTATCAAAATAAGTGTAGAATTAGGATTATGAAACGAAATAATATTACTTACATACTACAGAGTATGGAAGAAAATATTATTTCTTACGAATATTGAACAAAATAATATCCCTTACGAATATTGAACGAAAATAATATTTCTTACTTAATATTGAGCGGAAGAAAATATCCCTTACTTAATATTGAAGCGAAAAATAATATTCCTTACGAATATTGATCGAAAATAATATTTCTTAATATAAAAATAATATCTCTTCCGAATATGAAATAAATTAGATCCCTTACCTTAAAAGGAGAGTAATTACATTTGGTATAAGCGGAGATATTTTTGAAGAAAACTTGCACTATTTTACACTCAAAGCTTCCTTAAACTCAAAAGAAATACGCTCAATATTATAGAAGAAGAATTTTCAATTGTGTGATTTTCATTTCTAAACTAAGTATCCTATTTATAGGAGAATGGCGAGGATACTATTTAGGAAAAATCACATTTGATCCGCATAGTAAATTTCATTTAATTAGGCTAAGTTCAAATAATTTATGTGATTTTTACTATGCTACACTATGCAGCACTATACAAATACTATGTAACACTATACAAACATTATGCAACACTATGCAATACTATGCAATATAAAACAAAAATTAAGATAACTTTCTACCGACGATTTTAAAAAATGAGTAGGTGGAGGTCCATGTAATAAGCCAAATTTATAATAAATACTTCATGACAAACCCCTTTTATTTATCACAAATTACTTGACTAAACACATTTTTAATCTTTCAACATTTATTCATCATTAATATTATAACTTACAATATTAACAACCAGATCATTTCCAGGAAAGAGGGGGCTTTTTGATAAGGACTTCTCCTTATCATGCCGCAATTAGATGATTCTAACCCTTTCCTCGACAGAACTTTCTAGACATTGTCAATAATACAAATAATAATATGAATAACTTTATCGTCTCAATTATTGATTTAATAATATAAAATATTGTACAGATGATACTGTGACAATAATTGAATCAATAATATGAGATACTATGCATCAACTACTGTTACAATAATTGAATAAAACTAAGTGACTTCTCGTGACACCCCAAATCCGGTACTTCAATTCTCACGGGATTTGGTGTTCATCAATCAAACATCATGTATCTATCTACCCATAATAAATCAAAAACCATAAATAGATAGAAATAATCCTCTCCTTATGGAGTTACAACATTTGAATGTAAATACATCAATCCCAGTTCATACTAACCTTAAATCTCAAATGCGGAAACATAAACAAATAATAAGTCTTTACAACTTTAACATAAGTCCGAAACATAAATACATCAAATAAACAACAAGTCTTCATCACTTGTTAGCTTTGCCATTGTCTTTGCTAGTAGAAGGCTCGCCGACCTTTCGTTCTTAATCGCACTTTTATTATTACGCAAGAGTGAGCACACGATTGCCCACAAGTATAATAATATAACAATAAAATAATAACATGCGAATGAATCAAAGACTTCGAAATAAGAAAACTCAGCTTTTGAATCAAGAATGAATAATAAGAATTAAAAGAACTTTTGAGGGACATAAGACTTTGAAATACGTCCTAGGTTGTCAAGTGTTTATACCTGAAACCTTTAACAGTCATAAGACTATGGACTCTTCTTCTTGTACTTAGGGGGATTAGTCCTTAGTACCATACTGTACACAATATCTTAATACTAAAGCATAATTAATTCCCTATAACAGGTTTGTTCATCTTAGTTTGACATTAGAGTCCGTACCAAAGGAAGTTTGGTTTGGATAAGCTCAACAATGGTTCTGAAATTTAGAACGTTCATCAACTATGGACTAGTTGAATCAATAAGGGTTCGCTAGTCTTACAAGGTTCAACAATAATTGATATTCAATTGGAATAATAAAATTCAAGATGTATACAATCGAATAAGTATTGTATAACAAGAATCATGCTTTTAAAGAATTATAACATCTAATATGAAATCTTGACTTGAACAATAATAAACAAGATAGAATAAAAAACATGCTTTATGTAAAGAAATAAGGTTTAGGAACTTGCTCAGATAAAGTTAGGGTTAGAAAACTTGCCTCGTACGTAGGCTAAACGATTACTACTCCCGTTCACCACAAGTGCTACACACATTCCATATATATTCACGATATTCAGTAGTTACATTAATACTAACCTTATAGGTTTAGTTCCCTCTTTTAATACAACTTGTTAACTTAGTTTAAATTTTGCTCATTACCATCATTCACATATACAGGACTGAAATCTCAAATCTTAAGTTTAAACAACATCATATCATCTCATGGACATCATTTTTTTAACGTGGTTTAACAAGTTACAAAACATAGCAGTTATAAGGTCACAAGACATTTTCTAATTTATTTTTATAAGTCTCTTATTATATTGTCCATTAGTCACATTTTCACTTAATTATTTAATATAAACTCCACTTTATTTAATAAATTATTACCCTTCTAATGTAATTACTTAATTAAATTAGAATATTATCATTCCTTACTATTATTACACTAGAATAAATTATTCCATAATAATTTTCATCGAATATTTATTTTATTCCATAAATATTATAACTAAAATATTTATTTTATTTGATAAATATTTTAATAATAATTTTCATCGAATATCTATTTTATTTCATAAATATTTCAACTAAAATATTTATTTTATTTTATAAATATTTTAATAATAATTTCCATCGAATATTTATTTTATTCTATAAATATTTTAACTAAAATATTCATTTTATTTTATAAATATTTTAATAATAATTTCCATCGAATATTTATTTTATTTTATTTTATAAATATTTTAATTAATTAATTAATTATTTATTTTATTTTATTTTATTTCACGTAAGTGGGTTATTTAACTTGGTAATGCTGCTCAAGGGGTTACCTGCACTCGCTTTTGTAGTTCGCAAGAAAACACATAACAAGGCCAATTTAGGCTAAAAATCTCACACAAGTTTAACCATATGTTCTAAACTTGCAGTCATGTGAGAACACGTAACATGGCCAATTTAGGCTAAAACTTCATATGTACAACAAAAAATTTTCACCCATATCTTCTAAATTTAATATAACATTTAATGATATTCTTAGCACATTTTAACATCTTGAGTCACATAAACAACAAGATTTAAAGTCATAATGTTCATATTCTTCGCTATTTTTCAAAATTTTCACAAATTTCATGAAATCACAAATCATGATTCGTTATAACACCAAATCATTCGTTTAAGTTTTGTTCTTTTTTTTTTATATATGTATAAATGTAATCATTCATCAATTCACCGATTAACATGCAATTTAAACATAATTTTTGCACTTACATGCCATATTCATATATTTTTCTCAGTAAACTATAAAACTCCAATTTGAACATGATTTCATAGATTAATTACTCTAAAACACATAAAAATCATATATTTTTGAACTATACATGTTAATAAACATATACAACATCATAGATTTAACAACTAGCCATGAAAATTCAATAATGAAAACTAAAAGCCAATTTTCATGAAAAGTTTCTAAGTATGTAAATTAAGAGTTGGGTTAAGGAATTGCCCCTGCTAGTTTACGATATGAATCAAAGATGATAAAGCTCTTCTCTTTTTCTTCTCCAATTCACATTTTCTCCCAATTTCTCTCTAAACTCTCTCTTGTTTTCTCGCACTTAGGTCTCGTGAATAAAATGCGTAAATGAAAAAAAATATAAGACCGATATAACTCACAAGACACTGGAAATGGGATGGTCGGTGGGTTAATCCCTTTAGTGGGTTAATCGCCAACTCCCTTTAGGGCCATGTTTGGCTAACTCCAAAATACTATTTCCTATTAATTTAATTAAACTCTTATTATATAGTTTAATAATGTCACAATTTATTAACATCGAATATATATTATTTAATTCAATTAAATAAAATATAATACTTTTACATTAAATCACATAGTTACATACTTGAATTCTCATTTATTAATTATGTCAAGTCATTAAATCTCTAATTAATTATTTAAATTAATTAGAATAACATTATGCTTATTAAATAATTCATTTAATCAAATAAGCTCAATTAAATACATACTTTTGAATAATAAATTCTCCACATTAATTTAATCAATGTAACACATATAATTAAATTAATCTACCACAATTTCATCAATTAATTATTTAACCCAATAATTAAATTATCGAAAATATTTATTTAATTCAATAAATATTCAAATTAAATTACAAAAATCTCGTTTGTCACATCTTTCCCCTTAAAAGGATTCTCATTCTTAATCATGACTCAATCAATTTGGATCTGTTACATTCTCCCCTTACAAAGATCTCATCCCTAGAATCGCTTTTTAAACATAAATTAAGCAAATAAATGTGGGTAATTCTTCATATTGTGCTCTTTCGAGTTCCCACGTAGCTTCTTCACGTTGTGGTTCCTCCAAATTACCTTAACATGAGGTATTATTTTATTTCCGAGAACTTGCTCTTTCCCCGTCAATAACTGAATAGGAACTTCTTTCATAGGACAAATCTTTCTCAAATTGCAGGGGTTCATATTCAATCACATGTTTGTAATCGGGTTTGTAGGGTCGTAAGACAGAAACATGAAAAATATTATGGATATGTCCTAAGGCTAGAGGTAAGGCTACCACTTAGGCAACTTCACCAATTCTTTGCAAAACTTCAAAGGGTCCAATGAACCTCGGGCTCAATTTCCCCTTCTTACCAAATCTGATCTTTCCCTTCTAGGGAGAGACATTCAAGAATACCAAGCTACCCAATTCAAACTCAACATTCTTACGGTGTGGATCGGTGTATTTCTTTCGTCTATCCTGAGCTGCTATTAGTCTTATTTGGATTACTTTAACTATCTACGCCATTTGTTGTACCGATTTCGGTCCTAGTAATTATCTCTCGCCAACTTAATCCA